>JASVEL010002078.1:0-341738 GCA_032618575.1 Nicotiana noctiflora | reverse complement strand
TAAGGAGTTGCACCTACCGAAGTCCGGACGGTAGTGCGATAACCCAACAGCGCGAATGGTAGCTTTTCATGCCATTGCCTAGATCCTTCTACCATTTTCCTCAATATCTTCTTTATGTTCTTGTTTGCTGCTGCCTCGACCGCACCATTTGCTTTTGGGCGATACGGTGTGGAATTTCGGTGTGTAATCTTGAGCTGTTGACATACCTCTTTCATCAATCCACTGTTAAGATTTGCACCGTTATCCGTAATGATCATCTTTGGAATTCCAAACCTACAAATGATGTGGGAGTGTACGAAGTCCACTACCGCCTTCTTGGTCACTGATTTGAATGTTTTGGCCTCCACCCATTTGGTAAAATAATCAATCGTTACCAGAATGAACCTGTGACCGTTGGAAGCTGCAGGCTCAATAGGTCCGATAACATCCATACCCCATGCGACAAACGGCCATGGTGCGGACATTGTATGCAATTCAGTCGGCGGAGAATGAATCAAATCTCCGTGTATCTGACACTGATGGCATCTTCGCACGAAACTTATACAATCCCGCTCCATCGTGAGCCAATAATATCCTGCTCGAAGAATCTTCTTTGCCAATACGTATCCGCTTCATGTGTGGTCCGCAAACTCCCGAGTGTATATCCGTCATCACTGTTGTGGCTTGACCTGCATCTATACATCTCAACAATCCCAAATCTGGGGTTCTTTTATACAGCACCCCTCCACTAAGGAAAAATCCGTTCGCCAACCGCCGAATAGCTCGCTTTTGATCTCCAGTTGCTTGTTCTGGGTATACTCCTAACCTGAGGTATTCCTTGACATCATGAAACCACGGCTCGCCATCCACCTCTTCCTCTATCACATTACAATAAGCATGTTGATCCCGGACATGGATATGTAACGGATCGACACGAACCTTGTCCGGGTGATGTAGCATTGACGCTAAAGTAGCCAACGCGTCGGCAACCTCATTATGCATCCTTGGGATGTGCCTGAATTCTACCGATCGAAAGCGTTTGGTCAAATCATGCAAACACTGACGATATGGGATAAGCTTTAAATCTCTGGTTTCCCATTCTCCCTGAATCTGATGTACCAGAAGGTCCGAGTCCCCCAAGACCAAGACGTCATGTACATCCATGTCCACCGCTAATCGCAGCCCCAAGATACATGCCTCGTACTCGGCCATATTATTGGTACAGTGAAAACGCAGTTGAGCAGTAACAGGATAATGATGTCCTGTTTCAGATATGAGCACGACCCCTACTCCGACTCCTTTTGCGTTTGCCGCTCCATCGAAGAAGAGCTTCCATCCTGGATCCTTGGTCAGTTCTGACCCCTCAATTTGCAACACCTCTTCGTCCGGAAAATACGTCCTCAAAGGTTCGTATTCGTCATCGACGGGATTTTCAGCTAAGTGATCGGCCAGGGCTTGAGCTTTCATAGCCGTCCTTGTCACGTATATGATGTCGAATTCCGTAAGTAATATTTGCCACTTTGCTAACCTCCCTGTAGGCATGGGTTTCTGGAAAATATACTTCAACGGATCCAACCGCGAAATGAGGTACGTGGTGTAAGAAGACAAGTAGTGTTTCAGCTTTTGGGCTACCCAAGTCAGGGCGCAACATGTCTTTTCTAGATGAGTGTACTTGACCTCGTGGACTGTAAATTTCTTGCTGAGGTAGTAAATGGCCCGTTCCTTCCTGCCAGTAAGATCATGCTGCCCCAGTACGCAGCCAAACGAATTCTCCAAGACCGTCAGATAAAGAATCGGGGGTCTACCTGGCTCAGGCGGAACTAGTACGGGTGGATTTGACAGATACCCTTTGATCCGGTCAAACGCTTCCTGACATTCTGCCGTCCATTCTATCGCGGCGTCTTTCTTCAATAGGCGGAATATGGGTTCACGAGTTGCCGTAAGCTGGGCAATAAACCTACTGATGTAATTCAACCTTCCCAACAGACTCATTACCTCTGTTTTATTCTTCGGCGGGGGTAACTCCTGAATGGACTTGATTTTGGAGGGGTCCAACTCAATGCCCCGTCGGCTGACGATGAATCCTAGCAGCTTTCCTGATGGAACTCCGAATGCGCATTTGGCCGGATTAAGCTTGATGTCGTACCTTCGGAGTCTTTGAAAGAACTTCCTGAGGTCAGCAACATGGTCCTCTTGACGTCTGGATTTCACGATCACATCATCCACGTATACCTCAATTTCCTTGTGTATCATGTCATGGAATACCGTAGTCATCGCCCTCATATATGTTGCTCCTGCATTCTTCAAACCAAACGGCATCACCCGGTAGCAATAAGTCCCCCACGGTGTGATAAAAGCCGTCTTTTCTGCGTCCTCTTCATCCATCAAAATCTGATGATATCCCGCATAACAGTCCACAAAGGATCCAATTTCGCGTCCGGCGCAATTATCAATCAGGATATGGATATTAGGAAGTGGGAAATTATCCTTAGGACTTGCCTTGTTGAGATTGCGATAGTCCACGCATACCCTGATCTTTCCGTCTTTCTTTGGCACCGGTACTACGTTAGCCAACCATTCAGGGTATCGAGTGACACGAATGACTTTCGCCTGCAGCTGCTTGGTTACCTCCTCCTTAATCTTCACACTCATCTCCGTCTTGAATTTCCGCAGTTTTTGCTTGACGGGAGGATATGCCGGATCAATGGGTAATTTATGAACCACTAGATCAGTGCTGAGTCCTGGCATGTCGTCGTACGACCATGCGAAAATGTCTTTAAACTCCATGAGTGTTTTGATCAACTCTTCTCTCAGATTGGGTTCAATATGGACACTTATCCGGGTTTCTTTGACGTCATCCGCATTCCCTAGATTAACGGCCTCAGTATCATTTAAATTCGGTTTGGGTTTTTCCTCGAAGTGACTTAATTCTTCACCGATTTCTTCTACGGCTTCATCGTCGCCGTACTCTGACTCACTCTCGTCACTTCTTATTTCATGTGTTATTATTTCCAAACCCGATTGACTTTCTAGGCTGGGTTGATTAATCTTTAAGCACGCCATATCATTAAGATCAGTTGAAGGAAGGCTGTTCAGAAAAGTATAAGGAAGGAAAAATAAACACAATTAGACACGAAGGAACCAAATTTCATTGATGGGAATTGTACAAAGGGAAAACAAACTGCAAACTTAAATCAAAAATGAACAAAACAACGGGATTTTACTCCGGGGACAAACCCCCAACACAAAATTTCGAAAGAAAACAATCCAAGACAAACTACCAAGACTCCTTCCGGACAGGGAGAGGAGTAGCCTTCCAGTTATTCAGTTTTGCCCTTGGTCCCACAAATTGTATCTCGGCGTGACTAGATCCTTCACCGTCCTCGAGCATACATACATCCGTGAATAGGTCTTCGAACTTCCTGAAGAACTCTTCATCTGGCCTGATCGTAGGACCGGGAATCTTTGTCGCTGGATGTCCTCTTGCTCCGGACCTGACAAAAGATTGGGAAAGGCGTGGAACAGGCTTTGGGAGCACCCATGTTTTCTGCTTACTCCTCTTTGCTCGCCGGATGTCCTCCGAGGTTGGCTGGAATCCCAAGCCGAAGGTTCCCAAGTTCTCGACCACCGATACCGGTTGTATGATTCCTTGCAGAGATGCACCTAGACCTTTACCGGGTACGAAACCATGTCGCAACATTTCATGCGCCACCATGACATCCGCAGTAATTGTTCTGTCGCCGGGAATACATTCCCCTTCCGGAACTCGGTGGGCGGACACCACATCGCAGACCTGATACACCCACGGCCCAACATCTTCTTCTGTTTCAACAAAGGGAATGATGGTGCCTGATTGTGGATCGTTCTCTCCGTGGACGACGATCTCCTGCTGGTCCCACTCGAACTTGACGAGTTGGTGCAAGCTGGATGGAACTGCTCTTGCGGCATGGATCCATGGTCGCCCTATCAGGAGGTTATATGACACCACCATGTCCAGCACCTGGAATTCCATGGTGAACTCCACTGGCCCGATTGTCAAGACTAGCACTATGTCACCGACCGACGCTTTGCCTCCTCCGTCGAACCCTCGAACACATACGCTGTTCTTGCGTACCCTGCCGATGTCTACCTTCAATTTGCCCAGTGTAGAGAGAGGACAAATGTTAGCACTGGACCCATTATCGACCAAGACTTTGGTAACCACCGCCTCTTCACACTTCACCGTAAGATATAAAGCCCTGTTATGCTCAGTGCCTTCCTCAGGCAACTCGTCGTCGGTGAAGGTGATCCGATTTGCTTCGAAGATCCTATTGGTGATCTTCTCCAAATGGCTCACTGAGATTTTATCCGGTACATGTGCCTCATTCAGGACTTTCATCAATGCTTGCCGATGTTCTTCAGAATGTATCAGCAAGGATAACAATGATATTTGCGCCGGAGTCTTCTTCAACTGCTCTAAGACGGAGTAGTCGTGCGGCTTCATCTTTTTCAAGAATTCTTCTGCTTCTTCATCAGTGACCGGCTTTTTCAATACTGCCGGAGTGGTCTTCCTCAATTCCGCGGGGGCAAAACATCTCCCCGAGCGGGTCAACCCTTGGGCTTCACAAACTTCCTCTTTCACCTCCTTTCCTCCGTAGGTCGTTGTAATCCGAGCATAATTCCATGGGACAGCCCGGCTATCAGTTACTGGCAACTGTGTTGTCGGCTGGATGATGAAAGGATCCATTCGAACGCCTGCTACTGTCAAGATGGGCTTGATTGCTGCCCCTGGTACAACTATCTTGGCCGGCTTCACCGGTACTTCGTTCACACTTTCCTTTCCTGCTTCCGATTCTCCTGGTATGTCTTTCTTGCAACTGGGCGACTCATCACAGCTTGGCCCTTTTCTCGTTCCTGCCCCGCTAGACTTAATCATCATTACGGTCTGAGAGGCTTTCTCCTTTCCTTCCTCCGCCCGTACCAACTCGATCATATTGGTCTCATGATGAGTTGGGAGCGGGTTTTGGTTGATGTTGGGCTCTGTTGGAGTCTGGACCTCGATCCTGCGGGTGTCAATGAGCTCCTGGATGGCCGTCTTCAGCCTCCAACACTTTTCTGTATCATGTCCCGGACATCCCGAGCAATAGGCACAATTTACTGAATGGTCCAGGTTCTTCGGAAGAGGGTTTGGCAGCTTAGCTTCAACCGGATTCAGCAACCCTACCTGCTTTAACCGGTGGAACAGACTAGTGTAAGACTCTCCTAAGGGAGTGAAAGTCTTTGGCCTCGGCGCCTTGTCGCCCCTGAATGCCTGGTTCGGACGGAAACTCGCGCCCGAGGGGTTTCTGTAAGCTCTTGGGGGTGGATGATTGTTCTGGGGGTTTGGTGCACGCCACGGTGCATGAACGGGAGGTGCAGGATAGGACTGTGCATGGTGGACAGTAAAATGGGGATCGGGTGCGGGATAGTAATGTTGCGGGTGGCTATATGGGTTGTGGGAGTAATTTTGGTGGTGAGGTTGGGGTGGGCTATATTGGGGTGCGGGGCCTCTATTTCCGAACCATGCCCCGGACTCGACGGCCGCAACTTCCTCTCTCCTCTTTTTCCCCAGTACTCCTCCAGTACCGCTTTGGATAGCCTGAGTGGTGGCTTTCAGTGCTGAGTAACTCGTGATCTTGTTGGCCTTCAAACCCTCCTCGATCATACCCCCCATTTTTATCACCTCAGTGAATGATTTGCCTACGGACGTTACCAGATGTCCGAAGTAGGTGGGCTCTAATGTCTGCAAGAAGTAGTCCACCATCTCGCTTTCTCTCATCGGCGGATCTACCCTGGCCGCCTGTTCCCTCCATCGGAAACCAAATTCCCTGAAGCTTTCAGCAGGCTTCTTCTCTAATTTTAGCAATGATAGGCGGTCGGGGATTATCTCGAGATTGTATTGGAACTGGCCGATAAAAGCTTGAGCCAAATCATCCCACGTAAACCATCTACTGGGATCCTGTCTAGTGTACCACTCCAACGCCGATCCTCCCAGACTCTGGCCGAAGTAGGCTATCGGAAGCTCGTCCCGTCCTCCGGCCCCTCTCATTTTACTGCAAAACCCCCGCAGGTGGGCCACTGGGTCACCATGCCCCTCGTATAGGTCGAATTTGGGCATTTTAAATCCTGCTGGCAACTGGACGTCCGGAAATGGACACAGATCCTTATAGGCGACGCTGACCTGGTTGCCTAAACCGTGCATGTTCCTGAAGGACTGCTCCAGGCTTTTAACTTTTCTGGCAACTTCCTCGTGTTCCGAACTTTGGAAGTGTTTTTCCGGTTCTGCCGGATTATCCCAGTGAGGTGTATGTGATTGTGGTTCAGGAGCCCTGAAAGTAGGCTCCGGAGGATAGTAAGAGTTGTCATGGATCTGAACATATGGCTCGCTGGCCGGCCTTTGCAGAGGAGCGGGTGGAGGTGCTACAAAAACGGGGGTGACTGGAGGAGGATTTGGTTTGGCTGGTGGAATGTGGGTGGCATATGGATTTTCCCCCTGAAAGTATGGATAGCTCGGGGCGCTTGTTGAAGGATCGACGGGCGGATGTTCCGGAGCTGAGGCGAGAGTAGGGCGGTTTGGTGAAGACTGTTCCCTGGCCCAGGCCAGGTGCATCTCCGTTATCTGTTGTTTTAACCGGTCTACCTCTTCTTTCATGATTTGTAGCTCGGATTTTTCTTCCTCGAGACTCTTGCCAGAACTCGACATGCTTACTGTAACTGGTCCTTTGGATCTAGTACGGTAGTGATGGCTGGCCAGGATATTCTGTCAAACCAACTGCTAAACTTTCTGGAATGCGCAACAAACTTGTTAGTTCACCGAGTTTGACAGATATGTTATAGCACGTTGGATGCAATGCACCTAACCAAATAACCCTTTCTACGTGTACTCTTTAACATGCGTCATTCCGGCCCTTTTTCTTTTTCTTTTTCTTTTTCTTTTTCTTCTTTTTTTTTCTTTTTCGAATATCTTTGCAAGCCTTATTGTTATTTAGCCTTTGGATTCTTTTTCTTTCCTTTTAGTGGTGGTCGAATCTTATGTGGATTGCCTACGTATCACGACCCCGCGTGAATCAGACCGAGCGTAGTTCTGGTAACAAGATTGTGGCAAAATTCAGTAACTTTTATATCAAATAAAACCGTGTAGTTACAAAACACGTCTTACAAAATCAGCAAAACAAAAGAAAAATGCTTGACTTGGGAAAGTAAAGATAAAAATGCCAACTAGCTTGACTCAACATTTCAAAGTACATTTTCAATCAAAAATCTAATGCCCTAAAACTCATGGGGGCCCGCGAGGCATCATTCGGCCTTGCCGCGGGCCTTGGTGTGAGGTCCTTGTGCAGTTCCCTCAACTCTTCCATGATCCGATGAACATAACCCATAATTGAAGCGAAAAGGTCGGCGCGGGGCATTCGTTCGCAAGCTAGGCACTTCATGGTGACATAGTGCCCGATTTCTCCAATTCTATCCTTGATCATGTCCCTTTCTCCGAGTAGCCGCTCTATTTGCTGGTTTTTCGCTCCCAATCTTCGAGCATTGTTGGTGACTTGATCTAGGAGCCTATCCACTTGTCCTTGCAGTCGGGCCATCAAATTGTGGCAGCGGTCGAGGTCTGCTCTGGCATCTTGGGCTTGCTTGAAAACCCGCTCCCTAAGGACAACATTTGCTTCCCTCAGGCTAGTGATGATATCGGTGTAATCTTCTTCCACCCGCTTTAGGTGAAGTGCATGTTGATGTGCCTCCTTTTTCCAGCTAGCACGGATCCTCGTTATTTGGGCTTTTGACTCATCCAATTCTCTTTGGATGTCGGTGACTTGGCTTCTCAAACCCCTTATCAATTTTTCGTCGGCCCGACTCCTCGACTGTCTGTCGGCATCTCTTTTCATTTGCTGGATTTGAGCTCTCAAGAAGTCATTTTCTTGTGCCAACTTCTTTTTGTCTCCTTCGTCGGTGGCAGCTTGCATGTTCTTCTCGAACTGAAGGTCCCGGACCTGCTGTTCTATCCTGCCAATCTTCGTCCTGTACCCCTCCTCCTTTGCTAGCCAATTCCATTGTTCCTGTGAATCTTCCGTGAACTGTTGGACATGGGCTCTTTTAGAACATTTCCGACGAATCCGAAATCTTTTCCCGAACCACACGTTGTACTTTGGGTCCACCTCTCCCTTAGATAGCTCCCGGACCATAGTTTTAGGCTCAAGGAACCGACATTCGTGCCACAGCCTTCTAACCTTCTCTTCGGGGAAGACAACTCCCGGGCTCAACTCAATGGCGTACTTCCTTAGGTCTTGATCGGTAGGAATAACCTGAAACCTTCCTAGTTGACGTAATACACGGTGAGGGACATATGGTTGGACACTGCGAATCCCCATCAGAAGGATATAACACTCCTCGGCTGCCATATATATTACTTCAGTATCGGGTAACCACCCGAATGCCCATTCAATCCGATCGGCTTCTATTGAGCTCAGTCGTGCAAGCCATGCCTCGACGCCTTCAGGGAATACAGCACCCATCATCCGTTCTTCGAAACCCCTGATACAGTTTTTTCCGGTCAACCCATGGTTCATGTATTGTGTTCGGTGATGGAGGTGTTCTTGCATCCATAGTTGAAGTAACAGATTGCAACCTTGGAAGAAATTGCCCCCTTCTCGGCATACGGTCAAGGCTCGATAGATTTCGGACAAAACCAAAGGGACCACCGTGCTGGTAGCCTTTTTGATTGCAACATCGGCTATTCCTACCAGACTTATCTCTATTTTCTTATCTTCACGCGGACAAATCACAACCCCCAAGAATGTCGTTAGGAATGCTAGAATTCGTCTGGCCTCCCACTTGGTTCTATTCCCTGCGTGAGTCAGTCCAAGGTTTGACTCTTCAAAACCCCGAGGAGTGCCGTACCGTTGATATAAGAATTGAAGATCGCAATACCCTTTCAACAGATCATCATTTTTCACCTTTCGACTAATGCTCAGTAAATCCAGAAACCCATGTGGAGATACTGGTCTTGGTGAGAGCAGGTATTGCCCTCTTAATTTCCCATTAAGTCCTGCATAGCCCGCAATTTCCTCTAATGTGGGCGTCAATTCAAAGTCAACAAAACGGAACACATTGCGGGTCGGATCCCAGAAAGATACCAGTGCCTTGATGATGTCCTCCCTTGGCTCGATATTCAACAGATCAACCAAACCTCCCAAAATTCTCCCTACGACCTTTTTGCTATTGTCTTCCAAATTGTTCCACCATATACGGAGCTGCTGAGGGACCTCACTAAAGATCGAAAATGATTTATTCTGATTCGTGCTCATCCTGCACATTTATTAAGGTGATTTAAATAAGAAAACAGCTTTGTTTTGCTAAAAAATAAAAAAAAATCAGTTTTCAATTACGGCCTTTCAACGTCTCGGGGACGAAGGCTTTTAAGGCTGTGGGGTAAATTGATCGAAATCAAAATTGACCCAAAGGTGGCCGTTTATACGAAATTAGCCTTCCGGCGTCCCTTTCGGGAACATTCGGCTATTTTTTAAAAACAGCGTCACCGACTTATTTAGTACAAAAGTTAGTTTTGATATTTCGGCCATTTTTCAAAAGGTGAAGTTGGACCCGATGGAGGTTGCCTACGTATCTCACATCCGATGAGAATCAAACCCACGTAGTTCGGTTTTGACGAAACAAACGACATTATTTATTCATTTTACTAAAGGAAAACAAATAAGCTATTTCTATCTTAAGAACAAAACACATTTTTTTTTTTTATTTTTTTTTTATTTTTTTATTATTATTCTCTAAAGCCGGTCAGCATGCAAGTCTATAACAGATAAATACGCAAGACAAACAGGATGCAGCAGGATAGTCTGTTCATTTCAGGTCAACTGTCCTAGACGGACCCAACCCCTGTGTTGAGTCCCCTAAGCCAAATGCGACATGATGCAAATAAACGTTTCCTACTAGGGATCCGGCATGAAGCTTTGTTATTCTAGGTTTAAAAACCTGGGTTTATCTGTTCTAGACTTGGCTTACCCGAGCGGACAGCTCGAGCCGAGGAGGAGGCAGCAATCCGGGAATACAGAAGCTTCACCGGTTTTGCAACTTATCCAAACCTCGTTCTAAAATGGGAATTAGACACTATACGGAAAAGAAGTCACACGAAGTGCACCCTTCTTCATGATTTAGAAGACTCAGAGAGGAGATTGGTTCCGGCACAATTTATATGTACAGTTCACAAAATATCAAAGGAGTAAAAACAACATTTTGCACATTGATGCCAACATGTAAAAGAATCAGATAATAAAATATTCCAAATACAACAGTTATTCCGAGCTCGAATTCTAAAGATATCCCCAGCAGAGTCGCCAGAGCTGTCACACCTCTTTTTACGCCCCCGCAAGGATGCAAAGAGTTTTTCCAATTAAAGGACAATCGAGATGGGATGCATTTTAATTATTTCGGAGTCGCCACTTGGGAGATTTATGGTGTCCCAAGTCACCGGTTACATCCCGAATCGAGGAAAAGAATGACTCTATTTAACGGTCCGCGAACCAGAAACCCGGATAAGGAATTCTATTAACCCGGGAGAAGGTATTAGGCATTCCCGAATTCCGTGGTTCTAGCACGGTCGCTCAACTGTCGTGTTTGGCTTATCTATCTGCTTTTTAACAATTATGTACTTAATGCAAGTTAATACCCCTTTACCGCTTTTATTATTGGTTGTGATTTACGAAAGAGAAAGTTGCTTAAAAATATGCTTTCGAATCACGTCACATGAAATGCACCCGGATCCTCAACATATTCTTATTCAACATTTCGGGGTTTGGATTTGGGTCACATGAAATGCACACCCGTATTTAAAAAGGTAAAACTAAAACATGCGCCCGGATCGACTACTTATTTACACTGTTGAGAAAGGCGTGATATTCGTTAAGAAACGACGCATCTCGAAACCTAAGTATTTATATGTACATTTATGACGGCTATGTGATTAGTGTAACTATTGGGCGAGGCGTACCTTTGATTCAAATCTAAAGCGAACTACATCTCACTGTATCTTACTTAAGAGTTGATTCCAAATTACTTAAAACTTGCTACGAACCACATCGCATGAAATGCGCCCGTGGTTCATGACATGCTTTATTTACTCTTGCCCGAAATTGGGGTCGGGTCACATGAAATGCACCCCCGACTCTTTTAATCTAATTACGTCATTCCGTTGAGTAACAACTCCCTAGCTAATCTTGCTTTTAGCATAAGGTCTAACGTTAACAGATTTGGAGTTTACACACACGAGCAGAGAAGATTGAATAGAGATACAACAGACTAATTCAGGTTTACGTGCTTATCTAACGACGGTGTATCTTTGGCCTAGCTACACTTTTCCATAACCAAGACTAGCAATACAAGCTTAATTGAAGAATAACAGAATGTAATTAAACATAAGAACTTTAAACGACTACATGTTTCAATAGACTTTATGCATAAGCTTCAAACTTCATTCTTTTCGAACCAAGGAACCACAATAACAGAGGTGTGTACCTGGAATGCGGAAGAACAAGGAAGAGTGAGCAATGGCAATGCCGCAAATGTAACAGGGACAGTAACAGCAACAACTCCACACCAAAACAAATGGTGAACCAGCTAATAACCCAACAACCAACAATAATCGAACTTTATCAATCACTGAACTAGTGACTAAAACTTGAACCCAGGCAGCAATCAACAACCAGGCAGCAACAAAAAAATCCAAATCAATGGAACAGTGATAGCCAAACCAGATTCCCAAGAGCAGACCACAAGAGGCAAAACAGTGGTCGATCAACAACAACACCCAATAGACCAGTTACAACCAAGTAGCAATAAACAGACCCAACAGCAACAAAAACATCCAACAGTAGCAAATGAACACCAACACAGCAGCAGCATACACTCAAAACCAGCAACAATAATCAACCCAGGCAGCAACAACTACAAACCAGCCAGCAACCAATAGACCAAGAGCAACCACAAACAACCAGGAGCACCAAATGAACACTGAAACAACAGAAGAACCAGCACTACAACAAACAATGGCCAAATACTCAATCACTGAAGCAAAACAATCGAAACAGTGACTAAGAACCAATGAAACAGTAGCCTTTCTTGTATCTTTCTATATGTGTATCGAGGTGTAGCTTGCTGTCTATTTTCTCTCCAGGTTCACTGTTCTTCTCTCTCTGCTTCTATGTGTATTCTTGTATCTATTTTTCTTCAGGTGCTCTAGTTGCTCTCAGGTATTTCAATCCCTACTGTATGTATGTATCAATCTGCCGTTTTAGTTTTGATGCCTATCTATTTATAACCAAAAACAAACCTAGGACATCCAGATTCTGCAGAACAGTCCCTTGCCCATCCCCCTTCTGTCCAACCCACTAAACTATGTCTAAGTATGGGGTGTTCATAATTAAAAATTGGTAATTGCAGTGCACTGGTGGGCTGCTCTGCTGTGACAGTGGATTCCACTGACTAGCCTCATGTGCAGGGCACCAAATGCTCTAAGTGTTGAACCCTGATTCCCTAATTAGCTTAATTTGAATCATAACTTCAGTTTCAAACCAATCAAACAGTCCCATTCAATCCAGGAATGCTAATTACTGTGTGGTGATTCAAATAACTCAACTATGCAATTAGAAGACGACCTCTAATCAATTACAACACATAGCAATGACAACCAATTTAAACTGTTAAAACAGTGACTTCAAAGAATCTCGGCCAATGCCGGACATATGCGAAGTTAACTATTCGACGACGCTAATCGACGCGAGTTCGTATCCTATAACTAACACATTCAACTAAGCGATACAGAAAACAATTGACCAAAACAAAAGGTCTTGGAGAAGAAATGACAACTAAGGACGACCAAGAAGAAAATTAAACCAATTGAAACTAACAAAGAACACACAAACCACTAAAAACAGAAGAAGATTGAAATACCTAATGAAGGCAATCCGAACTCGAACGAACTCAGGCTTCCACGGACTTGAGGTTGCATTTTTTTGAAGTGAACATGCTTTAATTGAAGTGTTTTTCGAACGAAAAACACTCCAATTAGAGCCTATTGACTCCAAATTCTTAAACTCGGACCAATTCCCTAATCTTGGAATTCTAGGGTTCTTGGGCTCGGATTTGGGGCTTTTGCATTTCTGGTTAGATTCGAAGCAAACCAATGTCAATGGGAGTGTGGGGGAGGTGTGGGGAGACTGTGGTGTGAATTTGGGGTGATTTGGCGTTGGTTCGAGTTTGACTCGAATCTTCAAATGAAGATTCGAGGAGCTCCGGCATGATTCGAGGTTAGTGGAGGCTGGGTTCGTGATGGGGGAGGTGAGGGGAAGGTTTTGGCATTGGTTTGGTGGTGATTGGCCTACCGGAACCGCCGTGGGGCGATTTCCGGCAGGCGGCGCAATGGTGGCGGACGGCGGCGTTACGCCTGGTCTCTGAGGACCTTTGGGAGACGAAGGGAGAGGGGGGGTCTGGCTTGGGGGGGCGGGGTATGGAATGAGCTTTATATATGATTTGAGAAGTTAAATCCTGATCGTTGGATCAAACTTGATCAACGATCATGATCTTCTCACTTAAACCAAACGGTGTCGTTTGGTCAAGTCATAGGCTGAATGAATTTGGGGATTTATGGATTAATCTGGGCCGTTGGATTATAAAATCCAACGGTCCAGATCGAGCGTTACACAGGCTGGACGGGTATTTGGGCTGGGTATTGAGGTGATTCATTTGGGCCTGTTTGTTTAGACTAAGACACGGCCCAATTCAGATCTACATGATGTACTATATGCATATGTGTATATATATATATATATATATATATGTATATATACATATATATATATATATACATATGTATATATACCAACCTATAACACCGCTGTTTTTTACTACAATTAACGCACACAATTACATATCACCCAAAAATGTAAATCACATGACTTCGATATCAAACACTAAAAATGCAACACCTAGCATATATTTTTGTATTTTTAATTTAAATAAATAAACGTGCACACAAAAAGATAAAATAACACAAAATCACAAAAATCATGCCCAACACGAAACTATTTTTATTTTTGAATTTTCTGGGAGTACTTCTCAAGTAAGGCAAAAATCACGTGCTCACATACCAGTCACCTTTTCACATTTCAGACTAATTTAAACAAAACTCTGCCTATTTCAAAGATTTAAACAGCTAACAAACCCTTTCAAACTTGCTGTAATATACAGCTTAAACGAGTGTCAGGCTTTCTGTTAATCCTTTTAAATAAACATTTGGTGTTTTGATTAAGTGCCAATCAGTTTCTAATAAGGACAGCTATAACCAACAACTAATGGTCCAGCAGTGGAATTACAGATAGTTAACAATTATAATTCAGCTACTATAAACCAATTCGTTTATAACACAAACGATTCAATCTTCAAATTAACAGTGATTCAATAGAGAATTAATCAAGTATCAAGAGAGTCACTGTTTTGTTGTTCTAACCAGTAGACCTACGAAAGCAAGTCGACGTTATTCGATTAGTCGATTACAACATCTATAATCGATAATACACAATCGACGAATAAACTCTCGATTTACAGACATTTCGGCAGAAACAAGACAGTGTAGAAACATTGTTCGACTCCAATAATCGAATCGAATACGCACACACAATCAATACAAACAATAAAACAGAACTAAAATTTGTCGACCAAATAAACGGTCTTGAGTTCGGAGAAGAAGAAATGGGCGAAAATTTGAGAAGAATTCAAACAACATTAGACTAATCAAACAATAGAAAAAAAAATACAAGCAAATACCCGATTGAAACAAACAAGAAAAGAAAAAATTACCTCAAGAAGATCGAAAGCTGGACAAACCGGAATTGGACTTTGGCTCGGATTATTGAAGCCAAACAGGCCTTAATCGAGGTGTTCTTGGTTGAGAACACCTAGACTAAGGTCTCTTGGACCTCAATTTATGATCAATCCGGTTCAAATTAGCCTTTTAAAAATTAGGGTTCATGAGGGTGGGATTTGGGGCTTGGCTGGTTATGGTCAAATTCGAACGGAACTAAGGTTGGTAGGGGTATGAGGGAGGTCATGTGAGTGTTCGGGGTGAGTTTGGAGTGATTTGGCATGCTTTTGGTTTTGACTCGAAACTTCGATCGAAGATTCGACGCATTCAAGGATGATTCGAGGTTAGCGATTGCCAAATTCGTGTAGAGGGGGCTTGGGAGGTTCTATGGTATTAATTTGGGGAGGTTTGGCCTACCGGAACCGCCGTGAGGCGATTTCCGGCAGGCGGCGGACGGCGACTGACGGTGGCGTTACAGGGGAAGCTTTAGGTTAGAGAGAGACGGGAGAAATGAGTTGAAAGAAAGGGTTTGGGGGGTTGTTTGGTATATTGAAATGTATGGAATAATCTGGACCGTTGGATCACAAGAATCCAACGGCCCAGATCGGTTGTTTCAAACAAAACGAAGTCGTTTGGGTAGTAGCCGGGTTGGAGGTGGGTCATTGGACTAGGTTGAGGTGGGTTTCGATTTTGGGCTTTACATTTTAATTTAGCTGGCCCAAATCCGAGTATTATTAATTTTCAACTCTTTTCTTTTCCTTCTTTTAATTAAGAGATTTAACAACAAATCTAAAAATAAGTTGTAAAACAAAATTTAAACTATAAAACATTACTTGACCCTTAAAAAAAAAACAAATAACGCACGAGTAAAAAAAAAAAAAAATCACACAACGGCGTATTAAAATGACAAAACAGAATAAATGTATATTTTTGTGATATTTCATTTTTCATAAAACAAACTTAATTACTCTTAATTGCAAAACTTGAACTTTATAAAAAGATGCAATATATATTTTTTTTATTTTATTTATTTAAACAAATAGACATGCACACACAAAAAATGCAAATAATAAGAGAAAATTAACACGAAATCACAAAAATCAACGCACAACACAAAACTATTTTATTATTATTATTTTTATTTTATTTTGGGAGTAATTCTCATGTAAGGCAAAAATCACGTGCTCACAGCTGCCCCTCTTTGCGTGTAAACTTGAAGAGTTTTCGTGCAAAGATAAATGAGCAAATACGAGCGATTTTTGCCCGTTCGAGCGCTCTGTGTGAAGCATTTTGAAAAGATCTTGACCGGGCCTTTGCTTCGGGAGGCTTCCTACATATCCTGGGTTAAACAGGAATCAGGTCAATGTAGTTCGGGAAGTTTTGGTAGCTGGGACTACCTTGAACTGACACTTTGCTGTTACTGTTGCTATCGTTGTTGCAGTTGCTGTTTACTGCTTACTGATCTCCTTATTACACCAAAAGAAATTAAAGCTGAACTAGCTATGCTATCAAACTATGAGTTACAAGATTCCTATCTATGATTCTCTTGAAAACTTGATCTTGAATCTTAGTTGATTTGCTGTAGACCTCGATCTGAATCTTGATGCTCAACAAACTGTACGTTCTTGTTTATTTTCTGTAACATTGAGTGAAACAGAGTCGGCGGAGCTTGTTACTTCAATCATCTTCTGAGCAATCCGTGCCTTTGTTTACTCCAACATTTGAACTCTTTCTTTTGGTTCTTTTCTTCTTTTCTTCACTCTGGATTGATGTTCCATTTGTAGGTTATCTCGATCCTTGCATCCCGAGGTCAAACCTATTTAGACAACAAAACAAACAAACGAACGAAATTTTTCTGCCCCAGTTTTGCTAGGAAAATTTCGTGAGTTAGTTGTGACACAAAAAGTGATTAAAAGACTCTTTGGTATTGGGTAAGAAAGTCATGGTTTCACAAAGGTTCAAACGGCTTTCTGGCCGGGATTTTGTAGAAGAGTTTCACGGCTTTCTGGCCGGAATTCAAACAATATTTAACGATTTTTGGCCGTCAGATCCTCGGTTTTTTGGCCGGGGTAAAAATAAATGGCTCCGCAGTTTTCTGACTGGGAGATCCTCGGCTTTCTGGCCGGGATTTTGTAGAAGAGTTTCACGGCTTTCTGGCCGGAATTCAAACAATATCTAACGATTTTTGGCCGTCAGATCCTCGGTTTTTGGCCGGGGTAAAAATAAATAGCTCCGCAGTTTTCTGACTGGGAGATCCTCGGTTTTCTGACCGGGGATAAAAGTTTCGCGGCTTTCCGGCCGGAATTCAAACAATATCTAACGGTTTTTTGGTATTGGGTAAGAAAGTCATGGTTTCACAAAGGTTCAAACGGCTTTCTGGCCGGGATTTTGTAGAAGAGTTTCACGGCTTTCTGGCCGGAATTCAAACAATATCTAACGATTTTTGGCCGTCGGATCCTCGGTTTTTTGGCCGGGGTAAAAATAAATGGCTCCGCAGTTTTCTGACTGGGAGATCCTCGGTTTTCTTACCGGGATAAAAGTTTCACGGCTTTCTGGCCGGAATTCAAACAATATCTAACGGTTTTTTGGCCGTCAGATCCTCGGTTTTTTGGCCGGGGTTAAAGTAAATGGCTTCGCAGTTTTCTGACTGGGAGATCCTCGGTTTTCTGACCGGGATAAAAGTTTCACGGCTTTCTGGCCGGAATTCAAACAATATCTAACGGTTTTTGGCCGTCGGATCCTCGGTTTTTTGGCCGGGGTAAAAGTAAATGGCTCCACAGTTTTCTGACTGGGAGATCCTCGGTTTTCTGACCGGGATAAAAGTTTCACGGCTTTCGGCCGGAATTCAAACAATATCTAACGGTTTTTGGCCGTCAGATCCTCGGTTTTTGGCCGGGGTAAAAGTAAATGGCTCCGCAGTTTTCGACTGGGGAGATCCTCGGTTTTCTGACCGGGGATAAAAGTTTCACGGCTTTCTGGCCGGAAAGACCCTCGGTTTTTCTGACCGGGGTCCAAACAGATATTGGACTGATATGATTTGATTCTCTTTTTCGGAGTTTTCATTTTCTTTTCTTTCATTCTTTTTTGGCCTTCTTTTAGGCGTTCTTTTTATCCATCAACAAATGCATAGGATAAATCTCTAAAAAGAAACTTACCTTTTTATGTGTTTTCCTTGTTCCAAAGCCATTTCAAAGCTTGCGTATTTCACTTATTCGAGTTGTACCTTCTTCTTACATAATTAAACAGACCTGCTTTCAACAAAGAACATTTTATCAGTTGAAAAAGTGGTTGGCTTTGCGGCCTTGGTTATCTTCATTGCTTGATCATTTCCCCATTTCCATTGAGAAGTTTGCTACCAATTGTCTTTGGGGTGACTTCCTTTCGAACTGACCGGGTTCATTCCCGGAATTCTATGGGGATTTTTTGTGTGGGTTCCATCCTTCTGCCTTATTCCGTCTCTTCTAAGACCTTAACCTTTGATTTCCGTTTCCTTTCTAAACTCTTTTTCTTTGGAAACAATCGATCATTACGATCCAATCGTGGATTGTAACAATACACCACTGAGGCTGTTTTTTTTTTCTTTTCTTCTTTACCAGGCGGAGTCCTGTAAAACCGGTCCTGTCACCTTCCTTTGTAATAGTTTCAGAATTAAAATTAAACCGAAAGGGATTCAAAGAAGAAGAATGAATCAAAGAATGGAAAAACGTATCAACGATAGAGGAGTCCCTTTCGAGGGAGAAAAGAAGGACTTATCTGAGGTATATGCTAACTTTAACCAACATGACATGCTCCTCGGACTAGATTCTTGATCGTCACAAAACTCCCATTTTCTTATGAACCAAAACGGGTCTATATTTCCGAGCTAAGGAGCCGTGCCGGGACCTCTCGTGGTGAAACAAACTTTTCGGTTGATAGCGCCCTTTTGCGGGTTTTCGCCAATCGACCTCTCTCATTTCTCTTCTTACCATCGCCAGATAGCACTCTTTGTGAGTTTTTACCAACAGGCTCTCTCATTTTGTATTTCTCTACTTCCATCGGCTTATGGTGCCCGAAGGTTTTCACTAATAAGACTCTCTCATTTTATTTCTTTTCATTCCAGGAACCTCGGATCGCAACAATGATGTTTTCACAACTTCCGATCGATCTTGAAGGACTTGTACTCGGTTTGGGTAACAAGAATTGTAGACAAAATTACAACTTTGGGATCATCTGGACGGATTTTAAACCGAATCAACAATATCATCTGCCCTAGTTTCATTTTTTTGGGGAAACTGGGATTTTTGGTTTGGTGTGACTGAACCTCAAGGAGAGGTTGCCTACGTATCCTTTCGGAATCAAGTCAGGACGTAGTTCAGGAAATTTTTTTTTTTTTTCTTTTTTTTTTTTTTTTTTGGTTTGGATTCCAAAGAGGGTAGCCAAAGAAAGGTAACCGGCTCAAAGGGTTTACGAAAAAGGTTGGTAGTGTTTGGGTAGCGGGAATAAAAGCCTTCAATCATTTCGACTTGTGAGGACCTCATTGAAGCAAGTTCAGACATAATACCTTTTCACAGCATCTGCATTCACAGCCGTTTCAGGATCTTTTCCTTCCATGTCTCCCAAGTATAATGCTCCTCTCGGCAGTATCTTCCTGATGATGTATGGTCCTTTCCAATTAGGAGCGAATTTTCCTTTCGCTTCCTCATGATGTGGAAGAATGCGTCTTAAGACCAACTCACCTACTTCGAAATTTCTCGGTCGTACTTTCTTGTTGTAAGCACGAGCCATTCTTTGTTGGTACAGTTGTCCATGACAGACCGCAGCCATTCGCTTTTCATCGATCAAAGTTAATTGTTCCAAACGAGTCTTAACCCACTCGTTGTCTTCAATCTCTGCTTCAACAATTGTACGAAGCGAAGGAATTTCTACCTCTGCCGGTATCACAGCCTCAGTTCCATAGACTAGCAGGTATGGAGTTGCTCCCACCGATGTGCGTACTGTAGTACGGTATCCCAATAAAGCGAACGGTAATTGTTCATGCCATTGTCTAGAACTTTGGATTGTTTTTCTCAAAATCTTCTTAATGTTTTTGTTCGCTGCTTCCACGGCACCATTGGCTTTGGGCCGATAAGGGGTGGAGTTCCTATGCGTTATTTTGAATTGCTCGCATATTTCTTCCATCAAATGACTGTTCAAATTCGTAGCATTGTCCGTGATGATAGTTGCGAGTATACCAAAACGACAGATAAGATTTGAGTGTACAAAATCCACCACCGCTTTCTTGGTGACTGATTTGAGAGTGATGGCTTCAACCCATTTCGTGAAGTAATCGATAGCCAATAGTATGAATCGGTGTCCATTCGAGGCTTTCGGCTCAATCGGGCCGATGACATCCATTCCCCAAGCGACAAATGGCCACGGCGCTGACATAGGATGCAGCTCAGTTGGAGGTGCATGAATCAGATCTCCATGTACCTGACATTGATGGCATTTTCGGACAAAACCGAAACAATCTTTCTCCATGGTCATCCAATAATAACCTGCTCGAAGGATTTTCTTGGCTAAGACATAACCATTCATATGAGGCCCGCATACTCCTGCATGTACTTCGTGCATGATTCTTCCTGCTTCTTCGGCATCAACACACCTTAAAAGGTTAAGATCCGGGGTTCTTTTGTACATGACCTCGCCGCTCAAAAAGAAACCACCTGCATGTCTCCTAATGGTCCTCTTTTGATCTCCAGTAGCATGTTCTGGGTATTCTTGCGTTTTCAGAAATCTCCCGATATCGTAATACCATGGCTTGACGCTCGGTCCTTCTTCGATTGCATTGCAATAACCGTGGCTTTCCCTGATTTGAATTTCCAAGGGATTGACATGGGCGTTGCCCGGATAAGGTAGCATTGAAGCTAAAGTGGCAAGTGCATCGGCTAGTTCATTGTGACATCGTGGGATATACCTGAACTCTATCGATGCAAATCGCTTGCCAAGAATGTTCACGTGCTGTCGATAAGGGAGGAGTTTAACGTCTCGAGTTTCCCATTCACCTTGAGATTGTTTGATAATTAGATCCGAATCTCCCATGATCAACAAATCTTCGACACCTTGATCAATTGCCATGTTCATACCCATGATACAAGCTTCATACTCAGCCGTATTGTTCGTGCAGAAGAAACGGAGCCTAGCCGTGGCCGGATAATGCTGACCAGCAGGAGAGATCAAGATTGCCCCAATCCCTACACCTTTAGCGTTTACCGCCCCATCGAAAAACATTTTCCAAGCATGATTGTCTTCCGAAACAACTTCTGTCGTATTTACCTCTTCATCAGGAAAGTAGGTATTCAATGGTTGATACTCTTCGTCGATCGGGTTCTCGGCCAAATGGTCCGCCAATGCTTGGGCCTTCATTGCCGTGCGAGTGACATAGACTATGTCAAACTCAGTGAGCAGGATTTGCCACTTCGCCAATCTTCCGGTGGGCATCGGTTTCTGGAATATGTACTTTAAAGGATCCAACCGAGTAATGAGGTGAGTCGTATGGGCTTGGAGGTAGTGTCTCAATTTCTGAGCGACCCAAGTTAAAGCACAACACGTTCTTTCCAGCAAAGTGTACTTGACTTCATAACTAGTGAATTTCTTGCTCAGGTAGTAAATCGCCTGCTCTTTCTTCTCTGTCGCATCACGTTGTCCGAGAACACAACCAAAAGAGTTTTCCAAGACTGTTAAATACAAGAAAAGAGGTCTCCCTGGCTCTGGCGGGACTAAGACTGGAGGGTTTGACAAATATTCTTTGATCTTGTCAAAAGCTTCTTGGCATTCGGTTGTCCATTTGATTGCAGCGTCTTTCTTCAACAACTTGAATATGGGTTCACATGTGGAAGTCAACTGAGCGATGAACCTACTGATGTAGTTCAGTCGGCCTAGAAGACTCATTACATCTTTCTTTGTTCTGGGAGGAGGTAAATCCCGGATGGATTTTATCTTTGTGGGATCTAATTCAATACCTCTTCTACTGACTATGAAACCCAAAAGTTTACCTGACGGGACTCCAAAAGCGCATTTGGCCGGATTCGGTTTCAAATCGTACTTCCGCAACCTCTCAAAGAATTTCCTCAAGTCTCGCACATGATCGCCTTGAGTTCTGGATTTGATGATCACATCGTCTACGTACACCTCTATTTCCCGATGCATCATGTCGTGGAAAATGGCAGTCATAGCTCTCATGTACGTTGCTCCCGCGTTTTTCAAGCCGAATGGCATGACTCTTTAACAGTAAGTCCCCCAAGGTGTGGTAAAAGCAGTCTTCTCGGCGTCCTCTTCATCCATCAACACTTGATGATATCCCTCATAACAATCCACAAACGATTGTATCTCATGTTTGGCACAATTATCAACAAGGATGTGGATGTTCGGTAAAGGAAAGTTATCTTTAGGACTCGCTTTATTCAAATCTCGGTAGTCAACACATACTCGAGTTTTTCTGTCCTTCTTTGGCACGGGCACAACATTAGCCAACCACGTGGTGTATTGTACCACTCGGATTACCCCCATTTTCAATTGCTTAGTGATCTCTTCTTTGATTTTATCACTGATGTCAGTCTTGAACTTTCTTTGCTTCTATTGCACTGGGCGACAGTCAGGGTAGATTGGTAATTTGTGCACCACTAGATCAGCTCCTAATCCTGGCATATCATCGTAAGACCAAGCAAACACGTCTTTAAATTCAAACAAGAGTTGGATTATTGCATCTCGTGTTTTCTCATCTGTGTGGATGCTTATCTTGGTCTCTCGGACCTCTTCATCGGTTCCCAAATTAACCGGTTCGGTGTCATTCAAGTTTGGCTTAGGTTTATTCTCGAAATGTTCCAATTCTCGATTTATTTCCCTAAAAGCCTCGTCTTCATCGTATTCCGGTTCTTGGTTCATTATTTCCAGATTAGGTGGCGTGTTCGGATTTGAGCATGAGTTCCGCAAGCATGTCATGTTATTTAAAGCCGCATTATTAGGATTGAAAAGGAAGAATAAATAACAAAATTAGAAAGAGTGCAAAAGTAAGGAAATATTTATTTTATTTTCTTGGAATTTTCTGAAAACAAACAAAATTACATCGGAGAAACCAAAAATACAAGAAAACAAAGAAAAACATCCAAGCTACATCCTGAAGTAACTTGTGATGAAGGAAAAACGACAGGACAAATCTACCGGAACTCCCGCCTGATTGGGAAGGGTGTGGCTTTCCAATTTTGCAATTTAGCTTCAGGGCCCACATACAGCACCTCAGCGGTGCTTGTTCCTTCTCCCGATTGGACCATATTAACATCATAGAGCATTTGCCTCATGGCCCCACATATGTCTTCAATTTCCTCCGATGTAAAGACCTCGTCTTCTTCTTCTTCACTGTACCTTGGTCGGACAAAAGTTTGGTACAGATGCGGCAATGGTTGCGGCAGAACCCATCCTTTCTCCTTTCTCTTGTTGGCCCATCTCTCGTCTTCAGGGGTTGGGCGAAAGCCCACTCCGAAAAACTTTTCAGCTACAGGTAAAGTTATCAGCTTCGGCATTCCTTGTAAGGACTTCCCCAAACCTTTTCCTGGCTGGAAGCCATGTTTAATCATTTCTTTCGCCACCATGATGGAGGCATTAGACAAAAAAGGTTGGGGGAGAGGGTTCCCTTCTTCGTGTTGATCCGCCAACACAATCTCGAAAGCTTGATAGACAATGTTTTCGCTTCCCGCTTCCGCTTCCAAGCAAGGGATGGATGGATCTCGATAAATTGATTGCTCGTCTTCACCGTGGACCACAATCTCTTGTCCCTTGTGCTCAAATTTCAACATCTGATGGAGGGTAGAGGGCACAACTCCGGCCGCATGAATCCATGGTCTCCCTAGAAGAAAATTGTAAGAAGTATCCATATCCAAAACTTGGAATGTCACTTCGAAGTCCACCGGGCCGATGGTCATAATTACATCAATCTCTCCGACAGTATCTCTTTTCACACCGTCAAAAGCTCGCACACATATATTGTTAGGCCGAATCCTTTCGGCTCCGATTCCTATGCGGCCTAAAGTGGAAAGCGGGCATATGTCCACCCCCGAACCCCCATCAACCATGACCCTCTTCATATAGTAGCCTTCGCTTTTGACAGTCAAATGCAAAGCTTTGTTGTGGGCGGCACCCTCCAAAGGCAAATCAGCTTTACTGAAGGAAATCTGGTTGATCGCGAAGAATCTTTCTGTCATTCTTTCAAGTTGTTCGGATGAAGTCTCAATAGGCACGTATGCCTCATTCAAAGCTTTTAGCAAAACCTTTTGATGTTCGGTAGACTTCATTAGAAGGGACAACATCGACACCTGCTTCTGGGCATTTACGCAGTTGGTCTATCACCTCATAATCAGGCATTTGCATCTTTTGAAAAAAGACCTCTGCCTCTTCAGCACTTACGGGTTTCTTTGACGGGAAACGCCTTTGTGTGGCGTTATTTACCTCCTGTGTGTTTAAGTACTTCTGTCCTAGGACACTCTCGGATGAATTTCCCACAATCTCTTTCCCTTTGCGCGTAACAAGTGTTCGTTGGTAGCTCCGGGGTACTGCGGATGGATCTGTCATTGGTTTTTGTTGCACGCGTGCAATAACCACAGGTTCATCCGGTTTTCGGGCCACATAAGTTCCCTTTGGTACATACATTGATGTTTCTCTCTTTAAATGGAACTTCTTGGGGGCACCTATGGACAATGGTTTTTCCACTCTACCTCGTGGGAGGTAAAGGACTCCGCCCTTCCGAGACGATGCTTTCAATTCAATCGTCTTTTTGGTTTCAAGAGCTTCAACCTTTTTCCCCATTTTCTCTTGTTTCGGGGTAGCCTCAGGATGCTTCTCTATGTTGGCGATGGCGATTATCGCTTTCAAAGCTGGGTCAAATTCTTTGTCGTCACAAATCATCCCAATCACCGGTCCGTTGTTGTGGGTTGGTAATGGGTTGTTTGTCACATTTGGGATGTCTTCATCTGCGAAGACGATCCTCCCCTGATTGATCAATTCTTGCACTGCCTTCTTTAACGTCCAACAATTGTCGGTACTGTGTCCTTCAACACCTGAATGATATGCACAGTATATCCCCATCTGGTAGGCAGGAGAGTCTGGATTCTGCCTGTTCTGCGGAACATGCTGCAATAGGTTTTCTTGCCCGAGTTTTGGGAAAAGAGTGGAATACGGCTCCCCAATCGGTGTAAAGCTCGTTTTGGGTTGCTCACGGTGGCGAGCGTTATTTGGCCGTGGATTATACTTGTTTGGGTAAGGAGGTTGGTTTCTCTGGAATGGAGGTGGATTTCTGTTGGCTGGTGGCTGCGGCCGTGCCAAAGGTTGAATGTTCATGATTGCGTAGGGTGGAGGCGGAGGAGCATAAGCCATGCCGTGATGTGGATAGTAATGTTGGGGGCCCTGTCGGAGAATACCTGCCTTGAGGTTCGATATCTCCTATCTTCTACCGCTGCCATAGCAGATTCTTCTTTCTTCTTGCTTCGGGGCATCCCTCCAGACCCGCCTTGAATGGCTTGGGAAGTTGCCCGAATGGCCGCTTGGCTCAAAATTCGCCCCGTTTTCAAGCCATTTTCTACCATTTCTCCGATCTTGATAGCTTCGGCGAAAGGTTTTCCCATCGCCGACATCATATTTTGAAAGTAATCGGGCTCTTGAGCTTGGAGAAAAGTCGTGACCATTTCGATTTCGTCCATGGGGGGTTTCACCCTGGACGCTTGCTCTCGCCACTTGATGGCATATTCTCTGAAGCTTTCTGAGGGCTTCTTTTTTAAGTTCGATAGAGAATTCCCGTCCGGCGCAATATCGATGTTGTATTGGAATTGTTTTACAAAATCTCTGGCCAGATCATCCCAGATGTGCCATCGAGATATGTCTTGATCCATATACCATTCGGATGCTATTCCGACCAGACTTTCTCCGAAGTATGCCATCAACAATTCTTCCCTGCCGCCGGCACCCCTCAATTGATTGCAGTATTTCTTCAAATGAGCAATGGGGTCGCCATGTCCGTCGTACTTTTCAAACTTTGGTGTCTTAAAACCTGATGGCAAATGGACGTGCGGGAACATGCACAGATCGGCGTAAGATACACTCTTCTGTCCACTCAGACCTTGCATGTTCTTCAAGCTTTGTTCTAAACTCCTCATTCTTTTTGCCATCTCATCCTGCTCGGGGGTCTTTGGATTTTGGCTCGGTAGAAACTCATATCGAGGCGGCTGAGAATATGTGTTGGCTGCAACCTGGGTATGGTCCCGTGTAAGCGGTGGTGCTGGGAATGTAAAGGATGAGGAGTCGAAGAAAGGAGCATGTGCGGTGGGGTGCGTTGTGATTGGAACTGGCAACTCAACCGACGTTCTTGCGGATGTATCATGTGGTGTCACCCGAGGATGGGATGTGGAGGGTGATTCAGAGAGGTTTGTAGCATTGGAATACCCGAACAGAGTAGGCGGATAATTGATGGGGGTATTTGAAATTCCGCTTGACCTGAGAAGAATTTCAGGGAACCCAGGGATCAGACTCGGGGCTCTTTCCCGTTGTTCCAATCGTCCAACATCTCGAGCATGCGGCAACGCAACATTCTATTCTCCTCCAAAGCTGCCGACTCAGTAGCCGGGATGGTTGCCAATGAGCTTTCCTCTGAAACGGGGATGGTTGCTAAAGGCATTTCTGAAGACATGTCGGCACCCTTTTTGATCTAGTGAAATAGGAATGAGTACTCTCAGGCTGCCGAACTTTTCCTTTGGACCTTGTGAAGTACGAATGTGGTGCCGGATTACCGCAAAGTCAACCACTTTTACTAAAACCTGGATTTCAGCAAACAAACGGTTAGTCTGAAACAACATAACAGATAAGTAATCTCACGTTGGGTGTGATGCACTTATACATGTGATAATGTTGCTATATGTATTCGTTTGCGATGCGTCATTCCGGTTTGCGTTTTCTTTCGCTTTCATCCTTCATCGATCTTCTTTTTCTCTTAATTTCTTCCCCCCCCCCCATTTTTTTTATTTTTTATTTTTATTTATTTATTTATTAGTGATGGTCGAATCTTATGTGGATTGCCTACGTATCATGTCCCCGCATGAATCAGACCGGGCGTAGTTCGGAAACAATAGACATAAGATGAAATGTTCATGAATTTTATTTCAACAAACTTCAAACTTGAAACACTTGCAAAATGACAACAATGGAGAAAAATTTGTAAAAGGACAAACAGACTCTAAAACAAAAGACTCTCCTAAGCATGTTCCAACGCCTCGAATTTTTGCGCCCGGGGGGCGTTGTTTGGCCTTGCTGCAGTTCTTGGGGTGAGATCTTTCTGTATACTTTCCAATTCTGCCATGACTTGGTGGACACATTCCATGATTGAAGAAAAGAGGGCAGGCCGAGGTACTCGTTCGCAGTTCAAACACCTCATAGTAATGTAGTGCCCGATCTCATTGATCCTGGTTCTGATTATGTCTTTTTCTCTGAGCAGCTGCCCTATGTGCCTGTTCTTTGCCCCTAATACTTGAGAGTTGCCGGAGACATGGTCCAAGAGCCTATCTATTTGTCTTTCCATCCGAGCCATCAAGTTGTGACAACGGTCTCTATCTGCTTTAGCATCCTGGACTTGCCTGAGAGTTCGCTCTTTAAGAGTGGCATTTGCTTTTCTCAAATCAACGATGATCGCATCATAGTCTTTCTCTACTTGTTGTAGACGGAGTGCTTCTTGGTGGGCCGCTCTCTTCCATTTTGTCCGGATTGCAACCAAAGCCGCTTTTGCCTTCTCCAAGTCTTCTTGGTGTTCAAAGGCTTTCCTTTCCAAATCGTTTATCGGCATCTGATCACTCCGACTCCTCCTTGACCTTTCTGCGGCCAATTGCATCTCTTGAATTTGAGTTTGGAGTGCTTCTCTTTCTTGCTCCCAACCGGCCCTTTCCCAATTGAAGTCAGCCTGTTGTATGTCCATGGCTGCTTCCAGGATTCCTTTGTCTTCTTTTAAAGTGTTGATGCAAGACTGGAAATTTTGTATTGTTTCATGCTCAGCCTCTCTAACTTTGGCTTCTATTTCTCTCTCCCAATCAACGGCATACTTCACTGACCTTTCTGACCTTTGCTCTGGTATTGGTTGGTTGTGGAACCATTCAAGATAAGCGAGACTCACTTCTCCCCGTTCCCGATCGGCAACCATCTCGTTGAGATCGGAGAGTCGACTACCGAACCATACCTTCTGTGCATAAGTCTCCCTCGGGGTCTCTTTCGTCACAAATTCCCATACAAATGATCGCATATCCTCAATTGGGGCCCTTTTCTATTCTCTTCCTAACTGCCGCATGACACGTAGCGGGGCATATGGTTGGAAACCCCTGAAACCCATTAGTATGTAGAATGGGCGGTATGTCGACATATGCATGATTTTGGCGGAAGGGAACCAATAATAATTCCAGGTAAGTTGATCCGCTCTCAAAGAGTTGAGAAGTTCTTGCCAAGTCCTCAAGTCTTCTGGAAGGTTACAACGGGCGGCTCTGTTTGTATGACAGCCGAATATAATTCAGCCAATCTGCTTTGAAGTTTATCACAATCGGGTGATGATAGAGATGTTCTATAAACCACATTTGTAATAAGATATTGCAGCCTTCAAAATAATCTTGTCCTTCTTGGCAACGAGTTAAGGCCCGGAAGATGTCTCCTAGTATCATCGGAAGAACAGTGTGTTCCTCGTTGCTCTGTAGATATGAGACCACTGCAGCTAAACGGATTCTGATGCGTCCGCCACGTTCGGGAAAAACCATGGTTCCCAAAAAAGCGATCATAAAAGCGTAGATTCTTAAATCTCCCCAGGCGTCATAATTTAGTTGGTTAACAAATTCAACGTTTGAGAATTTCTCAAACCCTTCCTTATCACCAAATCTGTCGTAGAGATAATCTAGTGGCACCCAACCTTTCTCCAGAAAACCGATTGGAACCCACCGGAGACATAGCTTTTTCAAGAAGTTATTCACACTCATCCGCCTAGGAGCTGCAGGTCTCATCTTGTGCAAATCTCTTCCTAGCCCTGTGAGTCCGCCCAATTCTTCCAAAGTGGGTGTCATTTCGCAATCCCGGAATCTGAACACATTGCTTGTTGAGTCCCAAAAACTCACTAAAGCTCTGATCATATTTTTATCCGGTTTTATCATCATGATGTCCGGAAGAAACTTGAGGTGCTTGTGAACTTGATTTCTTTCCCAAGCTGAAAAACTAGTCCACCATTTACGGAGTCGATCTGGGGTTTTGTCCTGGACCATGAACATAGGTGGCATTTCGTCTCTCACCCTTTTCTGGCCGATTCGTTGCGAGGAAGTCATGCTGATCCTAGAAAAGATAAAAAATGGATTTAAGATTTTTTTTTTTCAAATTTTTTTTTTTTATTATATTAAAAAACGAATCTTGTTAGTACGGCCTTTCAGCACTTGAAGAAGATTTGAAGGCTGTATAACAGGATACTAGTGTGATGTCTATATTCCGTTTTGCGAAATTAGTCCTCCGATGCCCCTTTTGAGGCGTTTGGCTATTTTCGCAAAATTTCCTAACTCTCGACTAAGAACAAAAATCCTAATTCTAATATTTTTTATTATTGTTTTCCTTAAAAAAAAAATCAGGTATTAGTTGAGCCCGATATGGGTTGCCTACGTATCTCATGTTTGGTGAGAATCAAACTTGCGTAGTTCGAAAATAAAAGAACTAAATCATTTTAAGAAAAGAAAACAAACTGTTTTAAACAGCATTTCTAAAACAAATTATTTTCAAAGGAACTAAGAAAATTTATTTGGAAATTTTTTTTTCAAAGAAACTAAACTATTTTTGTAAAATTAAGAAAATTTATTTGGAATTTTTTTTTTGCATTTTTCAGAATTTATTTTTAAAGAACTAACTATTTTCGTAAAATTAAGAGAATTTATTTAGAATTTTTTTTTTTTGCATTTTTTTTTCAGAATTTTTAAAGAACTAATTATTTTCGTAAAATTAAGAAAATTTATTTGAAATTTTTTTTTTCGGAATTTTTAAAGAACTAACTATTTTCGTAAAATTAAGAAAATTTATTTGAAATTTTTGCAATTTTCAGAATTTATTTTCAAAGAACTAACTATTTTCATAAAATTAAGAAAATTTAGTTTGGAATTTTTTTTTTTTTTTAATTGAGCATTTTTCCAGAATTTATTTTTTAAAGAACTAACTATTTTTCATAAAATTATTTTAACTATATACCCTGACGTTTTCCACTCCTTCCTCTTTTTAACAAACCGGTCGGCATGTAAGATCGAAACAAATAAATGCACACAAAAAGATGCAACAAGTTGGTCTTTTTGTTTCAGGTACACCTGTCCTAGACAGGCCCAACCCCTGTGTTGAGCCTCCTAAGTCAAATATGCACATGATGCAAATAAACGTTCCTATCGGGGATCCGGCATAAGGTCTTGTTATTCTAAGTCATCATCCTGTTGGAAAAGTGTCTAGAGTGGCTTTAACTCGAGCGGACAACTCGAGCCGAAGAGTGTCGGTGCACCGGTAGCATGGCTTTCCGGCTTAATTGACAAAACTCTCTGCCTAAACATGTGTGACTACAAAATCCTTCACCGGGTGCCAAGCACCACAACTATCTTGAGAAAAACGGGCTATGTCCAGCAAATGCCCGATATTATATTTCAAAAGACTCAGAAGAGAAAAAATGGGTATCGGCACAATTTATATACAATTCACAAAATATCAAAGCGGTAAAGCAACATTTAGCATATCAAATATAAACATGTAATAAAATCAGATAATCAATAATCCAAATAAAATAATTATTCAAAGCTCGAATTCTTAAACCCTGAACCAGTAGTTCTGGGTTTGGTCCCCAGCAGAGTCGCCAGAGCTGTCACACCTCCTTTTGGCGCGCCCCCTACCCCGGAGGGTAGATGCGCAAGGGAGTTTTTCCAATTTAAGTGACAATGTTCGAAACGGGATTATTTTATTTGTTTTTAGAGTCGCCACTTGGAATAAATTATGGTGTCCCAAGTCACCGATTTATTTAAATCCCGAATCGAGGAAATTTTTCGACTTTCCAAATGAAGTCTGCGAACCAGAAATTCTAAGTAAGGAATTCTGTTGACCCGAGGGAAGGTGTTAGGCACCCCCGGATCCCGTGGTTCTAGCACGGTCGCTTCAATTATTATAAATGGCTAAAAATTCCTAATTTTATACATGTTCACATCATAATGCAATTTAAACCTATTAACCGCTTTTATCTAATTTTAAGAATAATCGCAACGTTATTAAAACACGTCTCGAATCACGTCACATAAATTATACCCGTGATTTTGACATATTTTAACATCGTTGAGATTTGAATTTAAATCATATCAATATGCACCCGGTTTTAGAAATTTAGTAAGGCTCGTTTTATTCAAGGATATCCTAAAGTGATTGTGATTGTCTAGTTGGTTTATTTCTAACAAAAATTAAAATCCTAATTAATTAATATGCGTAATAAGGTACCAAATTTGCATTTAACAAAATAGAGCGAAACTACCTTACTACTAGTTCGACCTATTGTGAGCACGTGATTTTTGCCCTATATGAGAATTACTCCCAAAAATTCAAAATAAAAGAGTTTTGTGTTGTTTGCAATTGTTGTGAATTTAGTGTCATTTTTAAAAAATAATGACAATATATATATATATATATATATATATATATATATATATATATATATATATATATATATATATATATATATATATATATATATATATATATATATATATATATATATATATATATATATATATATATATATATATATATATATATATATATATATATATATATATATATATATATATCGCATTTGCATTTAGGATTTAATTCTACAATTAGGAATAATTAATTTTATCTTACAAAAATGAAAATCACAAAAATAGGCATCTTTTGCATTTTAGCCTTTAATGTCCAAATTGTGTGATTGTATTTTAATTACCATTTAAAATTAGGTGACAATTATTATTATGAGATTAGTATTTCAAGATAATTTTAGTTTTTTATAAATTAATCTTAGTATTTTGGGCTTTATTAATTAGGAAGTTGAATAATGGAGAAGAACAAAATAGAAAAAAATTGGATTGGGCCATCTTGCAAATTAAGTTACAAGCCCAATCCTAAGAAACCTTACCCAACCCAAAACCCCTTGGCCCAAGAAGAAAATTTCAGATTTTTTTAGCAAAAAATAATCATAATTACATGACATAAAGTAGTGGGGGGCAAGGAAATCAAGGAAGAAAACAAGGAGAGGAAAACATGGATTAGTGGGTTTTCTTTAAATTAAAAAAAATATTTTCTTTTTAATAAAAAAATCTGAAAATTTTCGAAATTCTTGCCTATAAATAGAAGAGAAGATTTATGAAAAAGGGTGTGGAAAAAAGAGAGGAAAAATAGGAAGAGAAGTAAAAATAAAAAAAATTCCCTGCTGTAGTATACACTCGATATACATTCTGGACACAGAAGTATACATGGCAAAAATTTCAATTTTTTAGAGTTTCTTTTGAGAGTTTCTTTTGAGAATTGAAAAGAGTTCAAAGATAGAAATACAAAACAAAGAGAAAATCTGGAATATATTTTTCTTTTCTATTTTTTTACTGGTTTTTGTTTTTCTCCGTATTGCTGGGATTTTCGGGATTGAGGTATTGAAGCTACTGCTGGTTGTTACTGTTGTTGTTGCTGTATTTTCACCGCCCTGTTGATTTTCCATCTTCCATTCCTTTCAAAACCAGGTACCATTTCTGTTCGAATGCAGCTGTAATAATGAAATGTTGAATGAAATGAAGTCCAGTTTGCAGTTCATATGTTATTATACATTTGTAGTTTATGCTTTTCACTAGTTGCTTAGTATTGATATAGATCTATAGTTTAAATCGTAGTGCAATAAGTAGAAGCAGAAAAAGAGAGAAAAATGATGTAATACTTAGTGATAGAATAAGTAGTATAATAGTAGTAGTATAGAAGCAGCAACATATCACTTAGTTTAATTAGATGAAAACTTTAAAACATAAGCTAGAATATCACTGTTTCTTTCTTCAAAATCGTTAAACTATTCATTCACAGTAGACTTTCTTCGTAAAATGAAATCACATAGTTAATCATACTGTCGTGAATCTGTACATAGTCAATAGCAGGATTTAAATCGTAGTAAAATCAGTGGTTTAATAATGCTTAAGTCCTGAAGCCATTCGAATTTAGATACTGGGTTTGTTTAATTGAAAAACTAGTTTATGAAGTCATTGCTCATATAGTTAGCTTCACAGCCTCTCAATTAGTAAATAATCAAAATAACCACAAAAATTCATTAGTGAATGTCGAAATTGAAGATGGCTAGTTTAATAAGCAATCATGTATATAGACATTTGATCAGAATTAGTACCCTTGTGTATTGATTTCTCTCTTTCTGATTAATAAAAGTATTTGATTCCTTAATCATGTGTACTGTGGATTTTACATTTTCTATTCTTGCCTTTATTATTTTCATCTGGTTTGGGCCCTGTGTAACGTTGGGCCTGAACTGTTCTATGAAATTGCTTAGTCTACTGATTGAAGGCTCGAAGACCGTCTGGGCTTTGAGGCCTGGGCTGGCCCTTTACGGGTCTGTTTAAACGATTGAAGAATCCAGGCCCAAACAAGCAATAAAATCGACGGGCCTCGAATGCTTAATATTAGAAATACGATTAAGGAAAAAACAAAATATAGAAAACATAGCCAAATACTAGTATTGAATCCTTTAATGAAAATTGGGACGAGCCTCGCCCGAATAACAAACACCGGGGCCCCCATTTTGTAATGGTTTAACATAATTAGACTCGGGAAGACTACTAGTTAATTCCATAAGTCTTACCCAAAACGATTAAAAGCCGATAGACCATTTAGGGCACGATTTTAATGTACTTTCCATTGAACGAGTGTGCACTTGGTGCGACTCAAATCCAAATCTCGGCAAAGCCGAAATACACCGAAAGTCATAGGCGTACTGGTTGCGGTATGACTCGAGGAGTGTTTTCGCGATGCCGCAAATTCTTTAAAATAATACCTAATGTAAAAAGCATTATATGTTGTTTAAAATCTATAATTGAGTCAAACAAGAGTCGGGAACGACAATTGAGCGACCGTGCTAAAACCACGGAACCCGGGAATGCCTAACACCTTCTCCCGGGTTAACAGAGTTCCTTATCCGGATCTTTGCTTCGCAGACATTTTCAAGAGTCAAAATTCCTCGGATTCGGGATTAACCGGTGACTTGGGACACCATTATCATTCCCAAGTGGTGACTCTGATTAATCTCAATAAAATCCCGAACCGATTGTCCTTTAATTGGAAAAACTCCTTCCCTTACGTTATTTTTATCCGTTTCGGATATTTGAGCGTCGGGGTATACCCTACGAGCGTATTTATATTTATGCTTATGTGGGGTAGCAAAAAGGGAGGTGTGACAGCTCTGGCGACTCAGCTGGGGAACCCAACCCCGAACCTCGGTTTCAGGGTTTAAGAACTCGAGCTCCTTAGAATTGCCGTTCGCGTTATTGTTTGACTTCATTATATGATTTGAACAACATGTTATGTGCTTTATCGCTTTGATATTGTGTGAATTGTATATAAAATTGTGCCGAAAACCTTTCTCTCTTCGCCCCCGGGGATGTGCTTACTGGTTGAGACTCCCCTTTACGTTAAAGTCACCTTAAATTAAGAAAATAGAGGCCGGATAAGTTACAAAGCCGATTGACTCCGCGGGTCACCGGTACGTAGCCCCCTCCTCGATTCGAGTTGTCCGCTCGGGTACACGGTCTAGCACTCTATGAAACCGTAAGATTTTGAACATAGGTCTAAGACGATTATTTGCATCATATTTGACTTAGGGGACTCAACACAGGGGTTGGGTCCGTCTAGGACAGGAGACCCGGTATTGGAAAGACCGAGCATGTTATGTGTTGCATTTTTATTGTTCTTGATCGTTATGCGGACCGGCGGAAATCCCGAGGGTAGAAAAATTGTTGAAAAGAAAAAAAAAAAAGAGAAAAATAAGATCTATAGGAAATAGGTATCCGAAAAATTTGAAAATTTGAAAAAAAAGAAAGGTGGAACAGTTTTTGTTGAAATAATTGGTCAAATAATCTGACCGAACTACGCAGGTTTGATTCTCGCCATTAGGTGGGATACGTAGGCAACCTTTAAACGGGTCCAACCACACTTTTAAGAAAAAAAAAAGACCAAAAAGATTTTCCTTTCAAATAATCGAGGTAATCGCTATTTTTGGAAATGGCCGAATGTTCCGAAAGGACGCCGAAAGGCTGTTTTGGCAAAAATGGCCACTTCGAAAGTCATTTTCTTTCCTTTCCTTCAAAAATGAAAACTTGCATTGAAAAAGATTTTCCTTTTTTCTAAATAAAATCGCCTTAATAAATGTGCAGGACGAGCACAATGATGAATGAGCATTTTTCCCTAAATAAAATCCCTTTGGAGCTGAAATCATGGTGGCAAGACATGGGATCAGATGGTCAGGACTGGGTCAAAGGTTATTTGAAAGATCTTACAGGATTATTGGACATAATCCCCCGAGGCGACATAATTAGAGCGTTGGTCACATTTTGGGATCCAGCCACACAATGTATTGCATCTCCCGGATTTTGAACTCACTCCTACTCTAGAGGAAATTGCTTTCTATATCGGGAAGACCGAGGTTCCGTTAAAAGGAAAATACCCGGTATCTCCAAGGACGGTAACGGTGCATCGTTTTATGGACTCTTTGAAAATTGCCAGGAATGTTCACAACAAAGATCTAGCCAACGGGTTTTGCTCCTTAAACTTCATCTATAGTAGGTATGGACACATCGGGGGTTTCAATGACCCCACGAACAAGTTATGCGGCAAGTCCAACCGAGCAAAATGGGAGGAGCACCGGAGGTTTGCTTTCTTAGTGGCATTTCTCGGAATTGTCATATTTCCGAGAAAAGATGGGCATATCAGCATAAAGGTTGCCGGGGTAGCTAGCACATTGATAGTACAAGATAATTGTACTCTAGCTCCAATGATTGTAGCTGACATCTACCGTGCTCTGACTGCGTGCAAAGCGGGAGCCAACTTCTTTGAAGGGTGTAATTTGATCTTGCAGATTTGGTTAATTGAACATCTATGCCATCATCCTTCGTTCTCAAGTTATGGTTCGGCTGAACGAACATGTTTGGAAGAATTCTGTACGAGAACAAAAGAAGTGAAATTGCCGGAGGGAGTCAAAGATTGGATTTTGCATCTTCGATCATTAACTGATGGCCAAATCGATTGGACATATGATTGGCTACCTCTTGACGAGGTAATATATATGCCGACGGAAGGGTCGCCATTTTTGATCATGGGCTTGAAAAGCATCCAACCTTATGCCCCATACAGGGCCCTGCGACAGTTGGGTAGATGTCAAGTTATTCCGAGAGACGGAGACCTCAGTTCGCAAGCTATAGAAATTGGTCCGGACGGGCAATTCCCGGAAGAAAAAAATCCGGCAAATCTGGAATGAGTGCCAAAATTTGAAGATTGATACTTGTGTGCCGAATAGAGCAAAGGGGGAGATATCACCTAGGTACTCCACATGGTACCGACGAGGGGTTGAACACGAACGTCTTTCAAAGAGACCTCACTTGCAAGACCTGATAGAGCAATCCGAGGAAAATCTGAAATGGGCGGCCAAGGAAAAAGAATATAAGGCCAAAATCAGGTCTGTTGGAAGATAAACTGAGAAATCTTCATTTCGAAAGCGGCTTACAAGCAGCATCCGATGAAGGGGAAAAGAAACAATTGAAGAAAGAAAATGATGTGTTGAAAGCTCAAATAGCTCAAATGAAAATTGCATCCGAGACCCCAGTTCGTTCAGCCCGAGAGGAAAAGTTAATTGAGATTCTCCGGCGGAAAGTGAATGACTATAGCTTTGATTTGGACGTAGCTGAAAAAGAGTTAGTCAAGGCTCGGAAGCAAATGGACAAAGACGCCGAGGAAAGAGCCAAGTTAGTTCGGCAGTTACAAGATAAGCACGAATTTGAGGTAGCTCGGCTCAGAAAGAAAATGGTTTCAGCCACGGTTAAAAGTAACAAGATTATCAAGGATCTTGAAGAAGAGAGAGAGCACTGCTACACGACTATGGCTAGATTGGAATTAGAGCTGCAACAAGTGCAAAAGGACAACCAACACACCTTGGATGCTCGCACTCAACAAATAAGCCGGCTATTGCAAGAGAAAGGGGTCATCAGAGAAAAGATTGTTCGCATCGCCCAGTATATCACCCGAAAGACTCAACTTTGTGAAGATATGACTCGGAGGACTTTTGTATCTGCAGTGAAGTTTTTTGTACAACAAGTCATGGCCGACCTGGATAGGCTTCAAAGGGGTTTAGCATATAGGCCCGCGGCAAGGCCGAACGATGCCTCGCGGGCACTAGGTGCATTAATGTATTCTTAGGTCATGCATCATCTTTTATTTTTTCTTTTTCTTAAACATCACTTTGTAATCAAGGTTTTTGAATTATCAATGAGAAAACAAAGTGTTGTTACCAATTCTTTTACTTTATGTCAGTTCTTTGTATTCGCTAGGCAAATAAATAGGAGCGTAATTATGAAAACGACAATGAAAAAGAGAGGAAAGAAAAAGCAAGAAAAAAAAAAAAAAAAAAAAAAAAAACAAAAGAGCGGAAAAAGAAAAAATGATGATCGAAGTAAGCAGCGGCCGGGATGATGCATAACGACTCGAGGAAATGTATTTGCTTTTTAAAGTCGTTGCATCTTATTTATGCGCTAACAACTAACGAGTGTTGATGTTTGTGAGTTCAGATTTTCTAGGCAACTGGCATACTGGCTACCCACCCATACAACACCAGGTACAAAAAGATGACAAAGGCTGTGTCCCGGGAGATCGAGGCAACCATTGTAGACCCTGCTCACGAAGAAGAGATCGTGGATGTGGCAGGGATGAAAGAAGAAATGTACAGGTTAAGACAGCAGATGGCTGAAATGTACCAGGCTTGGTCAAGAGGTCAACCACTACCAGCCTACCCTGCTAACCCTGCATATGTCCCTCCAACCAATCCTAACCCCGAGCCACCAACAATGAACTCGTCCTCCACCTACCCCGACTACCCTCACTACTATGCTTCCACCTCCCAAATGCCACCACCTCCAATCAAGCAAGCACCACCTCCTATACCACAAGGCGCTCCTGTATATGTGGCACCTCCGCCCGCTGTTATCCACAAATCTTCCAGTGAACCGATATTCCATATCCAGGATCCTCACTACTACCCTCCGGAGCCTACTTTCAGACAACACGAGTCTCACGCTCCTATGATAGAAGCAAGTGCCGGGCAGGAAGAGATGGCTCGGAAAGTAAAGAGTCTTGAGAATGCTTTCCGCAATATGCAAGGACTGGGAGGGCAAGTAAGTGTAGCCTACAAAGACCTGTGTTTGTTCCCCGAGGTGCAGCTTCCTGCGGGATTTAAGTTGCCAAAGTTCGACATGTACAACGGACACGGGGATCCGGTAGCTCATCTAAGAGGATACTGTAGCAAGATGAGAGGCGCGGGAGGTAGAGATGAATTGTTGATGGCGTACTTCAGCCAAAGTTTGAGTGGATCAACTCTGGAATGGTATACCCGACAGGACCATACAAGATGGTTCGTTTGGGATGACTTAGCGCAAGTTTTCGCTAGTCACTTTCAGTACAATTTGGAGATCATACCCGACAGGTTATCCCTTACCAAGCTGGAGAAAAAGCCAGGAGAGAGCTTTAGAGAATACGGTTTTAGGTGGAGGGAACAGGCCGCTAGAGTGGATCCGCCAATGAAAGAAGGAGAGATGGTGGATTGTTTTCTGCAAGCTTTGGAGCCAACATACTACGGCCATCTAGTGTCAGCAATTGGAAAGAGTTTTAACGAAGTTGTGAAAATGGGAAGTTTTGTAGAAGAGGGTTTGAAGACAAACAAAATTATGAGTTTTTCGGCTATCAAAGCCACCAATCAAGCTATACAGAGTGGAAGCGGAGGAGTGATGGGAAAGAAGAAGAAAGAAGAAGTATCAACCATTGAAAGTAGGTCATGGAGTCGCAACCCACATTATAACCCACCAAGACCCTATCGCCAACACCCACCAAGCCCGTCAACCCCATATAATCCACCAACTGTCCCACATTACCACCACCCTCAAGCACAAGCCTACCCACCACCACCATACCCACCGACTGTACCACATTACCATCACCCTCAAACCCAAGTTTACCCACCACCACCATCGCCCCACGTGTGGAGAGCTCAAGCTCCACACAATGTGTACCACACCCAGAACACATACCCAACCCCTAAACCTTACCGAAACCAGAATAGACCCAGGCCGGACGCTGATTGGAGAAACAAAGCAAGAAAGACATTCACTCCTCTCGGAGAATCATATACCAGTCTTTTCCACAGGTTGAAAGAATTGGGGATGTTGAGACCAATCGCACCAAAAAATCCAAACCCACCCCCGAAAAATCTTGATTCTTCTATCAGATGTGAATACTGTTCGGGAACATTGGGCCACGATACTGAGAAGTGTTGGCAATTAAAGAATACCATTCAAGATCTTATCGATGAGAGGAGAATTGAAGTGCAGGCTCCCGAGGCCCCAAACATTACCCAGAATCCATTGCCGAATCACCACGAAACGAATATGATAGAACTGGTGCAGGGTGATGGCAATCAAAAACCATCTCAGGCCGTCATGATGATAAAGTCGAGTGACAAGTTAGAGAAAGAAATTGTGAAAGAGGAAGCAATTGTTGAGAAACCAAAGCCGGTAGTGATGGGAGGTTTAAAGGTGGTAGTTCCAGGTGCAAAGACGATCGTGACTGTGAAAGGAGCAAGTGCAGAGCCAGTAATCATAAAACCAGTAGTGCAAATACCAGTGGTGAATACAAAGACTGTGCCTTGGAACTATAACAAGGTAACAGTAGTTTACAAGGGAAAAGAGATTTCTGGTGAAATTAATGAAACGCATGGACTCACTCGGTCGGGAAGGTGTTTCGCTCCAGAGGAACTGAGAAAGATGAAGACGGTAAAAGAAAGTCAACTGAAGAAGCCAGTGTCGGAGGAGGAAGCAGAAGAATTTCTTAAGAAAATGAAGTCACAAGAGTACTCAGTGGTTGAGCAGTTAAGAAAGACCCCGGCCCAAATTTCTTTGTTATCTTTGTTGATACATTCAGAGGAGCACCGGAAGGCTCTTATGAAGATTCTAAATGAGGCTCACGTTCCGGAGAAGATTTCAGTGTGTCATTTGGAGAAGATTACCAGCAAAATTTTCGAGTCTAATAGAATCACCTTCTCTGATAGGGAGCTGCCGGTGGAAGGAACTGAACACAATAAAGCATTATACCTCACGGTAAAGAGTGAAGAGTCAGTCGTGACCAGGGTATTGATTGACAATGGATCGAGCGCGAACATCTGCCCGCTGTCAACTCTAGGGAAGCTGAACATTAGCCCGGATAGAATCCGGAGAAACAGTATCAATGTGAGAGGATTTGACGGCGGAGGTAAGAACACGTTGGGAGATATTATTTTGGAAGTGACCATCGGTCCCGTTGATTTTACGATGGAGTTCCGGGTGCTCGATATTGTCGTATCATATAACTTGCTGTTAGGTCGACCCTGGATTCATGCGGCCAAAGCGGTACCATCTTCTCTACACCAGATGGTCAAGTTTGAATGGGAGCAACAAGAGATTGTTGTACACGGAGAGGAAAATGCTTGTAATGTGGTAGCACCTTTTGATGGTACTGATGGGGATAGGGGTCCTTGGGTCTACCAAGTGACGGATGCTATAGAAGTGAACAAAGTTGCTGAAGGTGAAAAGTTACCAACCCCGATGATGACACCAACTGCTATAATGGTGGCCAGAGAAATGCTGAAAAATGGATTTGCACCGGGGAGGGGATTAGGCAAAACACTGCAGGGAGTCACTCAACCAGTTCAGCTTCCAGAGAATAAAGGTACATTCGGCTTAGGGTTCAAACCCACCTTTGCTGATATCCAAAGAGCCTCTAAAGCCAAGAAAAATTGGACCTTGCCCAAACCCATACCCAAATTATCCGACATCTTTATCAGGCCTGGTACAAAATATCAACCATCTGCTGCAACAAAGTGCATTAAGACCCAACTTGATGAAGAAATGCTTGGTTTTGCAAAAATGTTTTGGGAGGTGAACACGATTGAAGCAGGGGAAGGCACGAGCGGAATGGACGTGCAATTTGTGGGGCCTAGAGTCACATTGAACAATTGGGAAGCTACTCCTTTCCTTATCCGGAAGGAGTCTTGGTAGTTAGCTCAAAATTTCATCATTGCTTCCCCGAAAGTTGTTATTTTATAATTTCCCCATTCCCCTCATGAAAAAATCACCATGTATCCCGAACATTGTTCGTTTCTTTTATTAATGAAATGCGGTTTTTCCTTTTTCTTCACTTTTGCCTTATTTTTCTTTATTTTTCCTTTTGTACAGTTTTGCATGTGTTGATTCCAATGCCATGTCATGCGTGAAGGATTCTAGACCCAGTTCCGACAATCACGCTACTATACAAGAAATCGAGGAAGATAGTGAAATAGAATGTGAGGATGAGGAAGCCCTGGAGGAAATAAGTAAGGACATGAAACAATACGAGGAAAAACCCAAGCCGAATCTGAGTGATACGGAATCTGTAAACTTGGGGAGCGAAGATGATGTCCGAGAAACAAAGATTAGTGTGCATTTGGAGGCACCCCTCAGGGATGAATTGATAAGGTTGTTACATGAATTTAAGGACATCTTTGCTTGGTCCTATGATGACATGCCCGGGCTTAGCACAGACCTAGTGGTACACAAGTTGCCCATCTACTCTGAATGCCGGCCGGTAAAACAAAAGCTGAGGAAATTCAAAACGGACATTAGCGTGAAGATAAAAGAAGAGGTGAATAAGGAGTTCGAGGCAAAGGTCATAAGAGTTACCAAATACCCCACCTGGTTGGCAAATGTTGTGCCGGTCCCGAAGAAAGACGGCAAAACCAGAGTGTGTGTAGACTATAGAGACCTCAACAAAGCTAGTCCGAAGGATGACTTCCCATTGCCAAACATTCACATATTGATCGACAATTGCGCCAAGCATGAAATCGGTTCGTTTGTGGATTGTTATGCTGGATATCACCAGATCCTTATGGACGAAGAAGATGCTGAGAAAACTGCCTTCATTACACCTTGGGGAACGTACTGTTATAGGGTAATGCCGTTTGGATTGAAGAATGCCGGGGCAACTTACATGAGGGCAATGACCACGATGTTTCATGATATGATGCATCGAGAAATTGAAGTATATGTGGACGATGTCATCATAAAGTCCGGAAAACAACCTGATCATGTGAAAGATTTGAGGAAGTTTTTCCAAAGACTCCGGAGGTACAATCTAAAGCTCAATCCGGCGAAGTGTGCTTTTGGAGTACCTTCAGGAAAACTACCGGGGTTTATTGTGAGTCGGCGAGGTATTGAACTGGATCCATCAAAGATCAAGGCTATTCAAAGTCTACCTCCGCCGAAGAACAAGAAGGAGGTCATGAGCTTATTAGGAAGGTTGAATTACATTAGTCGGTTTATTGCTCAGTTGACATCAACATGCGAGCCGATTTTCAAGTTGTTGAAGAAAGACGCAGCAGTGAAATGGACCGACGAATGTCAGGAAGCCTTTGACAGGATCAAGGAATATTTGGCCAACCCTCCGGTGTTAGTTCCTCCAGAACCAGGGCGTCCTCTGATTTTGTATTTGACGGTGCTGGATAACTCTTTCGGTTGTGTACTGGGTCAACATGATGAGACAGGCAAGAAAGAACAAGCCATCTACTACCTCAACAAAAAGTTTACATCCTACGAGGTGAAGTATACCCAACTGGAGAGAACTTGTTGTGCATTGATCTGGGTGGCTCAGAAGCTAAAGCATTATTTGTCAGCATACACCACGTACTTGATATCACGACTGGATCCTCTCAAATATATATTTCAGAAGCCTATGCCTACGGGAAGACTGGCCAAATGGCAGATTCTGCTCACAAAATTCGACATTGTCTATGTAACTCGTACGGCAATGAAGGCACAAGCTATCGCGGACCACTTAGCCGAGAATCCGGTGGATGATGAATATGAGCCATTGAGAACATACTTTCCGGATGAAGAGGCAATGCTTGTCGAGGAGATGGAGCAAGATGAGAGACCCGGATGGAAAATGTACTTTGACGGAGCCGTCAACAGCAGGGGCGTTGGTATCGGAGCGGTACTCATTTCAAGTACGGGTCAACACTATCCCGTCACAGGCTCAGCTTCAATTTTTCTGTACCAACAATATGGCCGAATATGAGGCATGCATCTTGGGATTAAGGATGGCGATTGACATGGATATTCAAGAGATTTTGGTCATGGGTGACTCGGATCTCTTGGTACACCAAATTCAAGGGGAATGGGAGACAAGAGATTTGAAATTGATACCTTATCGGTATTGTTTGCACGAGTTGTCCCAAAGATTCCGGTCTATAGAGTTCAAACACATCCCAAGAACGCACAATGAGATTGCAGATGCTTTGGCCACATTGTCCTCTATGTTGCATCATCCGGACAAGACATATATAGATCCACTCCAGATCCAAGTCCGAGATCGGAATGCTTATTGCTTCGTTGTGGAAGAAGAGTCGGATGGAGAGCCGTGGTATCATGATATTAGAGAATACTTGAAAGCTGGCAAATACCCTGAGCAAGCCACCGGAGACCAGAAGAGAGCCATCAGGCGTCTAGCCAATGGATTTTTCTTCAGTGGAGGAGTGGTATACAAAAGGACACCAGATCTGGGCTTATTGAGATGTGTGGACGCACAACAAGCGGATGAAATTATGATTGAAGTACATGCTGGAGTATGCGGGCCTCACATGAGTGGATATGTTTTAGCAAAGAAGATCTTGAGAGTTGGGTACTACTGGCTCACGATGGAGCGTGATTGTATCAGGTATGTAAAGAAATGCCATCGATGCCAGGTACATGGGGATCCGATCCACTCCCCGCCTTACGAGTTGCACACAATGTCAGCACCTTGGCCCTTTGTTGCTTGGGGCATGGATGTCATTGGCCCAATAGATCCAACTGCTTCTAATGGGCACAGGTTCATCCTGGTTGCAATTGATTATTTCACCAAGTGGGTTGAAGCTAAGACATTCAAGGCGGTGACGAAGAAAGCGGTGGTGGATTTTGTGCACGAAAATATTATATGCCGATTTGGAATCCCCAAGGTGATTATCATAGACAATGGAGCCAATTTAAACAGTCATCTCATGGCGGAAGTTTGTGAAAGGTTTAAGATCACGCACCGCAATTCCACACCTTACAGGCCAAAGGCGAATGGTGCAGTAGAGGCGGCAAATAAGAACATCAAGAAGATTCTCCGAAAAATGGTGGAGGGATCCAGGCAGTGGCACGAAAAGTTACCCTTTGCTCTCATGGGTTACCGCACGACGGTGCGTACTTCTATCGGAACCACACCTTATACCCTGGTGTATGGAACGGAGGCTGTTATACCCGCAGAAATAGAAATACCGTCATTGCGAATTATAGCCAAATCTGAGATAGATGACGATGAATGGGTAAAGGCCCGATTAGAACAGTTGAATTTGATTGATGAGAAGAGATTGGCCGCGATCTGCCATGGACAGTTGTATCAGCGGAGAATGGCCAGAGCATATAATAAGAAGGTACGACCTCGAAAGTTTGAAGTCGGACAACTGGTATTGAGGCGTATCTTACCACATTGGGCAGAGGCAAAAGGCAAGTTTGCGCCGAATTGGCAAGGACCGTTCGTGGTATCACGGGTGTTGTCCAATGGAGCATTATATTTAACAGATGTTGAAGGAAAGTGCGTAGAGACTGCTATCAATTCGGATGCGGTCAAAAGATACTATGTATGATTCCTTTTCAATTATGTGTTTTGTATTTTGTTGTGATTTTGGAATTGAAATGACGAAGGCATTTTATTCTCTATCCAAACACTTTATCCATTGATAGCCCCTTTGAGCCTTAATGAATGAATTCTTTCATATCCCTCTCTCGGAATCGCTCTGGTGCAACAAGATCGAAATTGCCAGATATCCCTCTCTCGGAATCGCTTTAGCGCAATAAGATCGAAATTGCCAAAATGAAAAAATGATGAAAAATGAAAAAAATTGAATAAATGAATGAAAAAGAGAAAAAGACAAAGAAATCGGGAAAAAGTCAAAAAGAAATCCATCTAACTTATGAAGTTGGATGAACTACGTCCGACTTGATCCCGAAAGGGTACGTAGGCAGCCTCTCTGAGGTTCAGTCACAATAAAGAAAAAATCCAAAAATTCCCCACATATTGAAATTGGGGCAGAAGTTATGTTTAATAATTCCGAGAGTGGTAAATATTTTTAACCCTCGTTGAAATTTTGAGCCTTTATATCTTTCTTTCTTAACCCACCCAAAAGCCACGTTACGGTCCAAAGAAAGACCTTCTGATCAATTTTGAAATGATAACAAATACAACGAAGGAGGAGCGAAGCGTCGGATAATACCCGTGGTACAGAAAACAAAATACAAAAGGAAAAAATGAAAAAAGAAAATATAAAAAATGAGAGAGTCTCATCGGTGAAAACCTTAGCCGGAACTGTGAGACGATTGTGAGGTTGAGAGAAATAAAATGAGAGAGTCTCATCAGTGAAAACCTTAATCGGCACTGTGAGACGATTGTGAGGTTGAGAGAATAAATGAGAGAGTCTTATTGGTGAAAACCTTTCGAGGCACCGTAAGGCGATCATCAGAAAAGAGAAAAGGCAACAAAAAAGAGTATCGGTTTGGGGTCAAAGGAAATTCAGAGTCAGAATAATGATTGGAACGAACTGGGTCGGAGTTTAAATACATGGCATGGTCGGCGGAATCAGCCAACAAATACCCAGATAAGTTCCGTCATCTCTCCAAAATACCCTTACCTTTCTTTCATTTTTTCTGCATTTCATTGTTTACCCTTTTGAGAGCTAACTACCAGCTCCTGATAACGGAAGTTGAAACAATACTGGATCAGAAAGGATAGAAGATTGGGGAAAGGAATAAAGAAGCTTGGCAAACATGGCCAAAGAAAAAAGAAAACAAAACAAAAATGGAGAAATAAGAAAAATACAAAAAGAGTCTGCAAGGGACGAGAAGTCAAAAGCCATGCAACATGAAAAAGCAAAAACAAAGGAAGCAATAAGAAGTGGGGACGGTAGATGCCAGTTGCCAGCAGTTTATATCTAATAAATTTTGTTTCATGCAGGAACAAACTGTCACTAATCACTTTAAAGTGAATGTGACCAATGTGGAAAATTTAAAATACCAAAAAGAGAAAGTCTGCCGAATAAGTGGAGAAAATTCACATGCAAGAGATAAGTTGGTAAGAAAAAAAAAAAAAAAAAATACCAAAAAGAGGAAGGTAACATCTTTTAAAATCTGCTCCCCAGTCCTCAGGCTGAGGGAATACTTTTCTGCATCGCATTGCACGTTTCAATTCTGTTAGGCGCCCACCTTCAAATACGGGAATACTTTTCTGCATCGCATTGCACGTTTAAATTCTGTTAGGTGCCCACCTTCTAATACGGGAATATTTTCCGCATCGCATTGCACGTTTAAATTCTGTTAGGCGCCCACCTTCAAATACGGGAATACTTTTCCGCATCGCATTGCACGTTTAAATTTTGTTAGGCGCCCACCTTCTAATACGGGAATATTTTCTGCATCGCATTGCACGTTTAAATTCGGTTAGGCGCCCACCTTCTAATACGGGAATATTTTCTGCATTCGCATTGCACGTTTAATTTCCGTTAGGCGCCCACCTTCTAATACGGGAATATTTTCTGCATTTCGCATTGCACGTTTAAATTCGTTAGGCGCCCACCTTCAAATACGGGAATATTTTCTCTGCATCGCATTGCACGTTTAATTTCGTTAGGCGCCCACCTTCAAATACGGGAATCTTTTCTGCATCGCATTGCACGTTTAATTTCGTTAGGCGCCCACCTTCAAATACGGGAATATTTTCCGCATCGCATTGCACGTTTAAATTACGTTAGGCGCCCACCTTCAAATACGGGAATATTTTCTGCATTCGCATTGCACGTTTAAATTCGTTAGGCGCCCACCTTCTAATACGGGAATATTTTCTGCATTCGCATTGCACGTTTAATTTATGTTAGGCGCCCACCTTCAAATACGGGAATACTTTTCTGCATCGCATTGCACGTTTAAATTCCGTTAGGTGCCCACCTTCGAATACGGGAATATTTTTCCGCATCGCATTGCACGTTTAAATTCTGTTAGGTGCCCAGTTGAAAGTTACACAGCATGAGAAAAGCAAGAAAGAAGAAAGCAATAAGAAGCAGGGACGGCAGATGCCAGTTGCCAGTAGTTTATATCTATAAAATTTTGTTTCATGCAGGAACAAATTGTCACTCATCACTTTAAAGTGAATGTGGCCAATGTGGAAAAATAGAAAACGCAAAAAGGGAAAGTTTGCCAATAAGTGGAGAAATTCACAGGCAAGGGATAATTGGTAAAAGAAAATACCAAAAAGAGGAAGGTAGCATCCTTGAAAATCCACTCCCCAGTCCTCAGGCTGCGGGAATATTTTCTGTATCGCATTGCACGTTTAATTTCTGTTAGCCGCCCACCTTCAAATACGGGAATACTTTTCTGCATCGCATTGCACGTTTAATTTCGTTAGGCGCCCACCTTCAAATACGGGAATACTTTTCTGCATCGCATTGCACGTTTAAATTCTGTTAGGCGCCCACCTTCAAATACGGGAATATTTTCTGCATTCGCATTGCACGTTTAAATTCTGTTAGGCGCCCACCTTCTAATACGGGAATATTTTCTGCATTCGCATTGCACGTTTAATTTTTGTTAGGCGCCCACCTTCAAATACGGGAATGCTTTTCTGCATCACATTGCACGTTTAAATTCTGTTAGGTGCCCACCTTCGAATACGGGAATATTTTTCTGCATCGCATTGCACGTTTAAATTCTGTTAGGTGCCCACCTTCGAATACGGGAATACTTTTCTGCATCGCATTGCACGTCTAAATTCTGTTAGGTGCCCACCTTCAAATACGGGAATAATTTTTTGCATCGCATTGCACGTTTAATTTTTGTTAGGTGCCCACCTTCGAATACGGGAATACTTTTCTGCATCGCATTGCACGTTTAATTTCTGTTAGGTGCCCACCTTCGAATACGGGAATACTTTTCTGCATCGCATTGCACGTTTAAATTTTGTTAGGTGCCCACCTTCGAATACGGGAATACTTTTCTGCATCGCATTGCACGTTTAATTTCTGTTAGGCGCCCACCTTCAAATACGGGAATATATTTCTGCACATCATGGTTTATATAGCTAAAAGCCCACACTGGGGCAGAAAAAGAAAAAAGTAGTTTGTTGTTTTGTTTTGAGCAGGTTCAGCTCGAGGGCAAGAAGTACCATTGAAAATCAAAAAAAAAGAAGAAGAGGAAAACAAGAAAGAAAATCAACAAAAAAGGGAGAGTGAGCATCTCAAAAAAATCAAAGAAGAAGAGACAAGGAGAAGCAAACAAAAGCTAGGATAGGAATAATTGTAATTGTAGAATCATAGCTTAGAATAACTTCTTCATTTTACATTCCCCCGGTGTAATAAGGAGGTCAACAAGCAGTAACCGCAACAGCAGCAACAGTAACAGCAAAAAATCGCAGTTTCCTTGGTAGTCCCAGCTACCAAAATTTTCCGAACTACATTGACTTGATTCCCTTTTAGCCAGGGATATGTAGGAAACCTCTTGAAGCAAAGGTTCGGTCAAAATTTTGAAAATAAAATGCTTCTCACGGAGTGCTCAAATGGGCAAAAATCGCTCGTATCCGCTCACTTGTCTTTGCACAAAAACTCTTCGTGTTTACGCGCAAAGAGGGGCAGCTGTGAGCACGTGATTTTTGCCCTATATGAGAATTACTCCCAAAAATTCAAAATAAAAGAGTTTTGTGTTGTTTGCAATTGTTGTGAATTTAGTGTCATTTTTAAAAAATAATGACAATATATATATATATATATATATATATATATATATATATATATATATATATCGCATTTGCATTTAGGATTTAATTCTACAATTAGGAATAATTAATTTTATCTTACAAAAATGAAAATCACAAAAATAGGCATCTTTTGCATTTTAGCCTTTAATGTCCAAATTGTGTGATTGTATTTTAATTACCATTTAAAATTAGGTGACAATTATTATTATGAGATTAGTATTTCAAGATAATTTTAGTTTTTATAAATTAATCTTAGTATTTTGGGCTTTATTAATTAGGAAGTTGAATAATGGAGAAGAACAAAATAGAAAAAAATTGGATTGGGCCATCTTGCAAATTAAGTTACAAGCCCAATCCTAAGAAACCTTACCCAACCCAAAACCCCTTGGCCCAAGAAGAAAATTTCAGATTTTTTTAGCAAAAAATAATCATAATTACATGACATAAAGTAGTGGGGGGCAAGGAAATCAAGGAAGAAAACAAGGAGAGGAAAACATGGATTAGTGGGTTTTCTTTAAATTAAAAAAATATTTTCTTTTTAATAAAAAAATCTGAATATTTTCGAAATTCTTGCCTATAAATAGAAGAGAAGATTTATGAAAAAGGGTGTGGAAAAAAGAGAGGAAAAATAGGAAGAGAAGTAAAAATAAAAAAAATTCCCTGCTGTAGTATACACTCGATATACATTCTGGACACAGAAGTATACATGGCAAAAATTTTAATTTTTTAGAGTTTCTTTTGAGAGTTTCTTTTGAGAATTGAAAAGAGTTCAAAGATAGAAATACAAAACAAAGAGAAAATCTGGAATATATTTTTCTTTTCTATTTTTTTACTGGTTTTTGTTTTTCTCCGTATTGCTGGGATTTTCGGGATTGAGGTGTTGAAGCTACTGCTGGTTGTTACTGTTGTTGTTGCTGTATTTTCACCGCCCTGTTGATTTTCCATCTTCCATTCCTTTCAAAACCAGGTACCATTTCTGTTCGAATGCAGCTGTAATAATGAAATGTTGAATGAAATGAAGTCCAGTTTGCAGTTCATATGTTATTATACATTTGTAGTTTATGCTTTTCACTAGTTGCTTAGTATTGATATAGATCTATAGTTTAAATCGTAGTGCAATATGTAGAAGCAGAAAAAGAGAGAAAAATGATGTAATACTTAGTGATAGAATAAGTAGTATAATAGTAGTAGTATAGAAGCAGCAACATATCACTTAGTTTAATTAGATGAAAACTTTAAAACATAAGCTAGAATATCACTGTTTCTTTCTTCAAAATCGTTAAACTATTCATTCACAGTAGACTTTCTTCGTAAAATGAAATCACATAGTTAATCATACTGTCGTGAATCTGTACATAGTCAATAGCAGGATTTAAATCGTAGTAAAATCAGTGGTTTAATAATGCTTAAGTCCTGAAGCCATTCGAATTTAGATACTGGGTTTGTTTAATTGAAAAACTAGTTTATGAAGTCATTGCTCATATAGTTAGCTTCACAGCCTCTCAATTAGTAAATAATCAAAATAACCACAAAAATTCATTAGTGAATGTCGAAATTGAAGATGGCTAGTTTAATAAGCAATCATGTATATAGACATTTGATCAGAATTAGTACCCTTGTGTATTGATTTCTCTCTTTCTGATTAATAAAAGTATTTGATTCCTTAATCATGTGTACTGTGGATTTTACATTTTCTATTCTTGCCTTTATTATTTTCATCTGGTTTGGGCCCTGTGTAACGTTGGGCCTGAACTGTTCTATGAAATTGCTTAGTCTACTGATTGAAGGCTCGAAGACCGTCTGGGCTTTGAGGCCTGGGCTGGCCCTTTACGGGTCTGTTTAAACGATTGAAGAATCCAGGCCCAAACAAGCAATAAAATCGACGGGCCTCGAATGCTTAATATTAGAAATACGATTAAGGAAAAAACAAAATATAGAAAACATAGCCAAATACTAGTATTGAATCCTTTAATGAAAATTGGGACGAGCCTCGCCCGAATAACAAACACCGGGGCCCCCATTTAGTAATGGTTTAACATAATTAGACTCGGGAAGACTACTAGTTAATTCCATAAGTCTTACCCAAAACGATTAAAAGCCGATAGACCATTTAGGGCACGATTTTAATGTACTTTCCATTGAACGAGTGTGCACTTGGTGCGACTCAAATCCAAATCTCGGCAAAGCCGAAATACACCGAAAGTCATAGGCGTACTGGTTGCGGTATGACTCGAGGAGTGTTTTCGCGATGCCGCAAATTCTTTAAAATAATACCTAATGTAAAAAGCATTATATGTTGTTTAAAATCTATAATTGAGTCAAACAAGAGTCGGGAACGACAATTGAGCGACCGTGCTAAAACCACGGAACCCGGGAATGCCTAACACCTTCTCCCCGGTTAACAGAGTTCCTTATTCGGATCTTTGCTTCGCAGACATTTTCAAGAGTCAAAATTCCTCGGATTCGGGATTAACCGGTGACTTGGGACACCATTATCATTCCCAAGTGGCGACTCTGATTAATCTCAATAAAATCCCGAACCGATTGTCCTTTAATTGGAAAAACTCCTTCCCTTACGTTATTTTTATCCGTTTCGGATATTTGAGCGTCGGGGTATACCCTACGAGCGTATTTATATTTATGCTTATGTGGGGTAGCAAAAAGGGAGGTGTGACACCTATACATCCCTGTCTCTAATTATTGAATCATTAACATTTTTAAGAGATTGAGGGTTAAACTAGCAGGAAAATAAAATGGTCAGAATGCTATGATTATGGCTAATGCTTACAACCCATGTTTTAACCATATTCAAATATAATTTATCTTTTAACACTTTCCTATTCCCTTCAACTGGTATAATATTTCCCTAAATTATTGATTAACATGAAATTTGATGTTCGAAATTTGTCAAAACATAATCTACCAATCACAATAATCTAACAGTTACATTCCTGGCTGATTTAACAGTCCATCGGGCTCATGTTTAACTACAAGGCTCAATTATCAACATGTTTCAATATAAACTAATATTAAAAAAAAAGAATCTCTCATACAACTCCATTTTTTCATCCCATTACTGCGGATTAACCGGGAATTATAGTCCATATACACATAAGGATTAAGACTTCAAATAACCATCTTATGTATTAAAGCTAAACAAAAAAAAATAGAAAAATCCCAAAAAAATGACTTCAAGTAGTATTTTTCGAACAACATTTCATCATGTATTTCCTCAACTCAACTCAGTTGCATTGATTCTTCAAAATTATATGAAATCAGAAGGTGTACCTGGAGATTGAATTACAACAAGAGGAACGAGAGGTGAGTCGGCAGCAGTAGACAACAACTAACAGACTAATACCAAACAGCCCAGCAGTGACAGATCCAACAGAATTTCGACAGAAAAACAGTAACCCAAAGACAACCAATAATCTCAAAGATGATTTTGAAATCAAAACAAGAATCCAGAGAAAACCACAGAGAGAGAGCAAAGCAGAACCAATTTCAGTTAAGAAACTAGAGGTAAAACTTCCTTTGCTCTCTGTTTTTCTTTTGGTCGGTATTCTGCCAATGAGTATCAATATGTGTTTTCTATCAGTGTGTGTGTATACTGCCAGTGTATGTCTCCCTATATGAATGTGTTTCCTGATAGTATTTTCCAAAGAGTGTTTATCTGTATGTGTGAGTGTTTCTTTCAGAGAGTCTTCACTGTCAGTCCTCTTTCAGTGTGTGTGTATACTGCCAGTTTTATAGCCAAACCTTACAGCACCTCACAGCATCTCCTAACTATTAAAATCAAACAAAAACCCCACATTATTCCCTGCTTTTTCCCCCTTTTTCTGTCTAAGCATGCTTTCAACTATATAAAACTTTAAAGTGTAGAAGAAATGCTGGAAAGTCTTGCTGTCCAGCAGGTCTTAAACTCTTCCCTCATGTGCATAGCCTATTTTATTACTAAATCAAGACTAATTATTTTTGAATTTTCTGGGAGTACTTCTCAAGTAAGGCAAAAATCACGTGCTCACATACCAGTCACCTTTTCACATTTCAGACTAATTTAAACAAAACTCTGCCTATTTCAAAGATTTAAACAGCTAACAAACCCTTTCAAACTTGCTGTAATATACAGCTTAAACGAGTGTCATGCTTTCTGTTAATCCTTTTAAATAAACATTTGGTGTTTTGATTAAGTGCCAATCAGTTTCTAATAAGGACAGCTATAACCAACAACTAATGGTCCAGCAGTGGAATTACAGATAGTTAACAATTATAATTCAGCTACTATAAACCAATTCGTTTATAACACAAACGATTCAATCTTCAAATTAACAGTGATTCAATAGGGAATTAATCAAGTATCAAGAGAGTCACTGTTTTGTTGTTCTAACCAGTAGACCTACGAAAGCAAGTCGACGTTATTCGATTAGTCGATTACAACATCTATAATCGATAATACACAATCGACGAATAAACTCTCGATTTACAGCATTTCGGCAGAAACAAGACAATGTAGAAACATTGTTCGACTCCAATAATCGAATCGAATACGCACACACAATCAATACAAACAATAAAACAGAACTAAAATTTGTCGACCAAATAAACGGTCTTGAGTTCGGAGAAGAAGAAATGGGCGAAAATTTGAGAAGAATTCAAACAACATTAGACTAATCAAATAATAGAAAAAAAAATACAAGCAAATACCCGATTGAAACAAACAAGAAAAGAAAAAATTACCTCAAGAAGATCGAAAGCTGGACAAACCGGAATTGGACTTTGGCTCGGATTATTGAAGCCAAACAGGCCTTAATCGAGGTGTTCTTGGTTGAGAACACCTAGACTAAGGTCTCTTGGACCTCAATTTATGATCAATCCGGTTCAAATTAGCCTTTTAAAAATTAGGGTTCATGAGGGTGGGATTTGGGGCTTGGCTGGTTATGGTCAAATTCGAACGGAACTAAGGTTGGTAGGGGTATGAGGGAGGTCATGTGAGTGTTCGGGGTGAGTTTGGAGTGATTTGGCATGCTTTTGGTTTTGACTCGAAACTTCGATCGAAGATTCGACGCATTCAAGGATGATTCGAGGTTAGCGATTGCCAAATTCGTGTAGAGGGGGCTTGGGAGGTTCTATGGTATTAATTTGGGGAGGTTTGGCCTACCGGAACTGCCGTGAGGCGATTTCCGGCAGGCGGCGGACGGCGACTGACGGTGGCGTTACAGGGGAAGCTTTAGGTTAGAGAGAGACGGGAGAAATGAGTTGAAAGAAAGGGTTTGGGGGGTTGTTTGGTATATTGAAATGTATGGAATAATCTGGACCGTTGGATCACAAGAATCCAACGGCCCAGATCGGTTGTTTCAAACAAAACGAAGTCGTTTGGGTAGTAGCCGGGTTGGAGGTGGGTTATTGGACTGGGTTGAGGTGGGTTTCGATTTTGGGCTTTACATTTTAATTTAGCTGGCCCAAATCCGAGTATTATTAATTTTCAATTCTTTTCTTTTCCTTCTTTTAATTAAGAGATTTAACAACAAATCTAAAAATAAGTTGTAAAACAAAATTTAAACTATAAAACATTACTTGACCCTTAAAAAAAAACAAATAACGCACGAGTAAAAAAAATAAAAAATAAAATCACACAACGGCGTATTAAAATGACAAAACAGAATAAATGTATATTTTTGTGATATTTCATTTTTCATAAAACAAACTTAATTACTCTTAATTGCAAAACTTGAACTTTATAAAAAGATGCAATATATATTTTTTTTTATTTTATTTATTTAAACAAATAGACATGCACACACAAAAAATGCAAATAATAAGAGAAAATTAACACGAAATCACAAAAATCAACGCACAACACAAAACTATTTTATTATTATTATTATTTTTTTTATTTTGGGAGTAATTCTCATGTAAGGCAAAAATCACGTGCTCACATTAGTCGCAATGCATCCTAATTAAATGGTGCACCGACAATCTTTCCTTGCCGTATTTTTAGGTCTTCCCTCCAAAAAACCAAATTAAAAAAAAAAAAAAAAGACAAACCCCAAGTTCCAAAACTAACTGATGAACCCAAAAGGTGCATATGGTAATTATATTAAATGTTTGTATCATAGCGTGACACGTGGAATTAGAGGCAGATAAAAGATGAACCAAATGGACAAGATCGATGACAGCCAATTGGTTGGTACCGGATAAAACCCGAATGGAACATTATCGACGAGAGCAAATGAATGTTTGTCATCAGATGACATTCAATGAAGAATATTATTCAGTAACAAATGTCCCGTCATTACGGGGGATTTTGCATTCATGACCTACGCTACATGTTCACCAATGACCCCCATTATTGTCATTTACGAGGGATTTGATTCTATGACCTTATTTCCTAGGTATTCTATAAATAATGGCTTCAACAACCACTTTGGGACAGAAAAATTCTAACAAACTTATTCTATATACTATTTCAAGCCGAATAATATTTTATTTTCTATCTAATGTTACTCTATTTGCTGCCTTCGGAGGCGTTGCTCCCGGAACCAAGTTATCTGCTATTTATCTGGATTTCAATGCTAAGTCTTGCATTTTATTTAATTTATTTATTATTTTGGAATCAAATCGATTCATTTATGTACAAATCACGCTATAAATTTAATTGTATCATTTAGGGCTAAATAAAAGGAAAACAATTCTCATTTTTTTCTGTCAAAATGTGTATTAATAAGAATTGAGCTCAAATCGAATAAGGAGGAAGTCTCATTATTCTGTCAATATATGTATTTTATCCACATAAAAAAAAAAATTTAAAATTAAACATCAAAATAGTGCGTGCCCACTTTTCACCAAAAATAAAATAAAAATAAGGATAACATAATATCATCTTCTTTTGGGTGGCTACAGCATATCTTATTTGACCACTTTGAATCATGATTTCCTTGTCTATTTTAGTCTACTTTTGTCTATTTTCTCTCCCTCTCTCCATAATTAGTAATGACCTTTTCCTTTCTTTAGATATATTTCTCTATTTCCAAAATAAATTTGCCACTTTCCCTTTCCGAAAAAAATAAATTTCAAATTAGAAGAATTCAACTAACATTTCTGATAAATTGAATTTACTTAAATTATTTGATATTTTAAGAAATATAAAATTACTACTAGTATTTTAAAGAGGAATCTAGGAACCCTATGGTGAAATATTATAACTATTAAAAATATTTCTTGATATAAGAGTTTAATCTCTTCTTCCAAAATTGGTCAAAGAGATTTACTTTTTTAGGAAAAACCAGTACCCTTCATGTGTGCAGTAGATATCCTCTTTACTGTGTAATAGTTCACAAACCACAAAGGAAATATAAACTGCACTAAATACCTCCGGTGCGACAGCTCTAACTAACTAGGAAAATGGATCTCAGATCTCTCATAAGAGAAAGCACTCACCCAGTCAACCCTCTCGGGCAAGTACAATTGAGTTATACTTGCATTATATATCTTGAAGCAAGGGGGTTGGTGTTTGCGCTCCTTTATAATAACATTATCTATCTTGGAGCTTAAGTCTATAGCCAAAGTCTGCGTATTTTAGATCTCCCAAGTCCCAACCATGGCTTTAATATGGACTTCACTTATACTAGCTCTTGTCATATACATATTCCATAAGTTACTAAACATCAAGAACAGGAAAAAACTTCCACCAGGTCCAATAGGAATTCCCATTTTGGGACATCTCCACTTAATAGGTAAAAATCCACACCATGATTTTTATAAATTAGCCAAGAAATATGGCCCTTTTATGTACATGCGACTTGGGTTGGTACCAACAATTGTTGTTTCTTCCCCTGAGACAGTTGAAAAAGTCCTCAAGACTTATGATCATGTATTTGCTAGTAGACCTCATCACGAGGCCTCTCAATATATATGTTATGGCCAAAGAAACTTGATTTTTTCTAAATATGGATCTTATTGGAGGAACATGAGAAAATTATGTACTTTACAACTTCTGACTAGTCAAAAGATTAACTCATATCAATCTTCAAGAAAGGAAGAAGTTTCCATTTTGGTTAAATCAATCAAAGAGGCTGCTCAAGATGGTGTTGCTGTTGATCTTAGTGCTAAAGTTTCATCCTTGAATGCAAACTTGAGTTGTTTAATGGTTTTTGGTAAAAAGTTTATGGATGAAGATTTGGACAAAAGGGGTTTTAAATCTATAGTTCAAGAAGTTGTACATTTAGCTGCAACACCAAATCTTGGTGATTTCTTTCCTTATCTTGGTGTTTTGGACCTTCAGGGGTTTACTCGTAGGCTAAAGGCTCTTTCAAAGGTTTTTGATGAGTTTCTTGAGAAAATTATTGAAGAACATGTTCATTCTAAAGAGCTGAGGGAAACAGAGGATTTTGTAGATACCATGATGGCCATTATGCAATCTGGTGAAGCTGGATTCGAGTTCGATCGCCGCCATATCAAAGCTGTTCTATTGGTATGTAATTTCATTGATTCAAATATTTATAGTTGGTGACTAATTCACAAACAGATGCTAGCATTTGCAAAATGTATATATAAAAGTTTTATGTCGGCTGTCAACGTGCCGCTTCCAGTGTGAGCAAGCTCAAGCGCGGCATTCATTTGACTGATCTCAACTTGTTTGGAATTGAGCTGTTGTCGTAGTAGTTGTTTGTTGTCATCATAGGCGGAGCCACCTTATCCCAAGGGGTGTATTGACACCCCTTATTCCAGAAAATCATACTGTGTAGCTACATATTTTTTCCTAAAACGTACTCCATCCGTTTCAATTTATGTGAACTTATTTTCTTTTTGGTCCGTACAAAAAAAAAGACCCCTTTTCTTATTTGGAAACAATTCACCTTTATGCAATGATTTATAGCCACACAAAATATATGTGCCTCATTTTACACCACAAGTTCAAAAGTTTTTTTTTTTTTAAACTCCGTGCCCAATCAAATGGTTCACATGAATTAAAATTGAGGGAGTATATGTTACAATATACTCTTTGTTATAAAATAATAGAAGAACAAGAACAATATTGCAGAGAAAGAGAGAGAGAATTCTTATTGAATTTTGGGATGATTTACAATGGGGTAAGACCCCTCTATTTATAGGAGAAATTATGACTTAGTCACAAAGTAAAACTCTCCACAAGATAGACATTCACTCCAAGTAGAATTCTATTCTTAACACTCCCCCTTGAATGTCTACTTAATAAGTAACGTGCCTCATTAAAACCTTAACTAAAATAAATCCCAATGGGAAAAAAAATCTAGAAAAGGAAAAAGAGTACACATATCTAATAATACGCCTTTTGGTTGCCTCGTTAAAAACCTTGCAAGGAAAACCCGGTGGGACAAAACCTTGTAAGGGAAAAAGAGTGCAACGCGCATTAACTCCCCCTGATGAGAGCATCAATTCACATCCTTAAGTCTTCGCATCCCGATCTTGTACACTAGCTTCTTCAAGGTTGACGTCGGTAGAGATTTTGTGAACAAATCAGCCATATTATCACTTGAACGAATATGTTGCACATTAATATCACCATTCTTTTGAAGATCATGTGTGAAAAATAACTTTGGTGAAATGTGCTTTGTCCTATCTCCTTTTATGAATCCTCCCTTCAATTGAGCTATGCATGTCGCATTGTCTTCATACAAAATAGTGGGTAACTTGTCACATTTCACACCACATTTATCTCGAATAAGATGTATTATAGACCTCAACCACACACACTCTCGACTTGCTTCATGAATAGCAATTATCTCGGCATGATTAGATGAAGTAGCCACAATTGATTGCTTAGTCGATCGCCAAGATATGGCAGTGCCTCCACAGGTAAACACATAACCTGTTTGAGATCGAGCCTTGTGTGGGTCGGATAAATACCCAGCATCAGCATAACCAATAAGATCGGGACTGCAATTATTGCCATAAAATAAGCCCATATCGGTAGTCCCTTTTAGATACCGCAATATGTGTTTGATCCCATTCCAATGTCTTCTTGTGGGAGCAGAGCTATATCTTGCTAAGACATTAACTGGAAAAGTTATGTCGGGCCTTGTAGTATTGGCAAGATACATTAGTGCACCAATTGCACTAAGATATGGTACTTCAGGACCAAGTAGCTCTCCATTCTCTTCTTGAGGTCAGAATGAATTTTTTTCACATCAAGTGATCGAACAACCATCGGAGTACTTAATGGGTGTGCTCCATCCATGTAAACCGTTTAAGTACCTTTTCTATGTACCTTTTCTATGTAAAACCGTTTAAGTACATAGTTTTGTCTTTCCGAGATCTTTCATCTCAGACTCCTTCTTTAAATAATCAATTGCCTTTTGGAGTTCTATAGGAGTTCCAATAAGGTTTATGTCATCAACATATACGGCAAGTACAACAAATTCCGATGTTGTTTTCTTTATGAAAACACATGGGCAAAAGGCATCATTTATATAGCCTTCCTTTAATAAATACTCACTAAGACGATTATACCACATTCGTCCTGATTGCTTTAGACCATACAAAGATCTTTGCAATTTGATTGAAAATATTTCCGGGATTTTGAATTATTAGGCATTTTGAAGCCCTCGGGAATTTTCATGTATATCTCATTATCAAGTGAGCCGTAAAGGTAGGCGGTAACCACATCCATTAAATGCATGTCAAGTTTTTCATGGACAGCAAAACTAATGAGATAACGAAATGTTATAGCATCTATAACGGGTGAATATGTCTCTTCATAATCAACACCAGGCCTTTGTGAAAATCCTTGTGCAATAAGGCGTGCCTTATATCTTTGTACCTCGTTTTTCTCATTTCTCTTGCGTACAAAGACCCATTTATAGCCAACAGGGCTTAACACCATTAGGTGTTTGGACTACAGGCCCAAAAACTTCACGTTTTGCAAGTGAATTCAACTCCGATTGGATTGCTTCTTGCCATTTTGGCCAATCAAGTCTTTGTCGACATTCTCCAACAGATTGAGGTTCAAGATCCTCATTTTCTTGCATAATGTTGGATGCAACATTATATGCAAAGACATAATCCACCACTATATCCACTCGATTCAAATTTGTCTCAATATCGATTGGATTTATTGATAGTTCCTTATTTTCTTGAGTCTCGGGCTTAGTGGATTCCTCATGTATCTCAGAATTTATTAAGTCGTGGATTTCTTCATGAGATTCTTTCATAGTGTCATTTTGATCATTTATTTTCCTTTTTCTAGGATTTCGATCTTTAGAACCTAATGGTCTGCCACGTTTCATGCGTGCTTTTGACTCATTAGCTATGACACTAGAAGATTGTCCAATAGGGACATCAATACGTATTGGAACATTCTTTGTAGGGATATGTGATTTTGTTATCCTTTTCATATCCGTAAATGCATCGGGCATTTGATTTGCTATTCTCTGCAAATGAATAATCTTTTGTACCTCTTTTTCACAAATAGAGGCACGTGGATCAAGATGAGATAATGATGGATTTTTCCACAAAATTTCCCGTTTGGTTTCACCAACTTCTCCCCTAATTTTGGGAAAAGTGTCTCATCGAATCGACAGTCTGCAAATCGTGCAGTAAATAAATCTCCCGTTAATGGCTCGAGGTATCGAATAATGGAGGGCGATTCAAACCCAACATATATTCCTAACCTTCTTTGCGGACCCATTTTGGTGCGATATGGCGGTGCTATAGGCACATATACTGCGCATCCAAAAATTCTTAAATGGGATATATTAGGTTCATGGCCCAAAACTAATTGCAACGGGGAATATTTATGATAATTTGTCGGTCTGAGACGAACTAGCATTGCTGCATGCAAAATGGCGTGACCCCAAACAGAAGTGGGCAACCTCGTTTTCATGAGTAACGGTCTTGCTATCAATTGCAGACGTTTAATTAAAGACTCTGCAAGACCATTTTGAGTGTGAACATGAGCTACGGGATGTTCCACTTTTATCCCAATTGATAAGCAATAATCATTAAATGCTTGGGATGAAAACTCAACAGCAGCATTATCAAGTCTAATAGACTTAATTGGATTATCGGGAAATTGTGCCCGTAATCGAATTATTTGTGCCATTAATTTTGCAAACGCGAGGTTGCGAGATGACAATAGGCACACATGAGACCATCTAGAGGATGCGTCTATCAAGACCATAAAATATCGGAACGACCCACTAGATGGGTGAATAGGTCCACAAATGTCCCCTTGTATACGTTCCAAAAACGCAGGTGACTCAATTCCGACCTTTGTTGGTGATGGTCTAATAATTAACTTGCCTTGATAACAAGAAGTGCAAGAAAATTCATCATTTAAAAGAATCTTTAAATTCTTTAATGGATGCCCATTTGAGTTTTCTATGATTCGTCTCATCATAATTGATCCAGGGTGTCCCAATCGATCATGCCAAAGTACAAAAGTATTGGAATCAGTAACCTTTTGGTTTACAATAGAATGTGCCTCAATTGCACTAATTCTTGTCCAATACGGGCCACAAGACAAAGATGGGAACTTCTCAATAGCCCTTTTCTGGCCAGAGGCATTTTTGGTAATGATGAGATATTCAAGATTATTCTCATCTATTGTCTCAATATGATATCCATTTCTGCGGATATCTTTAAAACTCAACAAGTTCCTCTTGGACTTGGAGGAGAACATTGCATTCTCTATGATAAGTATTGTTCCCTTAGGCGGAGTTATAGTAGCTCTTCCAGAGCCTTCAATTAATTTACTACTACCAGAAATTGTAGTAACATCTGTCTTACACATACTTAAATGAGAGAAATAATTCTTCTCTTTGAGTATTGTATGTGTTGTACATGAATCAACTAAACAAATATTTTTACAATTTAACTTTGATCCAAGTTTGCTTTGTGAGATATTCATATTTGCTTCCCATATTTGACATACAAAAGAAATATACAAATAAACATTAGTATTTTTAGTAAGAAAAAGAGAAGAGAATAATAGAGTTAAATCAATAATTCAATAATGACCTTTTAACGCAATTTTGAGAAACTCTGATTAAAACAATTACATAGTCTAAAATTGGATTGTAATACGACTTATTTCCCCGAGAATTAGCATGTGCAACTGATATATGCTTCTATTGTCATATATTTAGCATTAGCTTTGTTGGATCAAATTATTTATAAAAATGTACATCAATATTGCTAAATATTTTAACGTCAAATCATAGTGCTGTGTGTGTAAAGTGGTATCATTATCGTTGATTATGAAATGCAATAAGCACTGTATAAAAAGAGTCAAATAATATAAGCAGTAATTTAGTTATAAGATATGAAAACATGGCAGCGATGGAATTATTTATGGCACAAATCATTTTATAGTATAAATGCTCATTTATCACTGTGAGAGTTATTAGTAGCATAAGAAGTATTGTACCCTACAGTCATAAAAGTGTTCCAAAGTTTTAATGAGCATGTATTGTTAAAAACGAAACACAGAAGACTAAACAATCTGAAACATTATTTAAAACGAATACTAGAACTATATTTAATCGAAACGAGCTAATATAATTTTATAAAATAAGTAAAACTAATGATTACTACCCATGTAAAGAACTATTATTACATAGTGTTTATTCACTAACTACTACGAATAGGAAAAAATAAAAATTAAACTTCTCAATCATCTTTAACCACGGATCCATCACCGATCAAGTGATATATTTTTCCATCAGGGCGCTCAAAAAAGTCTGCCACATCCAAGTGGGTGATGTCAAAATCATTATCAGAGACAAAATTGGCTTCAGGGCCTTTATTCTTTAGAGATGCTTGATAAAGATCAACCAAATGTCTTGGTACACGGCAAATTTTTGCCCAATGCCCTTTTCCACCGCAACGATAGCATTCAATTTCTGAATCATTTGTTTTTGGCTTCTCATCTTTCCCTTTCCACCTTTTGTGGTTATTTCTCTTTGGGGGATGATTAACACCAGGAAAATTTCTTCCTTGTCTACGGCCACGGCCGCGGCTACGTCCATGATCACGATCACGATTACGGATAGAGTCACGACCACGACTATGATCATGATCACGACTGCGATTAGAGTCACGGCCTTTTTCACGCTTAGCATAATGGGAATATACCTCATCCGCTTCAGACAATGGTGTAGACCCAGTGGGTCGATTTTCGTAATTTCTCATGAGCAAGTCATTGTTTCGCTCAGCCACAAGAAGAAGAGAAATCAGCTCAGAGTACTTCTTGAAACCTTTCTCTCTGTACTGTTGTTGCAGAACCATATTGGAGGCATGAAAAGTTGTAAACGTTTTCTCAAGCATATCATAATCACCGATAGTATCTCCACAGAGTTTCAATTTAGAAGTAATTCTGAACATCGCAGAATTATATTCAGAAACAGACTTAAAGTCTTGGAGCCTCGGATGAGCCCAATCATATCGTGCTTGTGGAAGGGTGACCAACTTTAAGTTGTCATATCTTTCATTTAAGCCATTTCACAAAACAAGTGGATCTGTGACTGTGGGATATTCAATTTTCAACCCTTCATCAAGGTGATGGCGCAAGAAAATCAAGGCCTTAGCACAGTCTTGGGTGGATGCTTTATTTCTGTCTTTAATGGCGTCTCCAAGACCCATTGCATCTAAGTGGATTTCAGCATCCAACACCCATGTCATATAGTTCTTGCCCGAAATTTCAAGGGCAACGAACTTTCTTTTTATAATGTCAGTCATAATTAAAAAGAGGAGAAAAATTACCTTAATTTTCTGAAGGAGCTTCTTGAGACGGTAGAGTCTCGTGCTGATAACGTGTTATAAAATAATAGAAGAACAAGAACAATATTGCAGAGAAAGAGAGAGAATTCTTATTGAATTTTGGGATGATTTACAATGGGGTAAGACCCCTCTATTTATAGGAGAAATTATGACTTAGTCACAAAGTAAAACTCTCCACAAGATAGACATTCACTCCAAGTAGAATTCTATTCTTAACACTCTTCTTGATTTCTTAGTATATTTATTTCTTTATATTTTGACACCCCTGTAAAAATCCTAGGTCTCCACATGGGTTGTCATTACAACTTTGATCTGCTTAATTCATATTTTTGGGGACAAATTTTGTGCACAGGACATGCTTATGGCTTCAATGGATACTTCAGCAACATCAGTAGAATGGATAATCACTGAGCTACTTAGACATCCTCAAGTGATGAAGAAACTACAAAAAGAGTTAGAAGAAGTTGTTGGCCTGGACAGAATGGTAGAAGAATCAGACTTGGAGGATTTAAAGTATTTAGACATGGTAATAAAAGAAGCTCTGAGGCTGCATTCAGCTGCACCATTACTGGTTCATGAGTCCATAGAAGACTGCGACGTCGATGGCTTCTACGTACAAAAGGGATCGCGAATTATTGTTAACGTATATGCAGCTCAAAGGGATCCTAATGCCTGGCCTGAACCAGACAAGTTTTTCCCAGAAAGATTTGTTGAAAGCAGCGTAGATTTTCGTGGACACGACTTTCAACTTCTACCATTTGGGTCTGGTAGAAGAAGTTGCCCTGGTATGCAGTTGGGAATCATAATTGTTCGTCTTGTGGTCGCGCAATTGCTGCATTGCTTTGATTGGGAACTTCCAAATGGTATGCAGCCTAGTGAATTGGACATGAGTGAGAAATTTGGTATTGTAACTTGTAGGGCAAAGCATCTGATGGCAATTCCTACATATAGACTCCACTATAGCTGATTTAAGTAAGCATGTTTTTGTATATGTACCATGTCATTTTCAATGTACTTTAATGGATAAGTTTAATGCTTATTAAATGCAGTCAATTTGATTACTGCTTGGATGTTATTACATGTTAAATAAGACATTCTTTCAAGCAAATGTTAGTGATGTTTTTATATGAAAATTTTGAGCACATTTGGCTTAGCTTATTTAAAGTAGCTGATAAGTATTAGGTGCTGAAAAACACTTTTAAGTGCTGAAGCTGATTTAAAAAATAAGCAGTTATGTGTTTGGATAAAAGTGTTGAAATTAATAATAAACAGCTCAAGAACTGAGTATACGAAGAGTTTTGTTCTAAAAAGAAGTATTTTAGGGATAAAATAGTAAATATTTTGGTCAAACCTAAAATGCTTAAAACTGAAATTTGATAAGTTGGGGAGACCAACTTATGACTTTTGGCTTATAAACACTTAACTTATAAGTAATTATAATTTTACCAAACACATAGATAAGCCAAAAAGTACTTATAAGTCAGTTTAACCAGCTTATGAGCTTAACCATACAACCTCTTTATAGTACACTTGAATGATTGAACTTAAGTCCTTACATTTCAATAGGTAAGTGATATAATTGTAAACAATAAATAAACTGTTAGAAGTGTTTGAAGGTTCTGTGACATTCAAACTTAATGCAAGTAGAAATATTTACCTTGACAATAACTTGTAGTTTACAAATTTCAATCTGTCATATTCAAACTTAGTGCAAGTAGAAGATCTTCTTTGACCATAAGTACTTCTATTAGTGTCAAAAAGTTCATCTGAACCTACTAATGATGAGAAGATCACAATATCAATCCCAGTGAGAATTTGCCGTAAGAGGAAGGTCAAAATTGTACATCATTGCTCATTAATAATTTACTTATGCTTTGATTTAGAACAATTGCACTTTTAATCCCTGAATTATTGGTAAATTTGATTTTGGTTTTTGTGATAGTAGACTTAAGCATGTTTATCGGAGGGGGTCTTGGCATAACTGACAAAAATGTTGCCATGTGACCAGAAGATCACGGGTTCAAGTCGTGGCAATAACTTTTTATATAAATGCATGGTAATGCTGCGTACAATAGACATATGTGGTCTGGTCCTTCTTTAGACCACGAGAGCTTAATGCACCGGACTGCCTTAGACCTAAGCATGTTTATCCTTGAATTATCTAAAATATGTGTTTTTTGTTTGTTTAGGAAGTATAGTATATTAAGAATATTTTAACACGAGAACTAATGAATATCTTTAAGTATGCACTTATAACTACCTTCCTCGTTGGTTTTGATTAAAAGAACCACTGAACAATCATGAACCCTAACTCGTTCCCTCCCCTGCCAGCGCCGGTGAGGATAACCGGGCACGTGGGCATCGGCGAGGGAATGCGTCTGGCACCCCCAAACTCCATTAACGAAGGCTTCTCATCTCAATTTAACCATGTAGCAGAAGTAGAAGGCAAAGTCAGTGGTCCTGGACCGAAGGGTGTCCAACTAGAACACAAACCATATGAATTCATGGATGGAAAAACGAGAACGATCTTCTCCAAAGAAGAAGACGAGCTGCTAGCAGAGAAGTGTATGCTTACAATTGCTGGGAAGTTCCCTCAAAATCGACCCCAAATAGATAGAATCAGAGAGGACTTCAAAAAAACCTATCTGCTAAAGGGCTCCATCAAAATTGGAGCGTGTGATTGGAGACACATCTTCATCGACTTCACGGAAGAGGAAGATTTCAAGTGATTTTATGGCAAACGCCCAATTCAAATCCTTGGAACTACTATGAAATCCAAAGATGGACCAGGAAGTTTAAGGTTGATATAGAATCGACTCTCGCACCAGTGTGGGTGACCCTTCCAGAATCTCTGAGCCCTATCATGACTGGGCAGCCATGAAGCAAAATTTTTGAACCCATTGGCCCACTACTTGCCCTAAGATAAAGCAACGATGGCAAGAACAAGACCAAATACGGCAAAGGCTCGGGTGGAGATTGACTTATCTGTAATGATCCCTCTAATTCCTTAAGTATTAATGTGGTGAGCTGGATTCGATATTGGGAGCAGGAATTAGCGAAAATTGGCATAACAAAAAATGAGAAAAGGGAGTAACATGAGCTGCAAGGGCACTGATCGAGCCACGTCAGCTGAGGTTGTTATAACCACATGCAACTGTGAGAGGGAGGAACATTCAGCAAGTAAGCATTTCTCTTCCTCCTTCGATTCTCTCTCTTCTCAGATTCTCATTCCTTCTCTTTCTCTTCTTTTTCATCCTACTGATTTTCTTCTCTTCTTCTTCTCTTCAGGTAACACATTAATGGAGTCTCGTTAACCATTGTTCATTAGCTGCCAGTTGTAATAGTTAGTTTTTTGTTTTAATTCGATAAATCAGAAAATTGTCCCAAAATAGTCTCAATTTTCATTTCTCTGTTGATTTTCATTACATAGCTTTTAGGTTCATTACATTTGGTATCAGAGCCTCGATTCTGCGACTGTGGAAGGAGTAATGGCTGAAGGCACAAGATTAAGGCTTATAGATGATAAACTGGTGAGGCACGATGAGATTTTGAACGAAGTTCTGCTCACTCAAGAGGAATTACGTAGTACTCAAATTGGGATACAAGGTACCTCAGAGTTGATACTGGAAAGATTGACGAATTTGGAAAGGGTTCCACCACGAGCTCAAGTGGAAAGGCCTCAAGAAGATGGACTTTTGCCCATACTAGGTCAGGAGTTAAGGCAGAATCGCCCTCCAGCTGTAAAACCCCTACTTCTAAGTGGGAACAACCTTACTTTGAAGGCCACGAGTCAAAGGTTTGGATTCGAAAATGTGAAAGGTATTTCAATTTGTGTAGGATCCCAGACAATCTGAAGGTGGAGGCTGTTGCACTCTATTTGAATGGGCTAGCTGATACTTGATACGATTCCTTAGTGCTAAGTAGAGGTGAAATGAGCTGGACTGACTTTAAGGAGGAATTGCTTATTCGATTTGGGGAGGAATTATTGGGAGATATAGTGGAGGAATTTAATAAGTTGAGCCAAGTAGGGTCAGTTGATGAGTTTCTGGGCAAGTTTGAAGACTTGAAAGCTCAGATGTTAATCAGGAACCCACACTTGGATGAATCACACTTCATCTCCAGTTTCATTGGAGCACTGAAGGAAGAAATTAGGTTTGGGGTGAAGCTGTTCAAACCTACAACCATGAGGTTTGCTGTGGAACAGGCCAGGCTGCAAGAGAAGGCCATAGAAGCAGCACACAAAAGGACCAAATCCATACCCAAGCCATCCTTGGCTGTCAGTAATCCAACCAACATTAGACCACCAACTACAGTTGCAGTCAAGCCAAATTCCTTCAAGCTTAGCCTTAAAGTGTACAAGTACAGGAAAATCAACCACTTATGTTACATGTGTGGTGAGAAATATACTCAAGGTCATCACTGTAAGAAGAAACAACTGAACTGCATGGTGGGAACAGCTGAAAACCTTCCTGAGAATCATGAGATAGAAGAGGAACAACCAAGTGCAGATTTGGTTATTGAAGGAGCATTGGAACATGAGGTGATGGAAGCAGTGTGTCTCAATGCATTATCAGGTGGCAACAGGAAAGTCAACACCATTTTGGTTAGAGGCACCATAAGAAACATGAAGTTAACCGTGTTAATTGATTCTGGAAGCACCCATAATTTCATTGATGTCACCACAGTTAAGGAAACATGCTACCAAGCTAAGCATTATCCACCATTGAGGTCACAATAGTTGATGGGGATTATGTCATGTGCACCTCCATTTGGATGGGATACCAGTGGAAGATGCAAGGTAGAACCTTCATAGATAATGTACTAGTCATTCCAATTGGGGGATGTGATATGGTAATGAGAAATGATTGGATGAAAAAGCATAACCCCACCAAATTTGATCATTAAAAGATGCGTGTTACCATTGGCAGGAAGGGCAACAAATTTGTATTGCCTGGTATCTCTGAAGAAAGAGAACAAGAACCAGTCAATGAAGCTATTTCAAAAGTGTTGCAGCAGTACCCTAATGTCTTTACAGAACCTAAGTCCTTACCTCCCGTGAGGGTCTTAGATCATACCATTCCTCTTAAGCCAAGGGCCATGCCAGTCAGCCTAAGGCCCTATAGGTATAACTACTACCAGAAGGATGAGTTGGAGAAGTAGGCTAAGGAGATGCTAAAAATGACATAATTCAACACAGTCAATCACCCTTCTCATCACCAGCTCTGCTTGTCAAAAATAAGGATGGTAATTGGAGGTTCCGTGTGGATTATAGAGGACTGAATAACATTACAATTAAAGACAAATACCCTATACCAATTGTGGATGATCTCTTAGATGAATTGAATGGGTCTGTGATCTTTTCCAAAATAGATCTGAGGGCTGGTTATCAACAGATCAGGATAAAGCTAGAAGATATGTATAAAATAGCTTTCAGGACTCATCTAGGCCATTATGAGTTCAAGGTGATGCCTTTTGGGCTAACCAATGCACCCGCAACCTTTCAAGCTTTGATGAACAAGGTTTTTCAGCCTTTCCTTCGAAAGTTTGTGATAGTCTTCTTTTATGACATCCTTATTTATAGCCTTTCTGAAAATGATCATGTAACTCACCTAGTTGATGTCTTTGATACATTGAGAGAACACTCCTTATTTGCTAAAAAAATCTAAATGTTCATTTGGTAAGTCTAAGGTTGAGTACTTAGGCCACATCATAACAGCAGAATGAGTGTTCACTGACCCCTCTAAGATACAAGCTATGATAGATTGGCCTAAACCAAACTTAGTAAAGGCACTCAGGGGATTCTTGGGGTTAACTGGCTATTATAGGAAGTATGTGGCTAATTATGGAGTCATTTGCATACCCTTAACTGATCTACTAAAAAGGATGCTTTTAAGTGGAATGAGGAAGCTGAGCTAGCTTTTTCAGCCCTCAAGAAGGCCATGACTACTACACCAGTGTTGGCCCTACCTAACTACACAAAATAATTCATAGTAGAAATAGATGCCATTCACAGTGGCATTGGGGCTGTCCTCATGCAAGAGGGCCGGCCAATAGCCTACCTCAGCAAGGTTTTGGCTCACAAGCACATGGGTAAGTCAATCTATGAGAAGGAGTATATGTCCCTATTGAATGCAATTGACAAGTGGAGGCACTACTTGCAGTACATGCATTTTGTAGTTAGGACTGATCACCATAGCTTGAAGTACCTTTTAGAGCAAAGGGTCACTTAAGCTATTCAACAGAAGGGTTTAACTAAGTCGTTGGGGCTAGACTATGAGGTACAATACAAGAAAAGAGCAGAAAATAGGGTAGCTGATGCTTGTCCAGGCAACAGGAAGATTCTGAGCATCACATGTGCCACATACAAGGAACTCTGCAGACCATTAGTGTCTCAGTTCCTTCTTGGATGCAAGAGATAGCACACAATTATGAAGGAGATCCCAAAGCTTTAGAGATGATTGGTCAAGCAGCAGTAAATTTACAGGGACCCAATATTTGGTACTACACTGCCACCATACTCAGAAGAAAGGGAAAGATCTACATTGGTACTAATGGTACTCTCAGAAATCAGTTGATCTCCACATTTCATGATTCCCCTGTGGGTGGACATTTAGGGCAACTAGGAACTATCAAAAGGTTGTCAAATGTGTTCTATTGGCCTAGGATGAAGCAAATGGTCATTGACTATGTGGCCATATGTGATACTTGCCTCAAAAGCAAAGATGATAACATGGCCTACCCAGGGTTGTTGCAGCCACTGCCCATTCATAACCAAGCTTGGAGCTACATTAGCATGGATTTCATTGAAGGTTTACATAAGTCCCACAATAAAGAAGTGACACTTGTAGTAGTTGATCGAATGACCAAGTATGCACATTTCATAGCACTCGCTCACCCCTATACAACAACAACAATAGCAGATGTGTTCTGGAAAAGGATACATTGTTTACATGGCATTCCCGAGTCCATAGTCACTATAGAGACAAGGTGTTCCTTAGCAATTTTTGGCAATCATTATTCAAGCTCTTGGGAACTCAACTACATTACAACACTGCTTACCACCCTCAGAATGATGGCCAAACTGAAAGGGTCAATAAATGTTTGGAGAACTACCTCAGAAGTATGATAGCTAGTAGGCCAACACAGTGGGAACAATGGCTGACTGTTGCAGAATGGTGGTATAACACCAACTTCCACACTAGTCTGTAGTGTACACCCTTTGTGGCCTTGTATGGTTACACTCCCCCACAACCCTTCTTTGGACCTTTATTGGAGACAGTGGTCCCAGCTGCAGAAGATACAATACTGAGAAGACAACATATCTTCTTTTATTCAAAACGTCTCGTGATCTTCAACCAATTATGCGCTTCAATATAATTACCGATGCAACAATTGTTGAAGGATAATCTCAATAAGGCTCAAGAAAGGAAGAAGTACTATGCTGACAAAAGAAGAACAGAAAGAGAGTTTCAAGTGGGAGACCTGGTCTATTTGAAGCTACGACCATACAGACAAACCTCCCTTGCATTGAGAAGGAACCTAAAGCTAAGCTCTAAGTACTATTGTCCCTATAAAATCCTAGCTAGAGTGGGTATGGTAGCTTACAAATCAGACCTTCCTCCTGAATCGAAGGTCCATCAGGTATTCCATGTCTCATTGCTTAAGGAAAGGTGGGTGATAGAGCAGTAGTGCAGAGTACTCTACCTATTACGGGTGAAGATGGCCAATATCTAGTCAAGCCAGTGGCTATCTTACAAAGGCAATTAATTGAGAGGAACAATGCTATTGTGGTGCGAGTATTGGTGCAATGGTCGAACCTGCCACCACAAGATGCTACGGGGGAAGATTATCAGTTCATCAAGGCCAAGTTCCTAGACTTCGATTCCGATCCTTGAGGACAAGGATTCTTTGAAGAGGGAGGGTATATAATGATCCCTCTAATTCCCTAAGTATTAATGTGGCGAGCTGGATTCGATATTGGGAGCGAGAATTAGCTGAAATTGGCATAACAGAAAATGAGAAAAAAGAGTAACATAATTTTGAATTAACGGCCCGGATTAATTTGGAATTAATGAGCTGCAAGGACCCTGATCGAGCCACGTCAACTGAGGTTGTTATAACCACCTGCAGTTGTGAGAGGGAGGAGCATTCATCCAGTAAGCATTTCTCTTCCTCCTTCGATTCTCTCTCTTCTAAGATTCTCATCTCATCTATTTCTCCTTCTTCTTCTTCTTCATCCTACTGAATTTCTTCTATTCTTCTTCTCTTCAGGTAACACATCAATGGAGTCTCGTTAACCATAGTTCATTAGCTACCAGTTGTAATAGTTAGCTTCTTGTTTTAATTCGATAAATCAGAAAATTGTTCCAAAATAGTCTCAATTTCCATTTCTCTGTTGATTTTCATTACATAGCTTTTAGGTTCATTACATTATCTAAGCCAAGATTGAATGAAGTGGAAGTCCCACTAATAGATGGTAATGGAGACATAGATATGTTCATTCAACAAATTGAATATGAGAGTTTTCTGGAATTTTGCTTTCACTGTCGAGTACAGGGACACTCGGACACTCAATGCAGGCTGCAACAACCAAAAAGGAATGCATCAAACCCACCTGGCGGTTTGAAAATCAAGTAGAATGAAAAGGTACCGAGCAAAGACGTGGAAGGATGGATTGAAGTCAAGAACTCTAAGAACAACATGAAAAAAACTAATAGCAAAATTAAATCCAGTAGCTGGAAAAATTGGTGCCATCACAGAGGCAATCTCAGAGATGGAGATCAATGCAATGGAAAAATCAAGACAACAAGTACCTATGGACTTAGAATGTGGAGAATAAACAGGAGGCGAAAAAAACTCTCCAGAAAAAAGGAACAATCTAAAACAAAGAAGGCAAAGAAGAAAAGAAGCTCAAACAAAAGATTGTAGCTACGAAAGCAATGAAGAAGCTTAGGAGAAAGACACCAAAATCAGTACCAAATCAAATAGAAACCCAAGCACTAGGGGCAGATGATGAGCTTCTTATGCAAGGAAGATCAAAGGAAGAAACTCTCTACCAAGAGGAAGAGGTTTCAGTCCAAAGTACTACCCCCCCCCCCCAAACTTGCCTGATTGGGAAACAGATATTGGAATGGAAGGAAGGGATCAATTTCCAACTTTAAACCTAAGACTAGGGGAGGTTCAAGGGGATAAAGAGGGGACATGTCTAAACACAGCAATAGCAATAGAAGTCCAGGAACTTACCTATAGGAAGTACCCAACTCACAACTTAATAGGACCTCTGCCTCAACTTAAAATGAGGCAGAATACTGATGCATTGGGCACGGAAATTGTGCCTCAGATTTAGGACACAGACATGGCATCAGGGGAAGAAGGAGATGTTAAATCCTGATGAAAATGCAAGGAGACCACAAAGAATGCTTAGCTTTGGAAAAGAGGAGGATTCTTTAACAAGGGTGAAAGCCAAAATAACACAATTCAATAACCTCTCTCCCTGAGGTCATCTTAGGTTAAGTGATGCAAAGAAATTTACATCACCGAGGGCTCTAAGGCGCAACAAAAAAGATTTAACTCCGAATGTTTTGAATGATTAACACATTATCATGGAACATTAGGGGCATGAAGTCCCAAAAGCCTTTGAAAGGCTGAAAATTCTACAACTACAATACAAATTACCCTTTATAGCGCTACAAGAAGCAATGGTTAGGTCAACAAAAACTGATAGATACATGTGGCAACTAGGAATGCAGAATTACTACTTTAATTGCAATAACAAAATTTGGCTATTTTGGTCGTCAGAGGTACTAGCCAGTATACTAGAGGATATAGAACAACAGATTACATGCCATGTAACCTTCATAGGGTTGACTACTCCAGTACATGTGACAGTAGTGTATGCAAAATGTACTTCGAGAGAAAGGAAACTGTTGTGGGCTGAGTTAAGATACTGGAGCAATAATATACTGTTGAATATGGCAAAGTCCCACATCGGTGGGAGACTTAAGTTGGGGGATTTTCCCCCTATAAAAGAAGGCCTAATGTTTAGGATTTAAACACACCTCTCATTTGCCTTCTTACCTTCTTAAGGCATTTGTATCTTCTCTCTTTAGTATTATTTCACTTGTATTTGGAGTGGAATAAAATATTGGTTGTGTCCGAGGAGTAGGCAAAATTAGCCGAACCTCGTAAATTCCGGTGTTCTTTATATTGTTGCTTTATTGTCTTATTTATTATTTGGTGGCTGCCATAATTTTTGGTATAGTAGTTGTGACTCATTCACACTATATACATTTGGCTTCCGCAACAATTGGTATCAGAGCCAAGGTATTATCTTGGTATGCTCTGTGGTTGCAGCGTAGTCTGATCTTCCACATCAGAAAAGATTTATCTTGGTAAGTGAGTCAAGGTTCTGTCTCGGTATGCTCTGTGGTTGCAGCTTAGTCTGATCTTCCACATCAGAAAGGAAATAATCTTGATTTGTGTCGTCAACTATTAAATAATATTTGTGTCAAAGATGGGAGACAATAAACAAGAAGAATCTACATCAAGTGTCAGCAATACGTCATCATTGGCATCTTCGCTTATGACAAGAATTGTGTCAAATGCGAAATTTGCGGTAGAAATTTTTGACGGGTCCGGACATTTTGGGATGTGGCAAGGCGAGGTTCTAGATGTCCTTTTTCAACAAGGGCTAGATCCGGCTATTGAAGAAAAGAGACCAGATGGTATTGGAGAAGAAGATTGGAGAATAATCAACCGTGTTGCTTGTGGTACCATTCGATCCTACCTTGCTAGAGAGCAGAAATATCCATACACAAAGGAAACTTCTGCAAGTAAATTATGGAAAGCACTGGAGGATAAATTTTTGAAGAAAAACAGTCAAAATAAATTGTACATGAAGAAGAGACTGTTTCACTTCACCTATGTTCCTGGTACCACGATGAATGAACATATCACCAGTTTCAATAAGTTGGTCACGGATTTGCAAAATATGGATACAACTTATGATGATGGTGACTTGGCCTTGATGTTGTTGGCGTCACTTCCTGACGAGTACGAGCACCTTGAAACTACTCTACTCCATGGAAATGACGAAGTTTCTCTCAGAGAAGTTTGTTCGGCTTTGTACAGCTATGAACAAAGAAAGCGAGAAAAACAGAAGGGCGGAGAAGGAGAAGCACTGTTCGTGAGGGGTCGTCCTCAAAATCAAACGAGGACAAGGAAAGGAAGATCTAAGTCAAGATCTAAACCCAACAAAGATGAATGTGCCTTTTGTCGAGAAAAGGGGCACTGGAAGAAAGACTGTCCGAAGTTGAATAATAAGGCCAAGCATAACAATGGAAAGGCCATTATGGATTCAAATGTAGCTGATTGTGATGATTCGGATTTCTCATTAGTTACAACTGAGCCGTCAACGTCATCGGACATATGGTTGATGGACTCGGCTTGTAGCTATCATATGTGTCCCAACAGGGATTGGTTTGTGGACTTTCAAGAAGGAGAATATGGAGTCGTCCAAACAGCGGATAACAACCCTCTTACCTCATATGGAATTGGTTCAATACGATTAAGGAACCATGATGGAATGACCAGAACATTAATAGATGTTCGATATGTACCGGGTTTGAAGAAAAATCTCATCTCTGCGGGAGCCCTGGAATCAAAAGGGTTCAAAATTATTGCAGAAAATGGAGTGATGAGAGTATGCTCCGGTGCACTAGTGGTAATGAAGGCCAATCGGAAGAACAATAACATGTACCGTTATCTCGGTAGTACAGTTATTGGGACAGCGACAGTGACGTCCAGTGACAACAAAGAGGCAAAAGCAACCAGGCTGTGGCACATGCGCTTGGGACATGCTGGAGGAAAATCCTTGAAAACTCTATCAGATCAAGGATTGTTGAAAGGGTTAAAGGCTTGCAATTTGGAGTTTTGCGAGCATTGTGTCAAAGGGAAACGGACAAGGGTTAAATTTGGTACAGCAATCCATAATACTAAAGGTATTTTGGATTATGTACACTCTGACGTTTGGGGTCCTTCCAAAACACCTTCATTGGGTGGGAAGCACTATTTTGTGACCTTTGTTGATGATTTTTCCCGAAGAGTATGGGTGTATGCAATGAAGAGCAAAGATGAAGTGCTGGGAATTTTTCTCAAATGGAAGACGATGGTGGAGAATCAAACGGGCGGGAGGATCAAGTGTATTCGCACAGACAATGGAGGTGAATACAAAAATGATCATTTCAATAAGGTCTGTGAAAATGATGGCATCGTCCGACACTTCACTGTCGGACATACACCACAACAGAATGGAGTGGCAGAACGCATGAACCGGACCTTGCTGGAGAAGGTACGGTGTATGTTGTCCAATGCTGGCTTGGGCAAAGAATTTTGGGCCGAGGCAATTACATATGCATGCCACCTCATTAATCGCTTACCATCTGCTGCTATTGATGGCAAGACACCATTTGAAAAATGGTATGGAAAGCCTGCCGTAGATTATGACTCTTTGCACGTATTTGGCTCAACTGCATATTATCATGTGACGGAGTCAAAATTGGATCCAAGGGCAAAGAAGGCTATTTTTATGGGGATTACTTCTGGAGTCAAAGGACATCGCTTATGGTGTCCTATGACAAAGAAAGTAATATTCAGCAGGGATGTTACCTTCGATGAATCTTCTATGGTAAACAAGGTAACAAATGAAGATACCAAACAAGATGATGGTGCTTTTAAGCAGGTGGAGTTTGAGGGAAAATTTATTTTTCCTACACAAGAAGCAGAAGAGGAAACAAATGAAGATTATCCTCTGGGAGGAGAGCCAGTAGAGGAGATTCCAACTCAGGAACCTCAACAACAACTTGAATCAATAGCAACCAGCAGGCCAAAAAGGAAAGTAACGAAACCTGTTCGTCTCATAGAGACAGTTGCTTGTGCAACCGCAATTGCAGATGATGATGTTCCCACCACTTATAAAGACGCAGTCCAAAGTTCAGAAGACGATAAGTGGAGGATTGCCATGAATGATGAATTACAGTCCCTTCATCAGAATCATACATGGAGATTGGCCAATCTCCCGAAGGGAAAGAAAGCAATTGGGTGCAAATGGGTATTTGCAAAGAAAGAAGGATTCCCTAATCAAGAAGATGTTCGCTACAAAGCAAGGTTGGTGGCCAAAGGATATGCTCAAAAGGAGGGAATTGATTACAACGAAGTATTTTCTCCAGTTGTAAAACATTCCTCCATTCGAATTATGTTGGCTTTGGTAGCACAATTGGATTTGGAACTAGTTCAGATGGATGTAAAAACTGCGTTTTTACATGGAAACTTGGAGGAGGAAATCTACATGACTCAGCCAGAAGGATTCAAAGTTGTTGGAAAGGAAAATATGGTTTGCAAACTTGAAAAATCGTTGTACGGGTTGAAACAATCTTCTAGACAATGGTACAAGCGATTTGACAAGTTTATGTTGCAGCAAGGGTACAAGAGAAGCAAATACGATCATTGTGTGTATTTGCGCAAGCTTAAAAATGGTTCCTTTATATATCTTCTCCTATATGTTGATGATATGTTGATAGCTTCCAAGAATTCGGAAGAAATTGATAAGTTGAAGATTCAACTGAAGAAGGAGTTCGAGATGAAGGATCTGGGTGAGGCGAAGAAAATTCTTGGCATGGAGATAATAAGAGATAGACATTCAAGGAAACTCTGTTTATCTCAGAAAGAATATTTGAAGAGAGTACTACAACGTTTTGGCATAGATGACAAGACTAAGACAGTTAGTACTCCACTTGCTCCCCATTTTAAGCTAAGTACTACTATGTCGCCATTGGATAAAGTTGAACGAGAGTATATGTCAAAGGTACCATATGCAAATGTTGTTGGTAGCTTGATGTATGCAATGGTCTGTACGAGACCTGACATTTCACAAGCTGTTGGAGTTATTAGCAGATATATGCATAATCCGGGAAAGGAGCATTGGCAAGCTGTGAAGTGGATTCTACGGTATATTCATAATACTGTAGATGTCGGGTTAGTTTTTGAGCGGGAAGGCAATCAGTCTGTAGTTGGATATTGTGACTCAGATTTTGCGGGTGATCTGGACAAACGAAGATCAACTACTGGTTATGTGTTTACTTTTGCAAAGGCACCGGTTAGTTGGAAGTCTACTTTGCAGTCAACAGTTGCTTTGTCTACAACAGAGGCAGAGTACATGGCTATTACAGAGGCTGTGAAGGAGGCAATTTGGCTTCAAGGATTGCTAAAGGAGCTTGGTGTTGAACAAAAAGGTATCACAATTTTTTGTGATAGTCAAAGTGCTATTCAATTAGCGAAGAACCAAGTTTATCATGCAAGGACGAAGCACATTGATGTTCGGTATCACTTCGTACGAGAAATCATAGAAGAAGGTGGAGTTACCGTGAAGAAAATTCATACTACGGAGAATCCTGCTGATATGCTGACAAAAGTGGTGACTGCGATCAAGTTTCAACATTGTTTGGATTTGATCAACATTCGTGAACATTGACGATTGAAGATGAAGACACAACCAAAATTTGTTATAGAGAGAAAATTGAAGATGTGGAATTTTGCCAAGGTGGAGATTTGTTGAATATGGCAAAGTCCCACATCGGTGGGAGACTTAAGTTGGGGGGATTTTCTCCCTATAAAAGAAGGCCTAATGTTTAGGATTTAAACACACCTCTCATTTGCCTTCTTACCTTCTTAAGGCATTTGTATCTTCTCTCTTTAGTATTATTTCACTTGTATTTGGAGTGGAATAAAATATTGGTTGTGTCCAAGGAGTAGGCAAAATTAGCCGAACCTTGTAAATTCTGGTGTTCTTTATATTGTTGCTTTATTGTCTTATTTATTATTTGGTGGCTGCCATAATTTTTGGTATAGTAGTTGTGACTCATTCACACTATATACATTTGGCTTCCGCAACATATACAAGGACCATGGGATGTGGTAGGCGATTTCAACATCATCCTTGGAGCAGAAGAAAAATATGGGGGGTTACCATATAGCTTAAACAAGAGCCTAGAGTTCATGAATTGTATAGATGATTGCGGGCTTCAAGATGCAGGTTACTATGGAGCAAAATTTACCTGGTGTGAAAATATGGGGGCCGAATCACATAATTTGGATAAGACACGATAGATTGCTCATTAACTCTGAATGGTTGGAAAGAATACATGAGACACCGGTCACACATTTAGCAAGAGTCTGCTCTGATCATGCACCATTATTGATTTACACGAAATCACATTGAATCATTACGGTCCCAGCTACTTCAAGTTTCTAAATTTTTAGGTGGACCATAAAGACTTCATATCTGTGGTTCAGGAAGTGTGGAAAGAACCAGTCAAAGGTAATGCGATGTGGATACTTCATCAGAAGCTAAAGAAGGTATGTCATAGGCTTAGTTCATGATCCAGGGAAGGATTTGGAGACATATATGAGGAGCCCAAAAGATTAGAAAAACAAATATCCAACCTTAAAGATGACTTGATTCAAAATAATTTACCGGAGAAGAGGACTGCTCTAAACAAGCTGAAAGCTGAGTACTTCCAGTACCTAAAAATTCAAGATGCAGTGTTGAGGCAAAAGGCAAAAGCAAATTGGCTAAACGATGGTGATAAAAACACAGCTTATTTCCATGGAGGCATAAAAGGAAGAAGGAAAAGATTGAACATTCTTAAAAGTCAAGATAATAGTGGTATTTGGAGAGAAGGGGAACAAGATATTTCTACAGCAGCCATAGAGCATTTTCAGAAGATTTTCAACCATAGTGAGACAGCCTTTGATCAATCAGTCGTGGACTGTCTTACACTAAATGTTTCGGATGAAGACAACGAAATGCTTACAGCTATACCTACATTAGAGGAAGTCGGAAGCAGTGTTTTCTCTATCAATACTGAGAGAGCTCCAGGCCAAGATGGGTTGAATGCCCTATTCTATCAAATTTGCTGGAAAATAATTGCCGAAGATGTTTATAATTCAGTAGTAGCCTTCTTCCATGGAGCCTCTGTACCAAAGTTTGTTTCCCACACATGCCTGGTCATGATACCAAAAGTCGACTTCCCTCAACAAATATCAGACTTAAGCCAATCAGTTTGTGCAACATATCGAGCAAGATCTTAGCAACAACAACAACAACAACAACAACCCAGTATAATCCCACTTAGTGGGGTCTGGGGAAGGTAGTGTGTACGCAGACCTTACCTCTACCCCCTTGGCAACTCACCACCTAGCTCTTGGGGTGACTCGAATTCACAACCTCTTGGTTGGAAGTGGAACTCACAACCTCTCGGTTGGAAGTGGGGGTTGCTTACCATCGAGCAAGATCTTAGCAAAAATTTTAAATGCCAAACTCTCACAACTGTTGCCAAAATTAATCTCTTGCAATCAGTCAGGCTTCATAAAAGGGAGACTGATTTCTGAAAATATTCTTTGACTCAGGAAATCATCAAAGACATCTCAAAGCCAAAACATGGAGGCAATGTTGTTTTAAAGCTAGACATGGCCAATGCGTATGACAGGGTTGACTAGCATTACCTGTGTAGCTTAATGAAGAGACTGGGCTTCTCAGATAAATGGGTGAATATAATATACAATCACATCTCCAGTAATTGGTATTCACTGATAGTTAATGAGCAAAGGTTTGGCTTCTTCAAATCGCAAAATGGTTTAAGACAAGGCGACCCAATCTCACCTTCTCTGTTTGTGTTAAGTGCTGAACTCCTCTCCATAATGCTAAATGAGTTACACAATAGAAGAAGATACACATGATTCTATATATCTAGGCTCCGACCACAAGTAAACCATCTGGCCTTTGCCGATGACATAATCCTGTTCACAAGTGGGCGCAAAAAAACCCTACAATTGGTGATGAAGACTCTGAAAGTGTATGAAGAACTTCTGGGCAAAAGATAAATAAAGACAAGAGTTGTTTCATGCTGAAAATTGTAGCCTCACTGAATGCGGCCAATAGAGTCAAGAATATAACAGGGATGCATTACAAGAAATTTCCAACAAAGTACCTTAGGTGCCCCCTATTTTTGGGAAGACAGAAGATCACCTATTTCACAGACTTAGTGAACAAGTAGAGTTAAAGGATGGCAGACAAAACTACTTTCTACATGAGGAAAAGCCATACTAATAAGACATGTTCTACAAGCTGTGCCAATACACTTGCTCGCAGCTAGGAATCCACCAAAAGGGGTTCTCACACAGATAGAAAGGATCCTTGCTAATTTTTTCTAGAGAGGGGCAGATGGACACCAGCGGATTGCATGGAAGTCGTTATGCTTCCCCTACTATGAAGGAGGAGCTCACTTTCGTAGCCTACAGGACATCAATGATGCATTCACGGCCAAATCATGGTGGAACTTAAGAACATGAAACTCATTATGGGGAGTGTTCATGCTAGAAAAGTATAGCAAAAGAAGGCACCCAGTTATGGCACATTGGAGAGCAGAGCAATGGAAGTCTCTAAGTGATATCAATAAGAAAGTGGAGCAAAACATTATTTGGCTACTCAAAGAAGGGAACATTTCTTTCTGGTTGGACAATTGGACAAAACATGGCTCTCTGTATAAACTTCTACCCGATGGAATAAATCCAAAAGATATTCTACTCAAGGATATTCTAGAGGGAGGTACATGGAAATATGACGCAACAGAAATAAAGATCCCAATCCCAGTTAAAAATATAGTAGAGCAGCATCACATAATGCGATCACCAGGGGAAATTCTCGGTGACCTCAGCTTGGGAAAGCCTTAGAAAGAGGAAAAATCAACTGAGTTCAAATAACAAAACATGGAATAAACATGTGCCTTTAAAAATGGCATTCATGACTATAAGGGCTCTAATTTATAAAAAACCTTTCTACATAACTTCATATATATCTAACAAAGCACTCTATTGGAGGTAAAATTTGGGGGACCAAAAAGGGTAAGGTCTAAAGCAAATGCTTTAAGACAAAATTACGTCCTATGTCTAGTCGGTCTATTTTTAAACACAAAATAGCCCATATTTTAAAACTTTACCCGGCATAGCCCATTTTCATTATTTAACCTAGTGACAACCTCCTTTATCCTTCTTTGTTCTTTCTTCAACTTTTCACCAAAATTTATATGCTTCTTCCTCTTTTAACTTCAACAGTCATTCTCTCATTCAACCTAACAGGAAGGCTTTTTCCATTATTATATTAAACATCTCCTCAAGCAGACTAAATTGTTATTTCTATTTGGAGCACTCTTTTTTTTTGTGCAAAGTGAGTTTTGCTAAGACAAAATGTCCACTATTAATATTTTTTTGTTTCTTCTCAAATTGCTGGAAAGAGGTTGAAGACTTGCAGACATCCTCCATTTTTTTCCTTCAACTTTCAAGGTAAATAGGTCGATGATGAAGTGAGTGTAGTCATCGGAGAATGAAAAAGAGGTCTTGTGTTGTATCTAGACAATTTCAAGTTCTTGAGATGATGTTCCAGCTTTATCTTCTTGTATAAAACAATTTCATCTCCATCTTCTCTCCTCTTTAATTTTCTGATCTAACCTCCTCTGAAAAACTCTCTTTTGATATTTTGATACTAAAATAGAGGTGTAATATTGAACATAAGATGTGTTCTGGTATAAATATTGGATAACCACTATTTTTGCACACTTATACATTAATGTATATAAGTGCGTATAAATGTGTATAATTATGTATAAATATATATAATTATATATAAATGTGTATATATGTTCATAACATCACTTATCTTCTTGTTCTATTTCTCTTATTATTTTGATATACATTATTATAGATTCCATATACAAGTTTATACATAGTTATACATCATTATACAAGTACTACATATGTATAATCAAATTAATTTTGTTTCATGTGTTTCTTCTTTTTTCTGGAGTAATTCATGTATAAATCTGCTTTCTTTTTTGATTCTCCGTCAAATCACTAACTTGCAGCATTTGTTTTTATGTTTTACCATATAAGTAAAATCAGTAAAAAATTGGGGAACAACTTGTAGCAGTAAAGATAAATTTGGAGAGAAATATCAAAATTATATGACAGAAGAATTAGAAAATCTCATGTCTTCATCTTAATCCCTATAATTGTCCTGATTAAACTCTGTTTCCGAGTAAAAAAAGTTAAAAAATACTCTTTTTTCAAATATTAGCCGATTATTTTTGGGCTATAGATTTGTAAAGTTATGACTGAGCTATTATGTTGCAAGTCAAATATGTGAGTTGTATTTATGTGAAATTATCCCATGCTTTAATTGCTTCAACCATTAGCCGACCCTAATTTAAGTAGGCTAACTTTTGTCTTTGCCACAAATTGGAATTTTTTTTAATTTTTAAAATTTTTCCAGTGAGTTAATGAAGAATAGAATTTAAATGATGGCATAAAAAGGTTATGTTTTTAGCCCCGACTAGTGCTGGGAAAATGAGCCTATATTTTGTTAACCCACCCAGTCTATTCATATTTTAGTTTGTTGTATGAGTGGTATTTAAGTTGGGAAAAATTAAACTTCAACACATATTCAACCCATAGAAATATGGGCATTCACGGGTAAAATATGGATAAAAATATGGGTTAACCGATTGGGCTATCTTCCAGTTTTAGCTCATGTAAGATACCTAATACTATTTTTGAGCTCCTCTTCCTTGGAATGTTTCTTCTCACTGTAGTTGATAGGGGTGTACATTCGATATTGACTCTTATCGATAATTACATATCGATTATGGATTTTTACATATGCTTATCGTTATCGTTTCAATAAGGTTTCGATTTTTTCGATTTCAATTTATCGATTTTTGGGACTTATCGATTCATAAAACCAATAAGCCAAGAGGGATCACAGATAACCATAGGTTCCCAAGACAAACAGATGCACAACTATTTCAATTCGCACTATTTCTATGAGTAATTACTAAAACACTGATCACACGAGTAAAAACTAAAAAGAGAGCAATTACACCAAAGAAAGGTCAATTGTTCAAGTAGCAAAAAGAGATTAATTACTAAAACGAATTCCTATGGAAGCGCAAGCCAAAACCAGATTATACGATTAATTACGTAAACCAGCGATTAATTACGAGCACAAGCCAAAACCAGTACTCCTATACGAGTAAAAAGTAAAAAGAGATTAATTACGTAAAACAAGAGCTCTCAAAACAGATTATACATCAAAAGCACACATGATCTTTTGTGCAAGCTAAACAAAAGCATACTAGCTTTTGTGCACAAAAGCACAAAAGCTACACAGAAGCACACACGATCTTGCCATACATAAAATGTAAATAAGACATGATTTCCAGCAAAAGGAACTGTTACAACAAATTAAAAATGAACACGATCTTGCCATACACAGCTCATTTACTTGTGATGATAACTGTGGCAGCAATGGTACAGCAAAAGAAAATGAAGTTCCAACAACTTGCGAATCACCAGTTGATGGGCAGCATATCATTGGACAGCAAGTCAAGTCCAACAACTACTAGTTGACTGTTGAGCATTGTTTTTCTCTAAACATTGTAAGCATTGTTTAGTATTTCTTAGAAGTTTTTTTTCTAGAAAATATCTTGTTTTGGTGCATATTTAGATACCAAAAATAGTTTAAAGAGCAGAAGTAAATATGTATAGTTTTCCAATTTATTTTAAAAGAGTACATGTTAAGAAAGATTTTCCCCCTCACTTGTACTACATCACTTTCTATAAGAGGGTACTAGTATATTAAGAATTTGGATTTTTGCTCTTTTTATTATTATTAGGGATAATGCATAAAATTACCCCAACCTATGATTTATTTACCAACTACACGTCTTTTCTTTTTTGGGGGTCTTTTATTCTCCTGTAATGATCTGGCCGGTCATTTTATGAATTACCGTTCCATTTTTCTCATTTCTACTTCTTTATGTGTTGTTAAACTAAATTTTATTGTATCGTGTGGGTTAGTTCGGGTTTGGATTGGTTTCGGAATGGTATGAAATACTTAGTCTCTTATTTGGAAGTTTTAGTTGAAACAGTCAACCGGGAGTTGTGAGTAAATGATCTCGAAATATGGTTTTTATGGTTTGGATAGCTTCATTAGATAATTTTGAGACTTATGAGCGTGATCAGAATGTATTTTAGAGGTAAGTGATAGATTTAGACTTGAATTGGAAAATTTGAATTTTAACATTTTCCGATTGGTAATTAAAATTTTTGATATCGACGTCGGAATGGAATTTAAAAAATTGAAATAGGTTCATTTTATCATTTGTGATGTGTGTGCAAAATTTCATGTCATTCTGATGAGGTTTAATAGATTTTTTGATCATTTTCTGAATTTGGATGTTTTGGAATCATTAGGCTTGAATCCAAAGGTGATTTAGTATTTCAGCATTGTTTGGAGTGTTCCCAGAATTGGTATAAGTTTGAATAGTGGTATATGACTTGATCGTAATTTTGGTTGAGGTCCCAGAGTCACCGGGATGGATTCGGAGGGTTGACAGAAGATTTGGAAGTTGTGTAGAGTTGCAGAATTTCTTTGCTTATGTTGTTTCTGTACCTGCGGATTGGGGACCGTAGATGCAATGTCGGGAATGCGCAGATGATGTCGCGAAATTGGTATTTTGTTAGCTAGAAATTGATCGTAGGTGCAGAGCTTCTATCGCACTTGCGGTGCCGCAGGTGCGAGGTTCAGGTGCAGATGCGGAGTTCGGCCCCTAAGTGGAAACCAGAGGTGCGGTTATTTTGATCACACAAGCGGTCCGTATATGCAAAAAGTAAGTCACAGGTGTGAGATGCCCGGGCAGAATCTATATGAACCTGCCTTCGTGAATTTCAACTTTGTTCCACCATTTTTTAGACGAGATGAGAGCTTTTTTAGGTGATTTGAAGAAGATTGAAGGGATAATGCTTGGAAGTAAGATTTGAACCCAATACTCGATTCTACGGTATTATCTTACTGATTAGGCTTGAAATTATTCGAAATTAAGGGTTAATAATTAAAGAATTAGGACTTGGTATTGGAGAGTTTTTATTGGGAGTTTGAGGGACCATTTGGGGTCTGATTTTGATGTTCATGGTATGTATAGACTCGTGGGAGGATAAGGATTTTAGTGATGTGATTTTTATGAAATCCGAGACATGGGCATGGGGGTCGAGTTTGGAAAATTTCGGGATTTATTTTAGTTAATTTGGTTATTTTCGCTCGGGCTTTGTTCTTTTAGCGCGTATTAATGGTATGATACTGATGTTGATTAGATGTGGACCATTTAGAGGCCGAGTCGAGAGGTAAAGGCATCGTGGCTAGAGTTTGGAACGGATTGAGGTAGGTAATGATTGTAAATGTTGTACTAAGGATATAAAACCCCGGATTTCATGTCGTTTGACTATTTTGAGATGTTGCACGTGCTAGATGACGAGCATGGGATCGTGCACCATTGGACATAGTGACTTGGTCCATCCCGTGAGACTATTAACCCGCATGTTTGTTATTATTGTATTTTGGAAAGTATTACTATGTTTGGAGCTGAATGCCGTGTTTGAGCCTCGTGTCGATTGTTTGGACCCTTATGGATTTTTACTATTGTTTTCCGTAGTGTTTTTGGTTTAATATTTACACCCAGTCATGTTATGTCTTAACTGATTTCATAACTCAGTTTTATTTAAGCCATTTTGATTTCATAAATGATATTTTGAACCGAGCACCTGTGTTACTGCTAGTCTGAGTGGTTTAAGAGGTTTTTGACTGAGTGAGGTCGAGGGACTGTGTTGTGAGGTTATCATGGAATTGGTTGTCGCACTGCAGCATGTGGTACTGATTTATATTATATGAGAGGCCAAGGGCATGATTTATTATGCCACGAGATAGCTTTTAATAGCGCTTGGGCTGTGGTAGCCCCTCCGGAGTCTGAACACCTCTAATGAGCGCGGATACCCAGTGTGTGTGATGTGATGCTGCTCGAAGGGTTGATCTTGATTATGTTGTGGCCCAAGGGGGTGATTATGAGTAATTATGAGGTAACCCGAGGGGCTGATTCTGTTTATATTTTTCCTGAGGGGCGGTTTATGGTACATGTGTTGCTCGAGGGGCGGTTTACATTCCTACTCTTTTACTCATTATTTTCACCACTTGTTTGAAACTATTAAGAGAGGTTTCAAAAGGAAAGTGTTCTACCAAAACTGAGTTGCTTTATGAAATACCTGATTTGTATAGTTTCGGATAATTTTATACGGGGGACGGATGGAGTTCAAGTCCTTTGGATCAAATGAGATCAACAGTTGAGATGGAGGGGTTCGAAATGGCATCGTTTGGTTGGAAAGTGGGGTTGGTCCGGATATTGGCTATGTTTTGTCCAGATTGAGACTGGTTTAGAGGGTGATAGAGGCAAATGGTTTGGGCTTGGGAGAATTTAAATGAACTGGCCCAAAATGTAAAATTTTTAAATTCCTTTATTTTCTTTTTTTTTCAATTTTATTTTCAACATTATTTTCTTTTCAAAATTAAAACGTAAATTAATCCTTAAACCAAATTATCCTACCAAAATTATACTTACCACAACTAATAATTACCAAATTAAAAGAAAACTACAAAACACGAAGCTAAATGCAAATATAAGTTATTTTTGTAACACAACTAAATTACTTTTTATTTTGGAAATGCAAAATTAAATCATAAATGCAAATGTTATGTTTTTTTTGTATTTTTTATGAATAAAATAAAATAAACGTGCACAGACAAATACAAGCAATTAAAAAAAAATGCTACAAAAATTCACAAAATTGCAAACAATGGGAAAAAATTATTTTGTTTGAATTTATGGGAATAATTCATATAGGGCAAAAATTACATGCTCACATCTGCCCCTCTTTGCTCGGAAACAAGAAGAATTTTCGTGCAAAGATAAAGTGAGCGGATACGAGCGATTTTTGCCCGTCTGTATACTCCATGGGAAGAAATTTTTGAAAGATTTAACCGCATCATGATTTTGAGGTTACCTACATATCCTTGACTATAAAGGAAATATGTCAGTGTAGTTCGGGTAGTTTTGGTAGCTGTTACTACCAGAAAGCTGTGATTTCACTGTTGTTACTGCTGCTACTATTTACAGAACTCCTTATTATACCAAGATAAAATAAAAGAAGCTAGAGTAAACTATGATCTATGAATTACAAGAAACCTATCTATACTTCTTCAAACTTAATCTTGCAGTTTCCGTTGCTATGTTGACTGGTATTTTCCAAGAGAAATTCATTTGTTGCTGACTTGAATTGTATTCTGAGGTGATTTTCTTTTTCTCCAGGTGGGCGTCTGATCGCTAAACTTGAATCGTCTTCTTTCGAACATTAATGATTTCCTTTTGTTCTTCTAGGTGGGCTTCTAGTTACAAACACTTGAACCGCTTCCCTTCGTTCTCCAGGTGGGATCCTGTTTACCAATACTTGAATTGCTACTTCCCTTCGTTCTTCAGGTGAGCTCCTGATTACCAACACTTGAACTGCTTCCCTTTTTTCTTTAGGTGGGCTCGTGATTAGCAACACTTGAATTTGTGCTTCCCTTCGTTCTTCAGGGGGGCTCCTGATTACCGACACTTGAATTGTTGCTTTCCTTCATTCTCCAGGCGGGCTCCTGATTATATATACTCGAATTGCTACTTAGTTTTGTTCTCTAGGTGGGCTCCTAATTACCAACACTTGAACTGCTCCCCTTAGTTCTTCAGGTAGGCTCCTGATTACCGACACTTGAACTGCTGCTTCCTTTCATTCTTCAGGCGGGCTCCTGATTACCAACACTTGAGATGCTTCTATTCGTTCTTCAGGTGGGCTCTTGATTACCAACACTTGAACTGCTGCTTCCTTCCGTTCTTCAGGTGGGCTCCCGATTACCAACACTTGAATTGCTGCTTCCCTTCGTTCTTTAGGTGGGCTCCTGATTACCAACACATGAATTGCTGCTTTCCTTTGTTCTCCAGGTTGGCTCCTGATTACTAACACTTGAATTGCCGCTTCCCTTTGTTCTTCAGGCGGGCTCCTGATTACCAAAACTTGTATTGCTGCTTTCCTTTGTTCTCAAGGTGGGCTCCTGATTACCAGCACTTGAATAGTTTCTTCACTTTGTTCTTCAAGTGGGCTCCTGATTTCCAACAAAATAAACAAAACAAAGAGTATTTTCTACCCCAGTTTGGTAGCTGGGCGCATCTGTGAGTGTTAATTGAATCGTGTTACCAAATATCTCTGAGAATTTTAAAGCTAAATCTTGTTATCCAGGAGGGTCCTGAAAACTTCTAGTAAAATGCCAGTTTTAAAGCTAAATTATATCTCTAAAGGTATAACTTATGCTAAATCTTGTTATCTAAGAAAAATTACATCCTATTATCCTGGAGGGTCCCGAAAATCAAAATCAAGTTTTATCTTAAGAGTGAAAACTTTAAGGCTAAATTATACTTCCATATGGCAGAACTTACGCTAAATCTTGTTATCTAATGAAATTCTTAAAGTTAAGTCCCATTATTCAGAAGGGTCCTGAAAATTTTATATTAAGTCCCATTATCCATGAGGGTCCTGAGAAGCTGAGAATGAACTTACCTGAGCCACACTCTCTTTCTGGAGGATCTTTGTAGACCGAACAAAATTCCTCGCCCTTGAACTATGCTTTTCCTTATGGAGGGTTCCCGTAGATCGAACAAATTAGCTTTTCCCTTCTCAAATGTGTTGACAAAATTTGGGCACGAAACTTGAAAAAAATTCAAACTTCCAAGCTTTGATTTGGACACAAATTTTGTCCCTATTTCAAACAAAGAGAACTTATGAGTTTATAAATACGATGGTTGGTTTGTGTCCTTAACTTTGAGGGAGATTACTCCTTCACTTCCCATGATAACTTTGATTTCCATTCGAAATACCTTGCTTGTTTATTAACTAACCACTTTCTCTGTCGCCCTTATCACAAAAAATACCTCTGATCCGTTCAACCCAATACCATTCATATGTTGCATTGTGCTATAGAATGACATGTACTGAACCTTTGTGTTTCACATGAAACCAAAAGCACGTCAATCGCCATCCATTCAGTTCACATGCTGTTCTTTCTTGAATTAAAAGACTCGACTTGGCCTTGAGGTCTATTGCTCCTTCACTTGCCATGATAACTTTGATTTCCGCTTGGAAGACCTTTCTTGTCATTGGTTAGCCACTTTCTTTATCAATCTTATCACAGAAAATACCTTTGATCCGTTCCAACCTAACACCCTCTATTTGTTACATTGTTCATGAATTGATATATACCAAACCTTTGTATTCATATGAATCCCAAAAGCATGTTGATTGTTACTAACTCAGTGCACTTGGTCTTTCTTAGCTTATGCCGCTTTGATGTGCTAGCCATATATCGTTTTGTGCAATTAGAAAGCTGGTGGCAAATTTAAAGTCATTTCTTGACTCGTTCTGACTAAATAGACTCAAGAAGAGGAAGTAAACAGGATAACAGGAACAAAGTAAAGGACAATGGAAAGAGGTGATTCCTAACAAGAAAACTACAAAGTATAAACTTATCAGATATTGATAGCAACTCTAATGACCATGGAATATACCTTTGGATTAAGTGGCCTAATCTGTCAAACAAGTCTGATGTTCAACTCTTGCTGCACCTCTAAAACGTGAAACTGGGCTTCAACGCTCTGATTATCCAATCTTATTCACGATCCTTATTTGACTTATGGTGCCCGAAGGGTTTTCACCATCAAGCCTCTCTCATTTTGTTCTTTTTCTCAAACTCACCATTGCCTTATGGTGCCCGTGAAGGTTTCACCAATAAGACTCTCTCATTTGGCTCTTTTCTTCTTATTTCCTCTAATTCTGCAGATGGCAAGGCATCAACCATGAATATCATGCACTCCTGGTATGGGTAACTCGACACTCTCAAAGATTATCTAGGAGGACCAGGACTGTAATGTGGCTTTTGGACAGGGTTAGAAAGAAAGGATATCATAAAGGCTCCAAAGAACTAAGACAACCAGGTTAATTTATTTATAACTTTTGGAATCCATTCTAAAAACTTTGCCCCAATTTCTTAAACAAAGGAATTTGATTCTCTTTTTTCCTTTTCTTTTGATGGAGTTACTAAGAAAGACCGCCCACTCTCGACTTTGTGGGATTATAATTTTTTTTGGTATGACTGAATCCTAAGGCTGCCTACATATCTTGTGGTGACAAGGATCAGGTTAACTATAGCTCACAAAGATACGTTTTGTTGTTGCTATTTTTCTTTTTCTCTTTTTTCTTTCTTTTCTATTTTTTTTTCTTTTTTATCTCTATTTTTCTCTTATTCCTTTTTTTTTTGAATTTTCCTTTTGGAATTTTCCTTTTAAAATAAACCTATAGGGACATATTTTTTGTTCTTCTTATTTCGTATGATTCTAATTTTATTCCAAAGGAGGGTTGGTCAAATAAATTACTACAGGTTCAAAAGGGTATCAAATGGTATAAGTGTTTGGGGTAGCTGAAGTGGGCCTACCAATCCCCAAATATGTCGGGTACAACACACGCAACTTGAAGATGAAAATTGAAGATCATGCACAATATTTCTTTTGTGGCTTAGGCATTGATATCACTGATATGCCTTCCACTTTTCTTTAGCACCTTGTCAAGTACAGAACCCTCGTTAGGTGATTCCTTTTTCACAATATATATCATCCGTCAATTTTGAGAAAACATTCTTGACTTTATCTTGCAACTTGATATGCACTTGAACTCAAAGTTGCTTGCTTCAAATTGTCCTGGATGCACTCTCCTTTAACGAATTCTTGTTACCCTACCAAATTATCTGCCCAAGTTTCACAAAATTCGGGCTTTAAGCGATCTCGGAATCTCTTTACTTCCCTCAAGTGTCCCAATTACCTTCCAAATTATTTCATTACTTCATGATTAGGATAACTTTTATGACCAGGCCTAGAATTATGCATACATATCATGTCACTAGAGGCAGTAGGAAAAAAACTATAAAAGGAAAAGAGAACTAAACAAACACTGACCAGAAATAATAGAAAACAAAAAATTGAATTAGACGGATGGTAAAAGGGTTTGAACAACAAAACGAGAAAAATAAAATAGGATAAAAACCTGACACAAACCTAGACAGCGCTAAACGAGTTACTACGACTAAACAAACCATGCAAAATAAAATGATAGAAGAGTTTGAGCCACAAGACGATATCCAGATTACAACCCTAAAATAAATTGGATAACAGAAATGACAACAAAATAAACAATCAAGTCTCCTACCTGGATAAACAATAAAGGAGCATCTTTCCAGTCACCAAGCTCAATATCTTAGCCACTGAAATCTGCATCAACAATATTAGGACCTTCACAAGTCTTCATCATATTGTTCTTAACAAATTGGTTTTGGGTTCCTTTTGCCAGCTCGTTCTTAAGATCAACCTTTGATACCGCGGAAAGCTTCGCACCTTGTGGACCTCCGAGGATCTCAGAAGAATTCTTATATTCCTTTTAAAAAAAACATGTATCACGACCTGAGGCGGTATTATTGGTGGTGACGAATGAAGAAGAACATAGTTGAGTATGTTATGAGGTGTTTAAATTGCTAGCAGGTTAAGTACAAGCACCAAAGGCCAGGTAGCCTACTCCAGCAGATGACTATTGTTGAGTGGAAATGGAAGCGCATTACTATGGACTTCATAGCCGGGCTGCGGTGGACCTTGCAGTCGTTAGATGTAGTTTGGGTCATTTTTGATCGGTTGATCAAGTCAGCACAGTTCATTAGGGTGGTGACCACGTATACTTCCGAAAGGTTGGCCTAGATTTATGTTTAAGAGATAGTTCGGTTGCGTGGTGTTCCTATTTCCATCATATTAGATAGAGACCCTCAGTTTACTTCGCATTTTTGGAGGGCAGAACAAAGTGAGTTGGGGACCCTGGTAGAGCTCTGCACCAAATTTAATCCTCAGACCGACGTATAGTTAGAGCAGACAGTCCAGATCTTGGAGGAAATGCTCAGGGCATGTGTGATTGACTTTATAGGACAGTAGGATCGATTCTAGCCTTTAGCCGAGTTTACTTACAACAACAATTAGAAGTCTAGCATCGAGATGGGTCGATTTGAAGCTTTATATGGTTGGCGATGTCATTCTCCCACCGGATGGTTTGATCCTAGTGAGGCTAAGTTATAGGGTACTTGGTGAAGGATACCTTGGAAAAGGTAAAGGTGATTCAGGAGCGACTTCACACAGCACAGTCCAGACAAAAGAGTTCACGGATCAGAAGGTGCATGATTTATCATTTATGGTGGGTGAGATTGTTCTCTTGAAAGTGTCATCGATGAAGGGGATCAGGAGGATGGGGAAGAAGGGCAAGTTTAGCCAAAAGTTTATAGGCCCATTTGAGGTGTTGAGACGAGTTGGTAGGTTGCTTATGACTTTGCTTTGCCACCTAGTCTATGAGGAGTTTATCGTGTTTCCACTTGTCTATACTTCGGAGGTATCGTGTTGACAGGTCATATGTGTTAGACTTCAGAATAATTCTGTTAGATGTGAGCCTAGGTTATGAGGAGGAGCCAGTTGCCATTGTTGATAGTTAGGATCTCCAGTTCAGGTCCAAGAGTATTTTTGTGGTAAAGGTTAGGGGCCAACCAATCGAGGAGGAGACTTGGAAGTCAAATGAGGACATGCGGAACAGATATCCACACTTGTTCAACACTCCATGTATGATTCTAGACTCGTTCGAGGATGAATGTTTGTTTAAGAGGTTGAGAATGTAATGACCCGATCATTTTGCTTTCTAGAATCCTGTTACCCTAACTAACACTTTTCATATGTACTTTTACTGTTTTATGACTCGAAGGGATGTTTAGTTTGAAATTTGGGAAAGTTTGGATTGCAATTAGAACACTATGTTCCATGGTTTGGCTTTAAAGGGCTAATTTTGACATCGGTTACCATTTTGAGTAAATGACCTCGAAATTAGGATTTTATGATTCCAATAGGTTAGTATGGTGATTTCGGATGTGGGGTATGTCCGAATTGGGTTTTAGATGACTGGGAGAATTTCGGCGCCTAATAGTGAAAGTTGGCTCATCAAAGTCTTTAAGAGCTAGAAGAAGAGTCATTGTATATATACGCATCAAAAGTCTTTTTATTCAAATACGAAGCGGAAGCCGAAGTAGAGTAATCGATAATGACGACAACGCGAGGGAAAATCAAGGAGGAAAAATCAAAGTTTTATTTTTTCCTCCATTTATCATTTACCCTCTTTTAAGCTCTAAGAAGCTAAACCCAACAATGACTAGATTACGAATCTTAATAACCAAAAAGGCTAGCACAAAATGATAGTCTTGATACATAGGATGTTTTTGGTGTATATTTGATGATCCTCCTTTTGAGAACTGGAACAAATTTTATAGTGGTCAGAAGAGAACTGCCCTTCCGAGTTATGGGCTAGCACGCTAGTTGATTAGATAGTGGGTAGCAGGATCCTCGATTGTGGCTTCCATTTCTTCATTATGTAGGTATTCATAATCTAGAACTAAGGTCTATTGAATATCCGAACTAATTATTCGACCACCTCTCAGATTCTTGACCCTTCGATGGCTATACGCCAGAATTTTCCGAATTCGACAACTGGTTTTGTCACTTGATTTCTAGGTCTATATTGCCACGTGAGACTTTTCGGTCAAGCTGCCTAGAGAGGGAAATTTTCCCATACAATTACTGTTATAAATTGATTAGAAATGAAACATTACCCAGCTAAAAGTTATTGCGATAAAATTTTTCAGAAAAATGGTGTATCCATATTAAGCCTGTTAATCGGGCAGGCTTACCCACTTCAAGCCCGCTTCAATCCGGTTCAGCCCGGTTCAGCTAGCTACTGTTCACTATTGGGCGAGTTGGGACGGGTTGGTGGGGGCGGGCTGTGGACATTCATGTTCTGGTTAACGGTGCACTGGACCCGCTAAGCCTGTGACCCGTGACCCGTTAACGGGCTGCAACCCGTTTACTGTTGCTTACATTTTTATTTTAAAATTATTTGGATTGTTGATAGCGGTCAAATTGAGAAATGACCGTTGGGAAACATATTTTGCAGAAACGGCCATTTCGGCCTCCCCATTAAAAATATAGCTTTCCTACCCCTGATAATTAGAAAAATTACATTTTAACCCTTTAAAACATATAAATAGCCCCCACCCTCTTCTTTTTATTTTTTTCCTACAATACACTCTCTTTCTAGTTCCTACTCTAATTCTCTCTCAATTCTCTCTTGATATTATTGTTCTTAAATTCTCAATTCAAGACTTCAAGTTAAATCATGCCCCGTACTTCTATAGTGCGCCCATATGTTTGAACACTTTGAGGTGGTAGAATAAAATAAAGAAGCTCAGAAAGTCAAGAACTATGGTCTAGTTTTAAATCTTCGTCCAAAGTGTGGCACATGTTCTTTATGGAGGCATACTAAGGGTTGTCTTGAGCGTACTCAAGAAATTCGTATATAAGATATTTTATGCTTAATGTTTTAGTTTGTTAGATTAATTTAAATTTTGAAGTATTATTAACTTATTATATATGAAAATTTAGTTTTACTCTTTTTTCGTTCGATTATATAAATAATTTGCCTATTGGTCTTATTAAATAATTTTTTGTAGCCGCATACTTTTTAATTTCAATTTTATAATTTTAAAATACAAATTTCAAATTTAAAACTTTAAAAATTTTAATTCTAATCCTTAAAAGTTTGCAAATACTTAACTATCTATAACATTGAATAAGAAAAATAAAATTTAAATTAAGAAAAAATTGGAGCCCGGCCCGCCCGAGCCCATTTTAGCCCTAACCCGTACAGGCCCACAAAAATGGGAAAAAACCCAGCCCACTTAGAGCCTGCTATCCCTAGCTCGCTAATAGCCCGCCCGCTTACCGAACAGGCTAGTGTTTTTACCGTTCAACCTGTCCCAGCCCGCCCAATAAACACCAATAATCGCCAAGTGAAGTTTTGTCTTCTCCTCATTTGATGAGTGACACTCTAGTACTTCAATTATATTAAAATGAGGACAAGAACATGATTGAGCATGACATGTTTTATGACTTCAAAATTAAATATTTGAACAAAAATAAATATTTCAATAGGAAAAAGGGAATGCATCCGATTTTGATGTTGGAGCAGGTAGGATTTGAGTTTATTTAAAGTAATAACCATTGGGTAAATGAAACGTTGCTTGAAGAACGTCAAGAATTTAGTAGTTCAAAGACTGAGACCTAATGACACATTGTAAATTTCTGGAATAATTATAAGCATTACTTCAAACTTATGCAAATAGATATCTATTTCAGTTTGATTATCTATTGTGTTTTCTAATCATACTGAAGACCAAACAATTTCAATTCAAAGGGATGACTTGTCTACCACAGACTTGTTAATTTCTAGACTTTTACGGTAAAAGAATTTCGTGTAGACGTCGTATGATTCTGGGTTGATTTGGTCAAAATCACTTTTGAAATATGATCTAGAATTCCTTTACACTCCTTTGCTGACATTTGGAGTTTATTTTGCCGTTTTCCTCAAGAATGTCTGATTATGCTAAAAGTAATTTACTTGATATATACTTTTAACTCGTGATATGACTCCACCTAAATCAATACACCAACGTTCTGCATTCAGGATTTAACAAAAAGGGCTTCTTCGGTTACAGGAATTAAGAAAATAATTGTCACTATCTAAAATCCATAATAGATCGCGATGACATCTAATGCTGCGTTAGGCAAGCCCACAAGTGTAATTATTACTTTCTCCGGTCCAAAACGAGTGATTTTTTTGGATGTTTTCACACATATTTAAAAAGTCACCTTTTAGCATTAATTAGCAATAGAATTGACCATTTTAACATTACTATCTCATATAAACACTCCTAACACATATCTCAACACTATTTACTCCAAGGACAATGTAGGAAAAATATCATTAAGTCATTCTTGAAATCCGAAAAAATCACTTATTTTGGACCACAAAAAAAGGCCAAAAAATTACTTATTTTGGACCGGAGAGAGTACTTATTTACCCACTTTTGATATTTACAACAAAAATTTCCCTCTTAAGAGAACAAAACAAGTAAGATCACATGCAACTGGGACTGCTCCATTCCTAACAAAATACCAGCTTAGTAAGTACATATACTGTAGTGATAGAATGACGAATAGAGCAGTACATATATGCTAAAAGTCCCGAGAACTGATGTTACGAGTGTATGAGCAATCTATAGAATACGCAAAACTACTACAATTATTATCGGAAGGTGATAGACATAAATAATAAACAAGGTAGAGGAACACCTCGGTGTTGCAAATCATAGCAAGGGAAGAAGCTCACCACTAAGTCTCTGTAGATGATCTGATATGTACCCTCGTAACCACTAGTAGTACCTATCTCGGTACCTACACATCACTGCAGAAGTGTAGCGTGAATACGAAAAATAACACGTACCTAGTAATTATCTAGTATAACCTCGAAAAAATAGTGACGGGGGGTCGAGTTGACACTTACTAAAGGTCAAATAATAATATAAATATATAAAGCAGATATGGTGAGTGTACAACAAGTAGCAGCGAAGAAAATAAAGTAACTACAGTAAGTCCACACATGAGTCTATATCAAATCACTAAATACGTCATAAACAACCTCAAAGGATGCTAACTCAATAATAACCAAACCAAATTTAGTTCCAATTATTAAGCACAAGTTGTCGAAGCGAACGGTCCAATCTCATAGGAATAGTGGTACTCACTACTACTAAGGCGAATGGCCCCATCTCATAAGAATAATATTACCAACCTACCGAGGTGAATAACCCAATCCCATAAGAGTAAATTATGTCATTGCCGAGGCAACTGGCCCAATCCTATAGGAGTAAAGAAATTTACTACGCTCACAGAAGCACGCGCGAGACGAGAAGACAAAAATTTATGGTTTATCAAATCTTTCCCAACTTTTCTAAAGTAAGTGCCTAAGTTGATATCCTTAATTATAATCCTCAACCTCAGCCCTAATCAAGATAATTAACACAAATGATATACAAAAAAAAAAAATTCAATTAGCGGCATGATGTAAATCTAAGTCTACCAGACATATCATGAATATAGCTACTCATGGACTCTCGTCACCTCATGCGTACATAACTCCCCACAACAAGTAGCACACGACAATTAATATACCTAAGAGGTTAAGTTCCCTCTTACAAGGTTAGATAACAAACTTACCTCGATTCCAAGTCCTCAATCTGGCCATTCAATTTCACTAGAATTCTTCAGATGATGTCGAGGACTCTGAAACTAACCAAAAGTCATATAAACTAGTAAATATATGCTAAAAAGATCATATTTTAAGAATTAAAATAATTATCCAACCTAATTTAGAAGATTCCTAGGATTTACTCATGGGCCCACGTGCCCGGATTCCGAAATTTTTTGAATATAAATGTTATCAATGACCTCATCAACTCAAATATATAATTTATTCTCAATAACATAATTAATTTTCTAGTCAAATCTTATTTTTACCAAACCCTAGGTTCTAACCAAAATCTCACAACTTTTCACTTAATTTCATGTTAAATCTATCCATAATCCGTGTATTTTGACTCTAGAATTGATAGGGTTCACTTACCTTTTGGTGTCGATGAGAATCCCCCACAAATGCTCTCAAAGTCACTCAAGACCAAATGGAAAATAAGGGAAAAAGGCTAAGTTCCATAATAAAAGCCCTTACACCAGTCGTAGATGTCACATTTGCGACATCAGGTTCGCAAATGCGATAATAGAATCGCAAATGCGAAGCTGAACAATTCTTCCAAGGTTGCAATTGGAACTCAAAACTTCACAAATGCAAAGCTAGGCAGCTCGCAACAAAAGGGATCGCAAATGCGAAACATGCCACGCCTAGGTGACATTGCAAACGTGAGAATATCTTTCGCAAATGCGAACCTAGCAGTACCTCCCCAACATCGCAAATGTGCAACCCTCCTTGCAAATGTGAGGTTCTCAAATGCGAACAAAACCTCTCATTTGCGAGACTTGAAGCACCAGACAAGAAACCAGAAATAAACTAAAGTCCCTTCAACAATTCGAATCATGTTCGCAACTTCCCTGAGTCCCGAGGCTCCACACCAACCATCCACACAAGTCTACAAACATCATATTAATTTTCTCGCATCATCAAAACATCGAAATAACATCTAGAATAATGAATCAGATGCCAAAACACATAAATTTGGTCATGTAGCTCAAGAACTTCTAAAAACAAATTTGCGCATCCAATTTCTATCAAATCAACTCAGAATGACGTCAAATTTTGCGTACAAGTCATAAATGGAATATATTTCAACTTCTAGAATTAAAATACTATCGATATCAATAAAGTCAACTCCCGATCAAACTTCTCATCCTTCAACTTTATAACTTTCCCCAATTTAAGTTGAAATGACCTACAGACCCCCAAATCAACATCCGGACACGCTACCAAATCCAAAATTATCATGTGAACCTATTGTGACCTTCAAATCCTAGTTCCGAGGTTGTTTACCCAAAATGTTTACTCAAGTAAAACTTGGATATTGTAACGGCCCGACCGGTTATTTTGAGAGATGTAGCCCCATTCCCCCCTAATTTACTAATTATTTTATTCTTTAAAGGTGTATTATGAATTATCTGAGTTGGTTGGTTTGTGCTGAAATGAATTTAGAGTGAATTGAGACACTTAGTCTCTTCATTGAAATCTTAATTTGGAAAAGTTGATCGGATTCAGAATTATGTGCAAATGACCTCGAATTTAAATTTTTGATGGCTCCGATAGCTTTGTTAGGAGATTATGGACGTAGGAAAAAGTTCGGATTATGATGTGGAGGTCGACCGTATAATTAGGCTTGAATTGGCAAAAGTTAGAATTTTGAAATGTTTTACCAGGAGTGGACCTTTTATATCAGGGTCGGATAGAATTTTGGAAATTTAGAGTAGGTTCGTGGTGTCATTTATGACTTGTGTGAAAAATTTGAGGTCCATCGGACGTGGTTCGATAGGTTTCAGCATTGTTTGTGGAATTTGGAAGTTTATAATTTCATTAGGCTTTAATACGGTTGTAATCTGTGTATTTGATGTTATTTGGAGAGATTAGAGGGTTCGACTAAGTTAGTATTGGGTTATAATACTTGTTGGTATGCTTTGTTGAGGTCTTGGGGGCCTCGGGTGGGTTTAAGATGCGTAATGGATTGAGATTTGGATTTAGGAAATTGTTGAGTTTTCTGGTGTACTGGTGTTTTGCACTTGCAGTGAGGAGACCGTAGATGTAGGCTCGCACGTGCGGAAGTGAGGCACAGCTGTGGTTTCATCAACTTAGTATGTGATCGTAGGTAAGAGAAGGAAGACACATCTACACATCCGCAGATGGGGGAAGCTGGAGCGTAGAAGCGAAAAAATGTTCGCGGGTGCACATGTGCAGGTGTGGCCACCTGCTCGCAGAAGCGGGAATTGTGATTTTGAAGTGGAATCCGCACCTGCGTTGGATGTTCCGTAGGTGCAGTGTTACAGTTGCAAAAAGCCTAGGGAAAACATATAAATACGAGACTTCGTGATTTTCACCATTTTCATCACTTTGAGCTTAGACTTTAGAGGTTTTTGAGAGGGCTTCAATAATGTCCCCCCTCCCCCCCCACTGATTTTACACCTAGTTGGTGAGTTTTTGAGGTGAAATTTGAGGGTTAGGGATAGAGAATTGGATAGTGAATTTTGGAGATTTGGATGATTAAACGGTGTCAGACTTTAATAAGTTTTATATGGTTAGAATCGGGAGTGAATGCACTTTCGGGTTTTATGACTTTTGTCAGATATCAAGACATGGGCCTGAGGCTGAGTTTGAGCAGATTTCGGATTTAGGCTGTAATTTAGTAGTTTTCTTATGGAATTTATTTCTTTAGCCTATTCTAAATGTATTGTACTATTTATGGCTAGATTCGAGACATTCTGAAGCCGACGTGCGAGGCAAAGCCATTTTGGAGTAGAGTTCTGCTCGGATTGAGGTAAGTAATAATTATAAATGTAATTTTGTATCATGTGATTATATTGGAGGTGACACACATGCTCGGTGATGAGCGTGTGGGCGTGCACCATGAGGAATTGTGACTTAGTCCGCCTCGTGAAATTGTAAAGCCGAGTAACTTAGTGTTAACTACGTGTTCCCTATGTTTTATGGAAATTTGACTCCAATTAGTGCTAGAAATCATGCTTATGCCATATGATATTACTATTGATACCCGTTGAGGCCATGTATTTGTTGAAGTAGCTGTTATTTTCTGTTTTGTACTTAGTTGCATATCATACCTCCGTCCATTCTTCTGTCTTGTAGATACATGTTATTATCTATGTTTAGGTTGATTTATATGATTTCTGAGTGCCCGAGGGACTGGAGAGATGTGTGATCGAGTTATGGCCTGAGTGCCGAGCTATGAGCTATATGAGTGTATATGGATCGGTTGCACGCCACGAAAAGCCTTATGGATATTTGTATATTATGGATCAATTTACATATTGCAAGGAGCCTTATAGCTATTTATATATTGGATCGGGTGGTACGCTATAATGGTATAGTGATTGGGGTGATGGAGCCACTCCAGATTGTATACACCCCCAGCGAGCGCATGTACTTATTGAGTGTGATTACTGAGGGCTGAGAGCCGAGAGCCGAGAGATTGAGCTGAAGGAGGGAGTTGAGTGACTCTTGCCCTGAGAGGCTGTACTTGTTTCTATCTATTGTTGCACTAAGTTGCTATCTATCATTTGTTTCTAAAATGTTTTGTATCAGCTTTTCTCTAATTGAAAGTGAAACTGTATAAAACTAGTTTAACTTAAAGGGCCATATTTTAAAATATGTCTACTCCTTGCAGAAATTCTTGAATGTGAACTATAATTATGTAGCTCGTCACTATCTTCAGTTCCTTATTTATAATTGTTACTTACTGAGTTAGTTGTACTCACACTATACCTTGCACTTTATGTGCAGATCCAGGTACTTTTAATCACAAAAGATGTTGAACTCGTGCGTGGTTAAGTATTAGAGATTTATGAGGTAGGTGCCGGCATTCACGGTCCTTATCTCTCCTTCCTTGTTATTTTTTCTTTTCTCTATTGGTAGTTTGACACAAACTCTTGTTGATGCTATTTCTAGACTGGTTGATTAGATGCTCATGATTTGGTAATATCACGATGTTTGGGCTATCTTTTCACACTTGTATTTAGATTTTAAACCTTGCTTTTGAAACTTGTCCTTTATTTACGAACTATTGATTTACCTTTTACACAATATTTGGAATGTTTTGTAAAGTTTGGCTTGCCTAATACCATTTTATAGGCCCCATCACGATAGGTTATGATGGGCAGTCTTACATTCCTTCCTGTTTGTAAGACACACCTTGTAGTAGATGTTTGGACCTTGGCTAATCGGTTTTTGAGAATGGATATTTCAAAGCCCAGTCGGGTCCGAACTTGCATTGTTTCTCGGTCTTCCATAAGTGATTGCATCAGAATCACCTGTATGATGATCCTCATCTACTCGTCCTCAAGGACACGGTTCAACATGGTGATGCTATAGATGTGACTATTGGTGATGATGAGGTATTAAGGATGCATGGCCAGATATATTTATTCAATGTATATGGTCTACGGGAGTTTATTCTCGAGGAGGCCCATAGCTCGTGGTATTCCATCCATCCAAGTGTCACGAAGATGTATCGGGATTTGAGACAACACTATTGGTTGAGGAGGATGAAGAAAGATATTGTTGGATTTGTAGCTCGGTGTCTCAAATGCCAGTAGGTTAAGTATGAGCATTAGAGATCGGGTGGCTTGCTTTAGAGTTTAGGGAGCCCAGAGTGGAAGTGGGAGAGGATCACCACGGATTTCATTGTTGGGCTCCTACGGACTTCGAGAAAGTTTGATGTTATTTGGGTGATTGTCGATCGGCTGACAAAGTCTGTGCACTTTATTCCAATTAGTACTACTTATTCTTCGGAGCGGCTGGCTGTGATTTACATATGAGAGATTGTTCTCCTTCATGGTATGCCAGTTTCCATCAATTCTGATAGGGGCACACAATTTACATTGCAGTTTTGGAGAGTTGTAAAGCCAGAGTTGGGAACTCAGGTTGAGATCAGTAAAACATTTCACCCTCAGATGGACGGACAATCCTAGTGCACTATTCAGATATTGGAGGACATGCGTCATGCTTGTATCATTAGTTTTTGAAGTTCATGGGACCGGTTTCTGTCGCTAACAATGTTTGCTTACAACAATAGTTATCATCGAGCATTAAAATAGATCCGTATGAGGCTTTATATGGGAGGCGGTATAGATCTCTGGTGGGTTGGTTTGATCTGGGTGAAGATAGGCTTTTGGGTACAGACTTGGTTCAGGTTACATTAGACAATGTGAAACTGAACCAAGAGTGGCATCGCACGGTGCAGTTGAAATAAAAGAGTTATGCTGACAGGAATGTCCGTGATGTTTCTTAGATGGTCAGTGAGAAGGTTCTACTGAAGGTTTCACCGATGGAGGGTGTTATGAGATTTGAGAAGAAGGGCAAGTTGAGCCCTCGATTTATTAGGTTGTTTGAGATGATTCAAAGCATTAGGGAGGTGGCCTACGAGCTTGTCTTGCCACATATATTGTCGAGTATGCATCTAATATTTCATGTTTCTATTCTTTAGATGTATATCGACGATCCATCCCATGTTTTGGATTTTAGCATGGTTGAGTTGGAAGGTGATTTTACTTATGATATAGAGCCTGTGGCGATTTTGGAGCGGCAGGTTCAAAATTTAAGGTCAAAGGATATAGTTTCAGTGAAGGTGCAGTGGAGAGGTCAGCCCATGGAGGAGGATACTTAGGAGACAAAGCGGGAGATATGGAGCATATATCCACACCTATTTGAGGCTCCAGGTATGTTTCTAGACTTGTTGGAGGCTGAACTTTTTATTTAAGAGGGAGAGGATGTAACTACCCGGCCGGGCATTTTGAGAATTGAAGTCTCATTCCAACCATGTCATGCTTCTTTGGTGTTCCACAGATGTATTATGAATTAACGAGTTGGTTGGTTCGGGTTCGGAGTGAATTGAGACGCTTAGTCTCTTAATTGAAAGCTTATATTGGAAAAGTTGACCAGATGTCGATTTATGTGTAAACAACCTCTTATTTTAATTATTATGGTTTTGTTCGCTCCGTTAGGCGATTTTGGTCTTAGGAGCGTGTCTGGATTGTGATTTGGAGGATCGTAGTTGAATGGCAAAAGTTCAAATTTTGGAAAGTTTGAATGGGACTGAACTTTTTGATATCGGGGTCGAATTGGATTTTCGGAAATTTGAGTAGGTTCGTGGTGTCATTTATGACTTGTATGTAAAAGTTGAGATCAATTGGACGTGGTTCGATAGGTTTTGGCATCGTTTGTGGAATTTCGAAGTTTAGAAGTTCATTAGGCTTGAATCTGGGTGTAATTTGTATTTTTGATGTTGTTTAGGGTTATTTAAGGGTATGACTAAGTTTGTGTTGCGCTATAAGACTTTTTGATATGTTTGGTTGAGGTCTCGGGGGCCTCGGGTAGGTTTTGTGTGCTTAACGGATTGAGATTTAGATTTAGGTAATTGCTGAGTTTTCTAGTGTTCTTATCTTTCGCACTTGCGGTGGGGAGACCGTAGGTGCGGGTTCACACATGCGGAAGGGGAGGCGCAAGTGAAGTTTGGTCAACTTGGTATGTGAGCGCAGGTGCGAGAAGGGGAGCCACATCTGCGCATCCACATATGCGTAAGCTGGAGCGCAGAAGCGTAGGGGAGCATAGAAGTAGACAAGTGTTCACATGTGCGAACGCGCAGGTGAAACCACCTGCTCGCAGAAGAGGGAATTGTTATTTTTAAATGAAATCCGCACCTGCAATGGATGTTCTGTAGGTGCGACATTGCAAATGCGAAAGTGGATCTACAGATGCAGAAATCCTGGGTAAAACATATAAATATGGGACTTCGTGATTTTTCACCATTTTCACTAATTTGAACTCGGACTTTGGAAGGTTTTGAGAGGGTTTTTGAAGGTATTAGTAAGGTAAGATTCTTGTGCCCATTTATCTTCAATAATGATGTGTCCCCACTAAATGGTGTTGTATTTTCACCATTTTCACTAATTTGAGCTCAGACTTTGGAAGGTTTTCGAAGGTATTAGTAAGGTAAGTTTCTTATGCCCATTTATCTTCAATAGTGATGTTTCCCCACTAAATGGTGTCATATTTTGATAAATTTGGTGTGGTTAGACTCATGAGTGAATGAGATTTTGGGTTTTGTCACTTTTGTTAGATTTCGAAATGTGGGCTCGGGGGCCGAGTTTGAGCCAATTTAGGATTTTAGCTCTAATTTAGTAGGTTTCTTGTGGGATTGATCCCTTTAGCCTATACTAATTGTGTTGTACTACTTGTGGCTAGATTTGGAACATTCGGAGGCCGACTCGCAAGGAAAATGCATTTTGGAGTAGATTTTTTGTCGGATTAAGGTAAGTAACATTTATAAATATGTTCTTGAGGGTATGAAACCCTGGATTTTGTGTCATTTGATTATATTGGAGGTAACACACATGGCAGGTGACGGGCATGTGGGCGTGCGCCGTGGGAAATTTTGACTTGGTCTATCCCGTGGAACTGTAAAGTCGAGTAGCTTACTTGTACTACATGTTTCCTCCATTTTATGGAAATTTGACTGCAATTCATGTTAGAAATTAGGCTTAGGCCATATATATCACTGTTGTGACCCGTTGAGGTCGTGTACTTGTTCAGTTAGCTGCTACTTGCTGTTTTGTTCTTAGTCATGATTTTACCTACGTATCATACCTCCGCCCCTTATTGTTTCTTATTTATATATGTTATTATTTCTATTAGGGCTGATTTATATGATTTTCGAGAGCTCGAGGGTCTGCAGAGGTTGTGACTATGTTAGGGTCTGGTGCCGAGCTGTGAGCTATGTGAATGTATATAGATTGCATTACACACCACAACAAGCCTTATGGCTATTTGTATATTATGGATTGGGTTGCACGATGTAATGAGCCTTATGGCTATTTATATATTGGATTATGTTGCATACCGCAGCGATATACCTTATGGGCTGCAGGAGCCCCTCCGAAGTCTGTACACCCCCAGTGAGTGCCGGTACCTATTTAGTATGAGTACTCAAGACTGAGAGCTGAGTGATTGAGATGAAGAGGGGAGTTGAGTGGTTGTTGCCCTGAGAGGCTGTACTTGCTCTCATCTGTTGTTGCACTTAGTTTCTATCTATCATTTGTTTCTGAACTTTTTCTCGAATATTATGTATCAGGTTTTTCTACTTGAACATGAAACTGTATAAATCTGACTTGACTTAAAGGACCGAATTTAAAAGCATGTCTACTCCTTGCTGAAATTACTACATTTGACCAAAAATTATGTAGCTCGTCATTATCTTTAGTTCCTTATTTATTATTATTACTTATTAAGTTTGTTGTACTCACGCTACACCCTTCGCTTTTTACGCAGATTCATATATTTTCGGTCATGGAGGATGTTGAGTGTGTGGTTGAGTATCAGAGATTTACGAGGTAGCTCCCAGCGTTCTCAATCCTTCTCTCTCATTCCTTGTTATCTTCTCTATTTCTATATTGATATTTGACACAGACTCTTGTATATACTATTTCTAGACTGGTTGGTTAGATTCTCATGACTTGCCGACACCACGATGTTTAGGGCTATCTTTCCGCACTTGTATCTTGAGTTTAAACTCTATTTTCGAAATTTGGCCTTTATTTACGAATTATTAATTTATCTCTTGCACAATATTGGGAATGTTTTGAATAGGTCGGCTCTCCTAGTACCATTTATAGGCGCCATCACGACATGTTAGGATTTGGGTTGTGACAGACTCCTTAAGCCACTATCAAGGAACTAAGTGTTCCAATTTCAAAATGGACCCTTTCAAACCTAAACCAAACATCCTCGCAAGTCATAAAACAATAAAAGCACATACAGAGAGTCTTAATTAGGAGAAAGGTGGTGCAGAAAGCAAAACAACTGGTCAGGCTATTACAATAGTCTTCGTATAAAATTTGGTATTATTTTATATAGCATTTGGTTGGAATTTTATACTCGGTATATATTGTGTTTTAATTCAATGCACTAAAAACCCACAAAAAATTAGGATTATATCCATAATCATTGTAGTAAACTTCAGCAAGTACTTATTTGCAACCGATGTTTATATCACTACAACATTTTAGGCCTACAGCCACATTAGTTTAGACAACCCTCAAAAAGTGTTGCCAAAAATATATATAGGAACGCTTTTTAGACGTGGCCTTTGAGTAGAGTCTTTTGCCACTAATTTTAAGGTAACGCTTGTAAAATGTTCCATTTAATTGAAAAGACAACACTTTTTGAGTGTTGCCCAAATATAAAACTTTTGGCTACGCTTTTAAATTCTATTGCAACGTTTTTTGAGGGTTGCTATATTATAATACTAAATGCCACCCTTTCTAAGCGTGCCCTAAAAATTTATTATAAAAATAATTCCCAAAATTATATTTCCCACCAAAATAATATATTCCACCAATATTCCCAAAATTGAGTCCAAGACGCGTGCGTATAGGACAATACATAGCAGCGCTTTGAAAAAAAATTCCCAAAAACTTTCCCACCAAAACAAAAATTTCCGCCAATTTCTTTTGAGTCCAAGACCGAATTGTAGTGGGTATAGGAATACAGATCGCGCTTGGAAAATCCTACTTTGAAAAAGTATCAAATCAATTTCATTGAGTTCAAGACCAAATTGTACTAGGTATAGGTACGCCATTGTTGCTGATTCTATTTATAATGTTTGCTCCAGGAATAAGTAGAATCAGTTTACGCTACTGTTGTTGGTTCAGTTTACATATTTAGAATCAGTTTTCTCTGTGGGAATTTTTTGATTTTAGACTTGAAAGTTCTCAAGCAAATCCATTTACAGCAGGTGAAATCGAACGACCACAATCACCGTTTGCTCCAATCCCTCAATTCCTGCTCTTCTATTCCTTTTAGACTTGTAAGTTCTCAAGCTTTTTGAAATAGTTATATTATACCAATCTCTGTTTTCTTTAATTTAGGGGTGATCGATTCGATTTTGACCGGTATCGATTATCGATTGTACATATATATGCTTATAGCTTTCGTTTCATTAAGGTTTCGATTTTTTCAATTTCGATTTATCGATTTTGGTTTAATTTGAAGAGTCTCATTACAGGTTTCCCTCTCACCCTTTCTTCGATTTTTTCTCTTATTTTTCTTTATTCTTTACTCTCTTTGAATAGTTCGGCAAAAATGTGTGTTCATTTCTTATTTGCATTTCTCTGTGTAATCTAAGTTTTGCAGGTCCAATTATTAATTTTTTTTCCTGTTATATGCTTATTGTGGCCTTTTTAGACAGAGTTACTTGTTGAAAGATGTTTTCTTACTGACTTTATGATATGTTTGAGTTTATGACGTGTGTGTGTGTACATTTATTAAAACATTCAACTATGTGCGTCAACTATATATAGGTTGAGTCGAAAGCAATGGACACCTGTTGCACATATACTACTAACTCAGCCTATATTGTTAAAGGAAATATTTTTGGCGGTTTCTACCTGACATTTGATAGTAAGATGTGGAGGTCGAGAAATTAGGTAGAAGGCTAGTAGGTAGTCGTGAGTGTTTCTTTTTCATACTAGTAGTATTAGTGTTAGTCTAGTGTGATACTACAGAAATTTATAGTTTTACGTCTTCTCCTCTTTGCTTTGTTTTCTGTTTTCTGAAACAAAGCAAAGAGGAGAAGACGTAAAACTATAAATTTCTGTAGTATCACACTAGACTAACACTAATACTACTAGTATGAAAAAGAAACACTCACGACTACCTACTAGCCTTCTACCTAATTTCTCGACCTCCACATCTTACTATCAAATGTCAGGTAGAAACTGCCAAAAATATTTCCTTTAACAATATAGGCTGAGTTAGTAGTATATGTGCAACAGGTGTCCATTGCTTTCGACTCAACCTATATATAGTTGAAGCACATAGTTGAATATTTTAATAAATGTACACACACACACGTCATAAACTCAAACATATAAAGTCAGTAAGAAAACATCTTTCAACAAGTAACTCTGTCTAAAAAGGCCACAATAAGCATATAACAGGAAAAAAAATTAATAATTGGACCTGCAAAACTTAGATTACACAGAGAAATGCAAATAAGAAATGAACACACATTTTTGCCGAACTATTCAAAGAGAGTAAAGAATAAAGAAAAATAAGAGAAAAAATCGAAGAAAGGGTGAGAGGGAAACCTGTAATGAGACTCTTCAAATTAAACCAAAATCGATAAATCGAAATTGAAAAAATCGAAACCTTAATGAAACGAAAGCTATAAGCATATATATGTACAATCGATAATCGATACCGGTCAAAATCGAATCGATCACCCCTAAATTAAAGAAAACAGAGATTGGTATAATATAACTATTTCAAAAAGCTTGAGAACTTACAAGTCTAAAAGGAATAGAAGAGCAGGAATTGAGGGATTGGAGCAAACGGTGATTGTGGTCGTTCGATTCCACCTGCTGTAAATGGATTTGCTTGAGAACTTTCAAGTCTAAAATCAAAAAATTCCCACAGAGAAAACTGATTCTAAATATGTAAACTGAACCAACAACAGTAGCGTAAACTGATTCTACTTATTCCTGGAGCAAACATTATAAATAGAATCAGCAACAATGGCGTACCTATACCCAGTACAATTTGGTCTTGAACTCAAAGAAATTGATTTGATACTTTTTCAAAGTAGGGTTTTCCAAGCGCGATCTGTATTCCTATACCCACTACAATTCGGTCTTGGACTCAAAAGAAATTGGCGGAAATTTTTGTTTTGGTGGGAAATTTTTTGGGAATTTTTTTTCAAAGCGCTGCTATGTATTGTCCTATACGCACGCGTCTTGGACTCAATTTTGGGAATATTGGTGGAATATATTATTTTGGTGGGAAATATAATTTTGGGAATTATTTTTATAATAAATTTTTAGGGCACGCTTAGAAAGGGTGGCATTTAGTATTATAATATAGCAACCCTCAAAAAACGTTGCAATAGAATTTAAAAGCGTAGCCAAAAGTTTTATATTTGGGCAACACTCAAAAAGTGTTGTCTTTTCAATTAAATGGAACATTTTACAAGCGTTACCTTAAAATTAGTGGCAAAAGACTCTACTCAAAGGCCACGTCTAAAAAGCGTTCCTATATATATTTTTGGCAACACTTTTTGAGGGTTGTCTAAATTAATGTGGCTGTAGGCCTAAAATGTTGTAGTGTAACCAACCAAGCAACCCCTTAGTTATATATGCTCAACTAGAATTTCCAAAATCCTTCTATCCTCATGGAGCTAGAATTTTGTATGCGAGTTCGACCGAATTCAATAGCTTTGGTCCAAATTTTGTATTTATTTTTAAAAATTTATTGAATATGTACAAATTATTAATTTAAAATTCAATAACTTAAAAAGAATAAAATGTTGAACCCACTAGCTTCAGATTATAGCTCCGCCTCTGCAGTGTTGTCTATATCAAACTTATACCATAACTCATTTTCAATTCAGGAATTTCATTAACTGATAAGGGTCACCACATCCAAATTGTATATTAACAGACAAGGAAAAATTAACAGCTGAGTCTTCTCATTGTTAAAGTAGCATATTAGGCACAACATTTCCTTCGTCTTTGCGGTAAACCAAAAAACAGTAAATCAAAGCAGTGATTAGTTGACTTTGAAAATTTCAATCATTAGGGCCATTAATTCAAGCAACAGTTCTAGAGCTTTCAAGTCAGTATTTCACATATTTAGTCAACAAATTATTTATGGCCATTCTTCAATTAACTAGCAACATTTTTATGTTTGTTACATTTATAGAAAGTCGACAGAGATTCTTAAAAGACAGTTAACAGCTTAACATCAATACAATTTGTAATTTCATCTATTATGTTATGAAACAACAAAAGAAGAAAAAAAGCATTAAAGAGAAAAATAGATAGAAAATTCTTATTGATTTGAGATTAATTACGATGGAATGAAATTGTCTATTTATAGGGAGATGGTGACTTAGCCACCAAATGATAAACCCTAGAATCTCTCTAAATATAGACATTCACCATAAATAGAACTCTATTTATAACACTCCCCCTTGAATGTCTATTCAACAGATAATGTGCCTCGTTAAAACCTTAACTACATAAAACCCAGTGAGAATTAAATTACAGAGAAGGAAAAAGAGTACACATATCTAAAAATACGCCTTTTGGTTGCCTCATTAAAAACGTTGCAAATAAAAATCCAGTGGGACAAAACATTGTAAGGGAAAAAGAGTACAACACGTATTAACTCCCCTAAGAGCTTCGATTCACATCCTTGAGCATTTGCATTCCAATCTTGTGAACCATCTTCAAAAGATCTTTGGTAGAGATTTGATGAACAAATCAACCATATTAACTTGAATGAATATATTGCACGTTGAAATCATCATTCTTGATAGATATATAATGTCGTGGAGTAGCTCTTGATAGATAGGCCTTTTGTAAGTAGATCCGACACATTATCTTTTGACTTTACGTATTCAATTGTGATAACTCTACTAGAGAGTAGTTGTGTAACGATATTGTATCTTCGTCGAATGTGACAAATATTTTTGCTATACATAACACTCCCTGCCCTGCCTATTGTCTCTTGACTATCACTATGTATACATAAAGGTGCGAAAGGTTTAGGCGAAAATGAATTATCTTCCATGAAATTTCGGAGCCATTCGGCTTCTTTACCGGCCTTGTCTAAGGCTATAAACTCAACCTCCACATAGAGCGGTCAATGCACATTTGTTTGGAGGATCTCCAAGAAACCACTCCTCCACTAACTGTTTAGAATCGATTAAACCGATGATCTAATTTGTAGCCCTCTAATATTGCGGTATACTTATTATAGTGCAACGCATAATTTGGAGTATATTTCAACTACTTCAAATCTTGTTTCATTGTCATGAAAGCTCAATGCAAGCTTTCTTATGTTGTAGACTAATACGTCTCGACTTTCGATTGCATATCACATTATTGACTATACTTAATGCAGTAATAGTATATTACAACAACTATTTAAATAGTTGGCATCAGTTGTAGCCACAACCTTTTAACATATTATACATTTCGCAATCATTCCGCCATTTTCAAGCATTTATATGCTATTTATTCATACGTCTATATGATATGCAAATTATAACACCTTCATTCATGAAACAAATCTAACTTGGAAACGATTTTGGTCATGTTCATCGGCTGGTTCACCTCATTATAGACCAATGTATTTTTATATTTGTTCATGAACGACCATATTTATACAAAACACGTAAATGCACTTTTCATGAAAAGTTGCAGACTTCCAGGTGACACCCCTATACAAAAGAGATAAAAAGTATAAATTTTTAGGAAAAAACAAATTATTTCGGGAACGACACGTAAACAACTTTCAAATGTGTAGTTTCATCACTAGTCATCACTAAGATTGAACAAGTAATAAATTCACCGACTACCAAATTAATATCCCAAAGGATTCATAGGGTTCGAAGAATTATATCATCTGATTCTTCTAGATAATATATACATCCTGTCTAACATTAGATTTTTGTTATGCATAAGCTAAATCCCCTCACATTTCATATATTTGATGTGCCTTTTCTATCAACATATAATCCACACGTAAACAAATAACGACTACATAATTTAGAGTATTCTTAATGTAAACACACTACTATAAAACCATTTGACAATATTTTGTAGTTAAATTTCACATGTCGTAATTTGGGTGCTTGTTTTAGTCTGTAAAGTGACTTAATAAGTGGATACACCTTCTTTTTCTTCTAGGAACCGAAAACTTTTTAGGTTGTTCCATATAAATTTTTTCCTCCAAAAATCCATTCAAGAAGTTTGTTTTTACATCCATCTGATGGATTTCAAGACCATATACGGCGGCTAACGCTATTACCATCAAAATAGATGTAATTTTCGTTACTAGTGTGCATCTGTTAAAGTAATCAAGACCTTCTCATTATCTTAATCCTTAACTAATCTTGCCTTCTATTTTTCAATAGTACCATCACCATTTATTTTCCTTCTAAAAATCCACTGAGAACCAAAAGGTTTATTTCCTGGAGGAAGATCAACCAATTACGAAGTATGGTTACTTACTATGGGTGACTATTGACTTTCTCTTTCTAACAATGTGCTTTCGAGCAAGACATTTCTTTTTCAAATTTTTGAAGCTCACTTTCTAACAAGAATGTCAGAAAATCTGGCCCAAAGGAAGTAGTTATCCTTTAACATTTTTACATCTTGGATTCACCCCATTAGGTGTACTTTCCTTTGATTATTCCCGAGTTTGCTTGTTGATGCCCCCTTTTTCTCGCAAAATTGGGTTTACGACAATTGGGAAGACAACTCTATTCCCTTTTGGGATATGGGTTTTTGGAATTGAAGAATCGCCACCTAATGATTATAGAGAACCAGAGTTTGGGTAAGGGCTAGAAATTATCTCGAGGGGAAGGTGTTAGGCACCCCTCAAGATCCACTAGTGTGGTTCATGGCCATGTTACAATTGTGTCTTTAAGAAAGGAAAAAAATAAGTAGACAAGAAAGAATTATAAATACGAGGGCGTTTACATATAATAGTTGCAAATAATTTGAAACTAAAACTAAGTTAAAGAAGATGAAATTTGCGAAGAAAGTAGTTTAAAACTCAAAATAAATGAGTGAAGAGAGGGAGAAATTTTACATAATCGCTGGAAGTGGCAGTTTAAAGAAGCTGAAATTTGAGAAAAAAAAGAAGTTTTCAAAATAAAATAAACAGATAAAAGGAGAGGGGTCCTATGTTTATAAGTAATATGGATCATCCCACACAACACCCGGTAATCGTTTATACACGTGGTGTTATCGCATGATCATCATATCCATATCTACCATTCTCACCCCATTAAGGTATTAAAGCGCAGAAGGTCTCGTTACTTATTGCATGCTAGTACCCGTCCCAATCCTATCAGTCATGGAGGCACTTGGACTACTAGTCCTAACGGGATAGGGGTTTGGGGCCTTTTGAGAGTTTTCAAAGGACAAAATACCAAGGCGTCAATCAAAACACATGATTCAAGTAAAAGGGAAAGCAAATAAATAAGTAGTGCTCAAATGGGCCTTCTAAAATTAAATAAAGCCATAGAGTTTAGCATGTATTGCACATAGTGGTTTGATCTTAAATTAAATTAAAGCGATAAGCAGATTGGTTCAACACATATTTTTGGACAGAAAGTCTGCATTAGGCTTACTCGAATGCAGTTGTTTAAGACTGATCCAGTTGATTAGTTAACCCTTTTTGTCTATGTGTTGGACGAAACGCTAATCTTAAAACACAAGCTAATTTTAAAGAAAAATTACAAAGTAAAAAGGTTTTAGAAAAATGGGTACTCGGTAGTTACAAACGTGGTTTAACAACTAAAATGAGTTTCAGAATACAGACTGGTTAGAAAAAGAGTTGCTAATTTTTAACATACAAGAACTGAGTTGCAGACTGATTAGATGAAATTTGTCAGATAAATATAAAGAAATGACTCTAGTATGATCTGAAAATGCTTACCAGAGTTAACGTGAGTAAGTTCAGAAAGAATGCATTGATTTAATATTGAGAAGAAGTTTCAAGAGTTCAGAAAGGGTGCAGGAAGTCGTTTGTTTTAGTAAAATCAACACTGTTTTGAACAAGTGAGACAACTATGGTTCGAAATTCCTATAGGCATGCTTTCTATACGTGATACCTTTTAAAACAATAATAAAATCCTTATTAACACTGATATCTACACATGCCATTTTTATTATTAAACCTAACTGTTTGCCGAATGACGTTATTACATGCAGAGATGCAAACTCCTATAGGCATGGTATCTATATGCATAGTTGTAGAATTCAGAAGTTAAATCATATAGGCATGCTTTGTACGTGTGAAATTGCACAAATTATAACAAAATCCTATAGGTATATTTTCTACCCGTTGTGCATAAAAGTAACCCCTTCCCCTTTTCACTAAGTCCCCATGAGTTTATACAAATTATTATAGCCCAATAGAATAAAACAAAAATTAAAAGTACATCTGGAATTATCAGCTGCATCCAAGGAACCTAATTCAGACTTAGTGTCTAATAATATGAGATTGAACTACTTTTGAGATCAAGATTTCCAAAGCCTTCTCTTACCTAGGGTGTTTAAGAGATATAAGGAGTTTCAGGAACCCCAGGCAGTATTTACACCCAAGATATTAACAGGATGAGTTATAGTGCAGTGTGGAAGAGCCAACCCTCAAGTGTCCAATTTCAGAGGGAGCTCATGGGTCCCAAGGTAAGGCTCACAAGAGGGGGGCAGAACTTAAATTCTAAGAATGAGCGCAAGTGCAATAGAAAGGGGTAGAGAGTACCAAGGCATGCTGGTGGTCATCCCTAACCATGAGGTAGGCTGGCACACCCCTGACAAAGCCTGTTCAGCCAACAAATAAGAGCACAAACCTATTGAAGGTCAGACTATGGCCTGCACAGTGATTAGGACATTGTCATATCAAGGTCCTAAACTCATGATACATATAAAGAGGAAAGGGAATGAGATTTGAAAGAGTTTAGGACTCAGAGAGTCTAGTCCATATACATGAACAATAATGTCAAGTGTTGTCATGTTTCTAAACCATAACTCCACATACAAAAGGAATTGGGGGATAGGGTTCATGCAAGAGCACAACAAAGAAACAAACCAACTTGCAAAATTTACATTATGGAAGTAGTAAACCAAACTGGACTAAAGAATAAACACATAGGGGAGTGACAGAAATTAAACAAAGGTAACATACTAATTGCAGAATAAGTAAAGAAAAGAAAAGCAGGATTCTTTCAGCCAAACCACAATCAGAGAAGAGAGCTTTAAGCTTATGAGTACACAGAACTCTAATATTTTTTAAGAAAATCTAAGTGTATTTGAGAGAAAAAGTAATGACTTGTTCGTATTCCAACATCTACTTGAAAGAGAAGAGGTACATGTATTTATAGTTTTGAAAACGAGTAGAAAATAAGGTGACAAATACGGTTTCAACATAAACATGGAAATAATCACAGTTAAAATCAAATTACATAGGTTTTTCCCTTTAATCAAGGGATTACTGCGGACACTAACATGATTAATATAAGGAAAGAAAATCAATTTGTAAGCAGAATGATTGTTGCCATAAATTGAGCAGTAAAACCGTATAGTAAGGGATTAAGTCTAAATACAGGAGTGTAACTATTTTGGAAAGGATCTGGTAAGGCAAAACAAACAAGGAGAATCAATTAACCCTTAACGGGCGAATAAAAAATTAGAACTGCACAAGGAAAAGTTTTAAAAATTAATCACAGAAGGGACTCAGTATATAAATGAGGTGCATAAGCAGTAGACATGTGAGTTCAAGCTATAGAAAGAAGTGGTAGCATACAAAATAGCATGATAGTAATGTAGGTCAAATTTCATTAGCTTAGTAATACAGAAAAGATTAGAAGCATGCAAAAGTTAGGTGAAAACCTTTCTGAAAACATAGTCAAGTTTGACAGATAGCAAAAACTCAGAACAAAGCTGAATCACATAAATAAAAGAGATGATGAAGTTTAAAGGAAGCATATTCAGCAATTTCAAACAGACGAGTTGCACAAACAAACTCAGGAACTCGAATAGACCCCAAAAGAACTAGGATTTTCAAAATCAGTAGAGTTTAGAGGTGATAAATAAGTGAAACAAATAAACAGTCTCAGAATCTCAAATAAACTCCAAAAATTAGGGTTTTTAACTATAAACAGGTGCAAACAAAGTAAATCAAACAGATAGACTTAGAAACTCAAACAAATCTCCAAAAATTAGGTTTTCAACACCAATCAACCTTAGAGATGATAAACAATGAATCGAACAAAATATTTAACAAACAAACTCAAAAACCCTAGTTTGAAATCAGAAGATTTTAAAAGGAATAATTGTGGAAAACGTTTAAAACATCAGATATAGCACAAATCGAGCACAAATCCAAACAAATAAACGAAAAAGAACCTCGAATAGGCTAGGGTTTCTGTCACGACCCTAGTTCACCAATCGTGAACCTGTCATGACAGCACCAAGTCTTCATGACTAGGTAAGTCTAACACATTGCGGAAATTTAACAACCTTTACGAAACAATAAAACTAATGCTGAATAACATAAGAAAATGAATAAAGTGCCGCCTGGCACATACACTTCAACCCAGTATACTGAAACAACTTCCAAGACCTGGAAACTCACGGGCAAATACTGGCTAAAGAACATAAGAACATAAACTATGGCTCTATCATCCAGAAGTGTCTATACAATCGAATAAATAAAATGAAACTAGTATCTATGAGTAAGAGTAGAAGGAGACTCTCCAGATCTACGGACGCGACAGAAGAATACCTCAAGTCTCCCAATGTAGCTCTGCAATCACCGATAATGTGCTCGATCGGATGTACCTGGATCTGCACAACAAAAGTGTGCAGAAAATTAGCATGAGTACACCACAGTGGTACTCAGTAAGTGTCAAGCCTAACCTCGATAGAGTAGTGACGAGGAAGGTCAGTGTCACGACCCCAAATCTGGTCGTGATGGCGCCCAGCACATTGCTAAGCCAGCCTGACCAATCAATATAAACAACGGAGCTAGAAGCTCTCTTTAGCCTATTTAAGCATATTAATTCACGAAGCAACAACGATACATATAACGAAAACGGGGAACCCAGTCCCATAATACATCAACTCCCATAGACCGAAGGGTCAAGAGTCGTGAGCCTCTACTGAACATGAGTGTATAAAGTTTTACAAGATACCAAGTGCGGAAAGAAAAGTCAATACGAAATCAAGAGATAGTGAGAAGGAATATCGGGTCCTGCGGACTCTGCAGCTACCTCGAATATCCACAAATGTCGCCTCGCACAGCTACTGGATCACTGCTGAGAGGTACCTGGATCTGCACACAAGGTGCGGGGAGTAAAATGAGTACTGCCAGACTCAGTGGTAATAAACAAGGGTAAGCGCAGATAAGAAATCCACAATAAAGCACTATGTAAAGCTGTAGACAAATACCCTGTCACAGAATCGATATCAACCGTACCTGTACCAATAAGTACCAGCAAAACAGTATAACAGCTAGCAGATGTAGCTAAAATGCAATGCAATGCATGATATGACCGCTACGACGCGTAGCCCGATCCAATTTGGGTACCCGTGCTCACTGTGGGGGTTCAGACTCCGGAGGGGCTCCTACAACCCAAGCACAATATCACTGCGGCGTGCAGTCCGATCCAACATATATACTGCTGCGGCGCGTAGCCCGATCCACTACAAGTTAGCTAATATGCAATCACAGCCTCGCAGGCTCAAAAGTAGTTTGAAAACATCTTTTATCATTTTTCAGTTGAAAACAGAAATATCAAGTTCCAGAGATTTGGAAATAACATGATAACAGAAATAGCTGCGGACTAGTAGTAAACTAGCATGTCAATATGATAAGACAATGATAACGATCCTCGCGGGATCCAATAACTGGCTCATGGCCCACAAGTATACTCAACCGCCCAAGAAGGGGGTTCCTCGGCTCAAGAGTGGCCATTATCACAGTATAATATGCAACCATCCGAGAAGGAGGTTCGACGGCTCATGAATAGCCTAATATCATAACACAGTATCAACAAGTCGGACTAAGCCATAGTCCCCAATCACAATCGACCCCGCACTCACATGAGAGTACGTGTCTCGCCGCTATACAGCGTCGCAAAGTGGTATACCGGGGTTTCGAACCCGCCGGTCATCACCCACATCTATTACTCACCTCAATACGGCGCGACGACTACTCCGCAATGCCCTTGCCACGAGAATCAAGCTCCGCACGCGTAGAATCTGATCAAATACAGTAGAAATACAACAAATTAGGCCAATGGGACGACACCCAATCAATACAACACAATTTACATTAAAATTCCCAAAGTTGTCAAAACCCGACTTTCGGTACGCTTCTCGAAAAATTACAAAAGTCACATATTCGGAACCCTCATCTCAATACGAGTCTAAGCATATCAATTTTACCAAATTCGGACTCCATTTGCCCCTTCAAAACCTTGATTTTCTAAAGTTCAAGCCTAGGGCTAAATCCTCCATAAATTACCCCAAATTCCTCCGTTTTCATGATATAATTGCATAATATTATCAATACTAATCATAGTTTAAGTCCATAGTTGATTACCTGATGATTTCCCTTGAGTTTCTCTTCAAAATCGCCCAAATCGCCTCTAAAGCCGAGACCCAAATGTGTGAAATGTTTCTGAAATTTTCTAACTTCTGATACACTTAACTCACTGCGATTTTCACTTCTGCGGATAACATTCCGCTCCTACGAGTCCGTATCCGCGACCAGAGGGTCGCTTCAGCGATTCCAGGCCTAGCCGGCCAATTCCGCTTCTGCGAGAAAAGGACCGCTTACGCGCGTCCGCTTCCGCGATTGAACCCCCGCTTCTGCGAAAACTCCCGCTTCTGCGCACCAGAGTCCGCTCCTGCGGACTCGCCCAGGTGGTCAAGAATTCGCTTCTGCGGACTTTCCCCTTTTTCATCAAGTCCGCTTCTGCGGTCACCCACTCGCACCAGCGACGCCGCTTCAGCGGAAAAGATTCCGCTTCTGCGATGCCAAGCGCTCCTGCGCCCCCTCGTCCGCTTCTGCGGACTCGCTCCTGCGCCCCCATTTCCGCAGGAGCGAAAACAACAGAACCAGAACACAAGTCTGCAATTTTTCCACATTTTCTCCCGTTTAGCCATCCGAAAACACCCCGAGGCCCCCGGGACCTCATCCAAACACACCAACACATCTTAATACCTTATTCGAACTTTTTCAAATCCTCAAAACACGTCTAACAACATCAAAACCCATAATTCGCATCGAATTCAAGCCTAAATTCCTTAAAACATTCCGAATTACACAATCAATCAAAAACCCAACTAAACAACGTCCGAATGACCTGAAATTTTGCAGGCACATCCAAAATCACCTAACGGAGCTACTGCAACTGTCGGAATTCCATTCCGACTCCCGGATCAAAATCTCACCTACCGTTCGGATTTCGCCAAAATTCAACCTTAGCCAATTCAAGCCTATTTCTACACCGGGCCTCCAAATTCAATTCCGATCGCTCCCCTAAGTCACAAATCACCTCCGGAACTAACCGAATCATCAGAATCCAATTCCGAGCCCCCTAACCAAATAGTCAACTCCGGGTTGACTTTCCTTATTCAAGTTTCCTTCACAAAGGCTATATGCCTCATTTCCAATCCAATTCACTCCTAACTCACCCGATAGACTCTAACACCGATATAAAATCATAAAACATGTATTTACAATATAACGGGGTGGTAATTCTCGTGACGACGGGCCGGGTCGTCACAGTCAGGGCCCTTCCGAGAATAATATAATAACAGTATCGAACAGTGTAAAGCAGTAAATAATCTGAAATGACAGTGAATACAAAATAGAAACTACAAGTCATTAGCAATTAAACTAACAAGGAAAGCTCTCGGGAATTGAACCCGCAGTCCACTCATCTCAGTAACAATGATCTCTGGGAATCGAACCCGCAGTCCACTCATCTTAGTAACCAGGATTTCTGGGAGTTGAACCCGCAGTCCACTCATCTCATTAACAAGGATCACTAGGAATTGAACCCGCAGTCCACTCATCTCAGTAGTAAGGATCTCTGGGAATTGAACCCGCAGTCCACAATGCACAACACAACCAAAAACAAGGAAAAAAACTCAGAGAATGGAATACACAACTACAAATAACAGTTAAGTTCTAACCCAACATGTTCCACGTAATTTCAATTAAGGCAATTAAGCAAAAAGACAGTTAATTCTATCTAGTCATACTCCTCTAACTAGCACACGATAAATCTTGCATTTAAATCAATTAAATAATAGATAAAACACAGTTTGAACAATTCAAGTAAAACAGATTTTCAACAATTTGCACGAGTACACGCTCGTCGCCTCGCGTACAAGGCATTTAAATCAACACATAAGATATCCTAAGGTAAGAGGTTCCCCACATAAGGTTAGACAAGCCACTTACCTCGAACCGATACAAAAGTGCTAAGAAACAATACCCTTTCCACGAGTATCCGACTCCGAGTGGCCCAAATCTATTCAAACTAATTACATATTGTAAATAACATTGCAAGTAACTAATTACAATGTTAAAATTAAAGCTAAGGCGCGAAAATGGGTAAAATGACCAAAATTTACCTCCAGCCAACGTCTCGGAATGGAAATATTTTTTAATTTTCAGAAGCATTGTACTCTCACGAGTCTAACCATATAAAAACCTCCCAAATCGGAGGTCAAATGCCCCTTCAAATCATCATAATTAGGTCTAAGGATTTTACTCTAAGTTTCATTCAAAATCCGAAACTAAAGGTTGAATTCGAGATTAGATTAGTGGGTATTAATCATAAGAATGTAAGGAATTGTTACCCAATAGTTGCCTCTGAAAATCCCCCAAAACCGAGCTCTCTAGCTTGAGTTTTTGCAAAAATAGAAGAACCCTCGTTTTTGGAATGTTATATTCTGCCCAGACATTTAATTCAATGTGATCACATTAACAACTATGCGATCGCGTAGAAGTAATTTTTGAAGCCTGAGAAACTGCTCTATGCGAATGCAGTGAGAGGCCTGCGATCGCGTAAGGTAAGGAGTTTGAACTATGCGATCGTACTATGGACATCATGATCGCGGAGATGGAAAAGTTAAATCTATGCGATCGCGGGAGGAATTATGCGATCACATTGAAGAGAAAACATGCCCCTCATAAATTACATTACGCGATCGCATGGAAGTGTATGCGATCACAGAGGGTTAAAACCTGCAGCAATAACAACAGAAAACCTGCAATATTTCCACAATACAAAATGCCCCGTTGGGCATCCGAAACACATCCGAGCCCCCTGGGACTTCAACCAAATCTACGGACATATCTTATACCATCATTCAAACTTTCTCAAATCCTTAAATCACCTAAAACAACGACAAAAACATGAATTACTCAATGATTAGAACTTAAAAACCTCAAAACTTAATCAAACCCGCTTTCGCTTCAAAACCTAACCAAAACATGCCCGATTGACCTGAAAATTTACAAGCACATACAAAATGACATGAAAAAGCTACAGCAACTTTCGGAATCCCAAAATGACCCTCGGATCAAAAAATCACAATCAGACCGGAACTTTAAAAATTTCAACTTCGGCATTTCAAGCCTAAATGAGCTACGTACCTCCAAATTACATTCCGAACACACTCCCCACCCCGAAATTACCTAACGAAGCTAACAGAACCATTAGATTTCCATTCTGAGGTAATCTTCACAGTGTTTCGAATACAAACCATTTTTTTAACTCTTAAACTCTCATTGAGGGATTAAGTGTCCCAAAACACTCCAAATCCTAGAACCGAACATCCCGGCAAACCAAAATAGTAGAAATGAACTTAGGGAAAATAGTTAATGGGGGATTGAGGTGTAAATTTCAAAAATGACCGGCCGGGTCGTTACAGTTTCTGAGAATCCTAGAAACGAGAAATACTTGGAAGAAACAAGATCAAATCTGGAGTTGATAAGGTTGGAACCAGGCCTAGGAGGCTAAGACACGTCGGAGCAAGGCCGAAGATGGTGGAGAACCTCGAATGGACAAAGGTCTAGGCAAAGATCCTTGAAGTCTGGCCTCGAACCTTCAGGTATCAAGCACGTGAGAGCAATAGGGGGGGGGGGTGAAAATAGGTCGTCCATGGTTAGAACAACCATGAATTCTAGTAGATTTGGGGTTGGAGGTTGCCGAGAGCGATTAAGGTTTCGAGCGAGCTCGAGAGCGTTTGAGAGAAGAGAGCAGTTAAAGGCGGTACTTCTGAAAGAATGGGGTAGGGTGTAATGGTCATTTGGAATTAAATAAAAGGAAAGAAGAGGTAGATAAAAATAATGAACGACTCAGATTTTAAAAAGAAAATGGGCGAGTTTGGGCAATTGGATCAGGTAATTGGGTTTAAATTGATTTGGGGGTTGGGAATGGTTTGAATTGGGGTGCAAATTGGGCTGTAATTGAAATGAAATTGGGGCCAAATTTTTTATAGCCATTTTCCCACTTTATTTAATAAAAATAGTTATAATGATTTTAAAAACAAATTAAAAATACTGGGTAAACAAATACTATATAAATATTAATTTAAAAATACTGATGTTAATTTGACAATTATAAAATGCTATCAATTACAAAACAAGCTATAATTTCTGTCACACCTCCTTTTTAACAATCAAAGATTTAATACACCCTGTGAAGGGAGTAATAAAGGAGTTTTTTCACTTTAAGGACAATCGAAACGAGATTCATTTTTTATTTAAAATTTTAGAGTTGCCACATAGGAAATTTACGGTATCCCAAGTCACCGGTTTGAATCCCGAATCGAGGAAGGGTTTGACTCTGTTAATAGTCCGCGATCCAGAAATTCGGATAAGGAATTTTGTTAACTCGGGAGAAGGTGTTAGGCACTCCCGAATTTCGTGGTTCTAGCACGGTCGCTCAACTGTTGTACTTGATTTATCTGATTTCCATATATATTCTTATTTTTATGTGCCTTTATTAATAACCCGCTTTTATTATTTAAATTTTTTACAATAATTGCAACGTCGTGAAAATGTATTTCGGACCACATCGTACTGCGGCCTTTAACACATTTCGAGTTCGTTGAGATTTGGATTTGGGTCACATAAATGTGCATCCGTATTTAGGAAAGTAATATTATTGAAGTCGGGCATAAAGAGTCTACCATGTTATTATTTTGAAAAAAGCCATGAAATTCACTAAATGACTTATCCAGATTCTATGTATTTTTCATATAATAATTATTGAGGGCCCCACAATTAGTACTTTTATTTGGTGAGGCTCACCTTATTTTTGTTTAATGATATCCTACAATGAACTATATTTTATATTTTTTGTTTGTCTCTAAAAGTAAAGAAAAATGTCTTAATCAATTAAATGTTACTTTAAGGGTCACCACAGGGTCGACAAACATACTTTATTTAATCCTTCAATTACATTGGGCCTTAAAATGGCTCATGTAGGGACATCACAATCTTAATACATATAAAAGCTGACTGGGCCATTTGTGAAAACATCAAGGCCCAATCTCCTAAGGTCTGTTTGCCAAACCAATAGATTCCAACGCTTAAGGCGTCTTCATCAATGGTAATAAGAAAATAATATGTAACTATATCAAACTAATAAAACTTGGATCACTGATATTCAATTTCATGTTCCAGTTATTTTACTTACTGATTTTCTTATTAAATCTCAGTATTTATAAGGTGAAAACAGGTTGTGAGAGTGATTATATTAATGTACATCATACTAACTATTTTTAGTTTTAGCTAGAATTATTAAATCGAAACTCAAGTGATTAACGAATTCAAAAATGAACTACTGTGATTATGAATGAAACTCATAGACTAATTCTCAAATCATGCGTTTAACTTATACATATTTTAAAAAAGAACTACTTACTGTTTCAGTTATCTGTCTAAATTCAGATAGGACTATACAAAAATGACTTTGAACTAACTGAAGCTAATTAACCATCTCTATCTTTACAGTTCACAGTCCATCCAGTCCAAGTTTACAAAATTCCATTACATATCAACTAATTCTAACGAATACAAATAGTTCTAATTAAATTTACATAGATCAAATTCAATAAAAAGTAAAAGTAGAACTTAAATGGCCATAAACACTTTCATTTCATCTTCTTCAATTCGAAACTACATCAACAGTAATAGGAGTGTGCCTGAAAACGAAGAAAAATCAATGAGATCTAGGTTGATTTGAACAAAACAAGGATCAACAATCAGTAATAACAACAACAATAGACCAGCCTCAGCACAACATATTCAAACCACCAGCAAATAACGGATCAACAGAAAAACCAGTGGATGATAGATCAAACCACATATTAACACTCGGCTTAACACAATCCCAATTCAGCAGTATTTTGATCACCAAAACTAAGTAGAAGAGAAGCACATACTTGAAAATTGAATTTGAATCAGTGAATTTTTTTTAATGATTTTTGGTAATTTTCTAGGGTTTTGGTATTAGGAAGAGATGTAGATCACAATTGGAGAAGATGAATGTTATAATATTTGAGAACTAATTTCAGATTGCCCAAAACTTGTAAAAAGAGACCAAATGAGGTCTATTTATAGAGTAGAAAGAGAGGGAAATTCAAAACTTCAGAATTTATCAAATAATTCCCCTTTTATTTCAATTGTAACCCTATTCTTTTAAAATAATCAATTATTACCCCTTTATCAATGTAGAAGTTCACAATGAGGTAATGATTCATGTCAAGATGAGGAACTCAATGGTTTGTTGATTCGGCAGTTGGTTATGAATTTTTACACATATCTTCCGTCCTGGAAGCATTACAAGAGTTGGAACAAGACTTGTATGTGTCATGAGGTGTGTTTTGAGCATATATACATAACCAATATAATTTTTATATATTTAACTAACAAATATAATTATTTTTACCACTCGACTAATATGTAACTTGCTCAAGTATATATTATTATTGTCCTCGTCTATAAAGGATAGTAGTAAAACCCATATCAAATTGGGTCAAGCAACTTTTTCAGAACGAATATTTCGTTCCCAATATACTAAAACATTACATTCATACATTTTTATATAACCTAATTATTATTTTTCCTTGTCAAATACATATCTGTTAGTAAATAAAACTCCTACTTTTTAGGTTTGTCCTAGTCCTTAGGAAGTAGTTTAACGTGGTTTTTGTTATCTAGTTTTTAGGAGAAAACTTTGTGAGGTAGTTCCTAAATTTTAGCTTAAGTTTGCTATGTTTTTTCTGTTATAAAAAGACTGCAGTTGTAGCATAGTCAATCAGTCAAGCAATTTCTTTTTCACGTCTATTGCCTCTTTCTCTGCTCTATTTTTCACTTATAAAGCTTCATCCTTTTCTGATAAGTTTTTCTATCAGTGGTATCTAGAGCAAGGATAGATCCAGAAAATAAGAAAAACCTGTGAGAGAGATAGTTTACCCACAAAAACAAAAACAAAATTGTTCTTCATCAATGGCTTCAGAGAGCAATTTCGTGCAAGCAGCTATTCCCCGTTTTGATGGTCACTATGACCACTGGAGTATGCTGATGGAGACTTTCCTACGGTCAAAAGAGTATTGGCCAATTGTTGAAGACGACATTAAAGCACCAGCAGTAGGTGAAACTTTGACGGATGCTCAAACGACTGAGTTTGAAGCAAGAAAGTTGAAAGATTTAAAAGCAAAAAATTATCTCTTTCAAGCTATTGAGCGTTCCATCTTGGAAACTATTCTTTGCAAAGAAAATTCTAAGGATATTTGGGATTCCATGAAGAAAAAGTATCAAGGCTCTACAAGAGTGAAGCGAGCACAACTTCAAGCCTTGAGGAGGGACTTTGAAATCTTGCAGATGAAGGAAGGAGAATCTGTCACCAACTACTGTGCTAGAACCATGAAGATATGTAACAAGATGCGATTCCATGGTGAGAACATGGGCGACGTCGTAATAGTGGAAAAGATATTGCGCTCTTCGACACCAAAGTATGATTATGTCGTTTGCTCTATTGAGGAGTCAAAAGACATAGATGTCTTATCACTTGATGAATTGCAGAGCTCCTTATTGGTGCATGAGCAGAAGATGAACCGTAGTTCAACTTCCGGTGAGCAGGCTTTGAAGGCTTCTACTTTTATTTCTTCTTCCAATTCCAGAGGAAGGGGTAGAGGTAGAGGTCGAGGCAGAGGAAGAGGAGATCATGGAGGTAGAGATTCCTGTAGGAATTTCAAAGCAAATAATGATCAATCTCAAGGAAAAGGCAGAGGTCGAGATTATGACAAATCCAAGATAGAGTGCTATAGATGTCATAAATTTGGTCATTACGCATCTGAATGTTATACTAGGCTACCTAATGACAAAGAAAAGGAAGAGAAGTCCAATTACGCGGAGAACAAGGAAGGTGAGACCTTGTTGATGGCAATTCAAGTAGAGAAGGAAACCGAGCCAGATATTTGGTATCTAGACACAGGCTGCACTAATCACATGACTGGAAGTAAGTCTTGTTTTTCTTACTTAAATGAAGGCTTCCGTTCTAAAGTTAGTTTTGGTGATTGTTCTACTGTGGATGCAACGGGAAAATGTGACATCAAGATCAAAACTAAGAATGGTTTTGTGGAAACAATCTCTAATGTGTTATATGTTCCTGATTTGAAAAGCAACTTACTGAATGTTGGTCAATTGCAAGAGAAAGGTTATGTCATCACTATTAAGAAGGGTGAGTGTGAAATTTATGACCCCATAAGAGGAGCTATAGCAATAGTTCAGATGAGCTCCAACAGATTATTTCCGATAAAGATTGATAGTATTCAATCTTGTTTGATGACGGAAGTGAAGGATCCCTCATGGTTGTGGCATTTTCGTTATGGTCATTTGAGTTTTGGAGGATTGAAGACACTTCAGGAGAAGAACATGGTTACAGGTCTTCCTCAAATTAGTGCTCCTTCTCAAATTTGTGAAGAATGTGTTGTTGGCAAACAACACCGATCTCAATTCCCGAAAGGCAAATCATGGCGAGCAAAGCATGTTTTGGAGTTGGTTCACTCTGATATATGTGGGCCAATAAGACCAATCTCTAATAGAGGCAAAAGGTATTTTATTACCTTCATTGACGATTATTCTAGAAAGACTTCGGTGTATTTTTTGCGGGAAAAATCAGAGGCTTTTAATGTATTTAAAAGTTTCAAAGATAATGTGGAGAATGAGACAGGAAAGACCATCAAGAGCTTCCGAACAGACCGTGGAGGCGAATATTGCTCTAAGGCATTTGAAGAATTTTGTGGGACTCATGGCATTCGAAAAGAGCTCACAACAGCGTATACACCATAACAAAATGGTGTATCGGAGAGGAAGAATAGAACCATTCTCAACATGGTTCGAAGCTTGCTAGCTCGAGGAAAAGTTCCAAAGACATTCTGGCCAGAAGCAGTAAATTGGAGTATTCATATTTTGAATAGAAGTCGAACATTTGCTGTTCAAAACATGACTCCAGAAGAGGCTTGGAGTGGAAGGAAACCTGCTGTTGATCATTTTTAAATTTTTGGTTGCGTTGGCTATGCACATATCCCAGACGAGAAGAGGAAGAAGCTTGATGACAAAAACGAGAAATGTGTCTTTCTTGGTGTTAGCGAGGCATCCAAGGCGTACAAGTTGTTCAATCCATTGACAAAGAAGGTTGTGACCAGCAGAGATGTTATTTTTGATGAAGAAAACTCTTGGGATTGGAATATGCAGCAGTCTATTCCAATCTTAATTGATAATGAAGTCGAAGAAGCAACAAAAATACCCGAAAAATCTGAAAATTCTAATTCACCAGCTGCTGAAATTTCACCCTCATCTTTGGAAGAAATTGATGCACCAGATGAGTCTCTTCGTCGTGCTCGCAAAACGCCCGTGTGGATGATGGATTATGAGGTAACATGAATTGATGTAAATGAAGATGATCTTTCCTACTTTGCATTGTTTGCAGATAGTGATCCTACAACTTTTGAAAATGCTATTAAAGAGGATAAATGGAGGAAAGCTATGGATGACGAAATTGATGTTATTGAAAGAAATGGCACCTCGGAGCTATCAGATCTTCCAATATGGCACAAAACTATTGGTGTGAAGTGGGTATTCAAGACAAAGCTGAAAGAAGATGGTGAAGTTGACAAGTATAAGACACGCTTAGTGGCTAAAGGATACAAACAAGAATATGGAATTGACTACACAGAAGTATTTGCTCCGGTTGCAAGACATAATACAATCAGATTGGTGATTGCACTAGCGGCACAGAATTCTTGGCCTATTTTCCAATTAGATGTCAAATCGGCATTTTTGTATGGGTACTTGGAAGAACAAGTATTTGTAGAACAACCTCCTGGTTATATAAAAATTGGAAATGAGCATAAAGTGTACAAGTTGAAAAAGGCTCTTTACGGACTAAAACAAGCTCCGCGTGCTTGGTATAGTCGTATTGAGGCATACTTTCTAAAAGTTGATTTTCTGAAATGTCCATATGAACACTCTCTTTTTGTTAAAATTGGAGAATCTGGAGAAATACTCATTGTGTGTTTATACGTCGATGATCTTATATTTACTGGGAATGATAGTATCATGTTTGCCGATTTCAAGAAGTCTATGATGGATGGGTTTGAAATGTCCGATCTTGGTAAGATGCATTTCTTTCTTGGATTAGAAGTAGTACAATCTGATGATGGAATATTTGTTTCCCAAAAGAAGTATGTGCGAGAAATTTTGGACAGGTTCAAGATGCAGAATTGCAATCCCACCAACACTCCAGTTGAGTTTGGCTTGAAGCTATGCAAAGTTGGAAGCGGAAAGAAGGTGGACAGCACATTCTACAAGCAAATTGTAGGTAGTTTGATGTATCTTACTGCTACAAGGCCTCACATCATGTATGCTGTAAGTCTCGTAAGCAGATGCATGGAGAACCCAACTAAAATTCACCTGCTAGCAGCTAAGAGAATCCTTCGCTACTTACAGGGAACTAAGGATTTTGTTTTGTTCTACAAGAAGGGTGAAAAATCTGATTTGATTGGTTTTACTGACAGTGATTATGCAGGAGATCAAGACGACAGAAAGAGCACTTCAGGTTATGTTTTTATGTTAGGTACGAGGGCTGTTTCGTGGTCTTCTAAGAAGCAATCAATTGTCACTTTGTCAAGTACCGAAGTTGAATTTGTTGCTGCTACAACTTGTGCTTGTCAAGCTGTTTGGTTAAGGAGAATTCTTGAAGAACTGAAATTCAAACAAGAAAAAGCAACTACAATTTTCTGTGACAACAACTCTGCCATCAAGTTGTCAAAGAATCCGGTGCTACATGGAAGAAGCAAACACATTGACGTGAAGTACTATTTCTTGCGAGATCTCAACAATGAAGGAACAATAGAGCTAACAGATTGCCGGAGTGAAGACCAGTTGGCGGATATTTTCACTAAACCTCTCAAGTTACTTTCTTTCCAAAATTTGAGAAGATTGCTGGGACTTTACACCATGGAAGAACTCAAGAAATTTAAGATAAACTGAAGCTCGAAAGCTTTCAGTTTAAGGGAGGGTGTTAGTAAATAAAACTCCTAATTTTTAGGTTTGTCCTAATCCTTAGGAAGTAGTTTAACGTGGTTTTTGTTATCTAGTTTTTAGGAGAAAACTTTGTGAGATAATTCCTAAATTTTAGCTTAAGTTTGCTATGTTTTTTCTGTTATAAAAAGACTGCAGTTGCAGCATAGTCAATCAGTTAAGCAATTTCTTTTTCACGTCTATTGCCTCTTTCTCTGCTCTATTTTTCACTTATAAAGCTTCATCCTTTTCTGATCAGTTTTTCTATCAATATCTTCATCTTCCTTTTTTTTCGTATGTCAAATATATTCATCTTGCTACCGGTTTTCGTCCATTTTGGCAAATATTTCTGTGCAAGGGACACGTCAGGTAGACTACATATTAGACTTTCTTACTTCAAATTGTATTAGTCATTTTTTGAACAAAGATCGAATATATTTTCAAAAAAACGGATCACTTACTTTATATGTACAATTCCAGCTGCTGTTAAAGTCGCAAATTAGTAACAACGCATTTATTTCGCCTTTGAGTAAACAGGAATGATGAAAAATAAAAATCGTAGCATGATTGAATGACTTTGACAATTTCACATATTTAGACCATTAAATGAAGAAAAACTTCTGGAACATTCAACTTGGTATGTTGTGACGTTTGGCCAAATCTTTTTTTTAGGTATATTATTTCAACCAATTAACTAGCAACATTTTATGTTTGCCATATTTATAGAAACAGTTACTGCCACTTGCCCATATCTAACCCTTTCACACCATGAAGAAGTACGGTGACATGGACGATATTATCTATCCTCAACTAAAGATATATATATGGTAAAATATGCTATGCTACATGATCGCCGAAAAAGGAGACACGTAAAATCTAAGACTGGAGATAGCTAAAACCGAATGCAAATGTCCTGCATGTCACTAGAAAGAATAACACTTATAAAGATACAATAAGTATCCTCCGTCTAATAGCATTTAATGAATACTATTTCGTAGCATTTAGTGCGCTGCCTGTTACAGAAAATTTATGATCACTGTTACACCTTGTTCAATGGCCCTCATAATTAACGTTAAAGAAGAGCATGATCCTATGACCTTATTCTTTAGGTACAACTATAAATAGCCAGCTCTGGTTTCATTGTAAAGGATACGATTTTCCTGGCAAACTTATGTTATAATTTATAGAAAGCTTTATATAATTTTACTTTTTTGTCCCTTGGTTTCATAACTTTTGTGCGCGAAACATCTGCTCCCGAATAATTGTTCTTTGTGATTTTATCTTTATTTCAAGGCTAAGTATTGTGTATTTTTGTAATTATTTCATTATTTCAGGATAAAATGAATTCACTTTTCTAGAAACCATGTAAAAATTCAACTGTACCTTTTTACGGGTAAACAGTTTGGCACTCAACGCGGGGTCTAGACAGCCGTGCAACTAGGTTGATCCTTGCCATTTTTACTAACGTTTTTTAGTTATTTATCATAGCTAGAAATTATAAGAAATGGCAAATAATGGTGTTAACAACACATATAATCCTGAGGTTCAAGGAGACAAGCCTCGTCTCGAGCATTCATTCGACTGAAGGGTTGCAGACGCACCTGCTTTCGAGCAGAGAAAAGGATGGAGAGTTAAATGCGGTGGCTATACACTACTTTAAATAAAATGTAATATAATCTAAACCTAAAAGTTACACGTATTATTAGTGTAGCTAGAAAAAGACACGTATAAAAATCATGCAAACGAAAATGACCTAAATGCCCTTAAGCTTTGTTAAAATGATCTTAAGCAGACGCGTCGAAAGTCTTAGAAGAGAAGAAATTTTTGTGTTGCAGTCCATTGTTAGGTTCGCAATGGAGCAAAATTTTACCTTTTTTGCAGAATTTTTTAGATTGAGAGATTGAAGGAGAAAAATAGCAAGTAATTTTGATGCTTGTGAAGGATTTGGAAAGAAAATACTGATAAGGATGAGTGACTGAAGGGTTGCAGACGCACCTGCTTTCGAGCCGAGAAAAAGATGGAGAGTTAAATGCGGTGGCTATATACTACTTTAAATAAAGTGTAATATAATCTAAACCTAAAAGCTACATGTATTATTAGTGTAGCTAGAAAAAGACACGTATAAAAATCATGCAAACAAAAATGACCTAAATGCCCTTAATCTTTGCTAAAATGATCTTAAGTAGACGCGTCCAAAGTCTTTCTCTTCTAAAAACAACAACAACAACAACTACCCAGTATGTTCCCACAAAGTGGGGTCTGGGGAGGGTAATACGTACACAGGCCTTACCCCTACCCGAAAGGGTAGAGAGGCTGTTTCCGGCCGACCCTCGGCTCAGAAAAAAGAGAGAGAAAATCAACAAACAAAACAAAACAAAACAATGTTAGTAAATCCGGGATAAATCAAATAAATAATTATCTAAACATAAAACCAAAAGTAGAATGACATGCAATAATACCAATCGGTTACTACCATAAGAGGTACAACACAATACATTAATTAACTATATAGATCGCTACCAAACCCCACTCAGCCCCTAACCGAAGTACTAAGAATTCTAGAAGGCCCTACCCTACAACCCTAATACTAGACCTCCAAACTTTCCTATCAAGGGTCATGTCCTCGGAAATCCCCATTCTAGCCATATCCTGCCTAATCACCTCACCCCAATACCTCTTAGGCCTCCCTCTCCCTCGACTCGCGCCAACCACCGCCAGTCGCTCACAACTCCTCACCGGTGCATCAGGGCTTCTCCTCCGCACATGCCCAAACCACCTGAGTCTCGCTTCTCGCATCTTCTCATCCACCGGGGCCACCCCCACCTTCTCCCGAATAACTTCATTCTTAATCTTATCTAATCTGGTGAGCCCGCACATCCACCTGAGCATCCTCATCTCCGCAACTCTCATTCTCTGGACATGAGAGTTCTTCACAGGCCAGCACTCCACCCCATACAACATGGCGGGTCTAACCACCGCTCTATAAAACTTCCCCTTGAGTTTCTGTGGAACTTTCTTGTCACACAAGACTCCCGATGCGAGCCTCCACTTCAACCACCCCGCTCCTATACGGTGAGTGACATCCCCGTCAATCTCTCCGTCCCCTTGAATCACCGATCCAAGATATCTGAAACTGTCCCTCTTGGCTATGACCTGAGATCCCAGCTTCACGTCCCAGCCTACTTCGCTCGACTCGGTGCTAAACTTGCACTCTAGATATTCTGTTTCCACTTTTCTTTTTTTCTTTTTTCACATTTTTTTAAATTTGCCTACTATTATTTATTCAGATGAGAAAACATCACCAAATTTTTTAAGCTTTGTTGAAATTTTTTAACCAAAGGCTTTATGATTATTCTTTCATTGTATTGCTTTCATTAATCGCTAAATTACATTCTTAAATATTATTGTGTCATATTTTCTAGACCACAAAAGAATAGTTATTTATACAATTAAATTATTATGTCACATTTTCTAGACCACTAAAAGAATGTTTAGTAGACTGTCCTATATATTAAACATTTTCCAGAAATGGGACAAGAACATGATTTTTTTTTTTTTTTTGCTTCATTATTTCAGTTTGTGTAATTCAGCTTTACCGAGAACCAAGAAAATCGAGACCCTGATCTTATTCTTCCTTATGCTGTCTTTACTAAAATCAAATTTTAGTATAGCAATGTGGGGCGGGATACGGCAGGTGAACGCTGGTGGAGTATAGGGCGGGTGAATACTAGTTTAAATCTTATGCGGGGCGGGGCGGGGCGGGTGAATGCGGATGAAGTGTGGGGCGGATGAATACGTGTTTAAATCTTATGCGGGGTGGGGCAGATTTAAATTTGGGCGGGTTCAGACAGAACCTGCCCCACACCTGCACCATCCCGCACCTCCTGCCATTCCTAATTAAAAGTGATTGGATGTATTCTCTCGAAACACTTGTGCTCATTTTGACTCTTTTCTTTAACAAATAAGATTTTGGTTAAGGTAAAAGTGTATGCGTATTCGGTGTTTACATCAGCTCAATAAATGTGTGATATATGAGTTATATATAGGAGCGTAGTTAAAGTGTAAGTTACAAGCTCGATAGTTTTTTATTCAAGTTTTATATTTATTTTGAAAAATTTACTGAATATGTAATATATTAATTATTAATTCAGAACACATTGATTTAATTGACTATAATTCTGCACCTATAAGAATTTCAAATTCATTCTCTCAAATTCATTCTCCGAGCTGTTCACATACATTATTACCATTAAACTACAATTAAATAAGTTACATTTTCATTTTTAAGGTTTAGTTAACAATGATTAATACAGTTTGATATAAACACATATGCGTTGTAAGTGTTTACTCTTCGATTAAATGGTTTGTCCACTTAGCTTGCATAATACGTGAACACATCATATCCTACTTGGGCATAGTAGCATAGAAACAACATTTGAAATCTAAGTATGAATGATCACTGCCTTAAAAGAATTATATTTCATCGTGTATTCTCCATGCATAACGTAGGTTACGATTCAATATCTTAATAAATTAAATAATGCAGCAATAAAATATGAAGCTTCTTGATCCATAACAGCAAAATTATTTTCAGTCATACACATGCAATTTCACGTAGAAATGATAATGTTTCGTACTAACGGTTTAATATTTTTAACCATAAAACGAAAAGAATTGAAGCTAGGTCTATTCTTTGAAGAATAGTAAAACTGACATCCAATTAGGTCAAGATATCTTATTCAGGAAAACAAATATATTCCCTTTTGTTATCCTAACATATTACATCTATACAAATCGCTTAACTCTTTTAGTGATTGATAGATTTGTAACGAGATCTGACAACATTAACACACATCTAAGACTGGGTTTTTTTACCGAACATGTTTCCCTTGTTTGACGATGTAAAGTTTTCTTATATATATATATATATATATATATATATATATATATATATATATATATATATATATATATATATATATATTGTTACATATCTCCGTTTAAGGGCTGAATGTCCTCATTGTTCGCCCCACAACCATCTCAAAAACTGAAGTTTGCTTAAGTTCAAGTAAATGTTGCGGTTTGCCCTACCATCATCTAAAGTTATATATAAAGGTGCTTTGATGTACAATTCACAAGTGATATTGTTCCTTTTGAATCTAGGCCAATTTGACTTTACAACGTATCACCAAAAATTAATATTTGTTTCCTTATATATCCAACATCTCTTATGTTATAATAACCTTATTACTTTATTACTTTTTCCTTGTTAAAGATCTTCATCTTTTTTTTTTCTCCTCATACCAAACATCATCATTGTTTTTTGCCTCTGCATCTTCATCTTGACTACACCTTTTTCAACATTTGGGAAAATATTTCTGTAGAAGGAACACGTTGGTTAGACTATCTGACTTTTCATAAAAGATCAGTTGCCTTATATGAGCAATTGTTTTAATGACAAATCACTCAAAATAACAATAGTGTTATGAACACGATTAAAATAGTTCACCAAAAGAAAAATTACGTATATTAGTAAAAGATGGAATTTGCCTTTTCCATAATCAAATAGTAGGTGAATACTTGGTAAGAATGGCGGCCCTGCATCTACATAATATTTTTCTTATATAAATATGTGCTCTCTGCTGCTACTTTCATAATTATCTATCCCATAATCATACAATATACTAGCAAATATTATCCTATTGGCCATGGCTTATATGTGGGCAGCAGTGATTTTTGCTCTTTTTGTGTTATCCATCTTCCATAAGTTACTAAAAATCAAGAACAAGAAGAAACTTCCTCCTGGTCCAAGAGGGATTCCTATATTAGGACATCTCCATCTATTAGGTGAAAATCCAACCCAAGATTTTTACAAATTATCCAAAAAACATGGTCCTATTATGTACCTTAAATTAGGATTGGTACCAACTTATGTTATATCTTCTCCTGAATCAGCTGAAAAAATCCTCAAAACATATGATCATGTCTTTGCTAGTAGACCTCATAATGAGACAGCTCAATACATCTCTTATGGCCAAAGAAATTTAATTTTTTCTAAGTATGGACCTTACTGGCGTAACATGAGAAAATTATGCACAGTTCACTTGTTGAGTAATCACAAGATTAACTCGTATCGATCAACGAGAAGTGAAGAAGTTGCCCTTATGATCAAATCAATTAAACCATCAGCTCAAGATGGTGTTGTTGTTGATCTTAGTGCTAAGGTTTCGTCATTGAGTGCTAACTTGAGTTGCTTAATGGTTTTTGGAAAAAAGTTTATGGATGAGGATTTGGATAAAAGAGGTTTTAAATCTTTAGTTCAAGAAGTTACACATTTAGCTGCAACACCAAATCTTGGTGATTTTTTCCCTTTTTTTGGTGTTATCGACATCCAAGGACTCACCCGTCGCATGAAGGATATTTCTAAGGTATTTGATGAATTTGTTGAGAAGATTATTGATGAACATGCCCAGACTACTGACCAGAAGAAAACTAAGGATTTTGTAGATACTATGATGTCCATTATGCAATCTGGAGAAGCAGAATTTCAGTTTGATCGTCGCCATGTCAAAGCTGTCCTGCTGGTACGTTCTTTCTCAATCTAAAATTTAAATAGTACTCCCTCCGACTCAACTGTTTGACTGGGCACGGAGTTTAAGAAAAAAAATAAAGACTTTTAAAATTTGTGGTTGTAAACAAGTCCAAATGGGACCCAGAGTATTTGTGTGATTATAAAAATTTCTCATTAAGGGTAGAGTTGTAAGTTTAAGCTAAATTGTTACCAAATATAGAAATGATTATTCTTTTTGGAATGAATCAAAAAAGAAAATAAGTTCACGTAAATTGGATCAGAAGTAAACTATAACACTATTTTTAGTCAACTTAACTCGTGTAACGGTCAACAATCAATCAACAGAACCTCAATTGCCACATTAATTATATTGGAGTCGGTTGTATGAATCTTTTATATCTCTAGATTTTTCGTCATAATTAAATTATTTTCAACGTAAACAGTCAACTTACCTCAATACTGCCCTTTTATACGGACTTTGAAGAAACATTGGCAAAACATGTTTAATGGAAATATTTTTTTTTTATTCAGGACATGCTTGTAGCATCAATAGACACATCATCAACATCAGTGGAGTGGATGATGTCCGAACTTCTAAAGAATCCTAATGTAATGGAAAAACTCCAAAGAGAATTAGAAGAAGTAGTTGGTCTAAACAGAATGGTGGAAGAATCAGACTTAGACAATTTGAAATACTTAAACATGGTATTCAAGGAGTCATTTAGGTTACATGCTGCAGCACCATTACTACTTCATGAAGCAATGGAAGATTGTATAGTAGATGATTTCTACATACAAAAAGGATCACAAGTTATCGTCAATTCATATTCAATTCATATGGATCCTAATGTTTGGACTGAAGCTGACAAATTTTTACCAGAGAGGTTTCTTGAAAGTAACATAGACGTTCGTGGACGTGACTTTCAACTTTTACCATTTGGCTCTGGAAGAAGAAGTTGTCCTGGGATGCATTTGGCGTTGATTATTGTACGTTTGGTCGTTGCGCAATTAGTTCACTGCTTTGATTGGAAACTCCCAAATGAAATGCAGCCTAAGGATTTGGACATGACTGAGAAATTTGGTATTGTGACTGGTAGAGCCAACCATTTGGTGGCTATTCCTACTTATAGGCTACACAACTGATTTTGGGATATAAATTTTGGTACATCTATAGCTGTATGACGTTTCATCTTGTTATAAAGTACCTTGAGTGTTTTGGTTAACTTTTTTATGTGTTTAATTACTTGTAATAGTACGGGAAAATATAGAATAAATATGTTATCATTTTCGTTACTTGGAATAAATATATATATTCCATAGGTGAAATCTTCTAGCTCTTCCTATTTGATCTGATACCATTTGATCTAGTCATGAGCAGGTTGAAGAGAACTATTTTAGATTCTGTTTCATATTGTTATATGTTTTTCTGATGGTAAGCAACCCCCACTTCCAATCGAGATGTTGTGAGTTCGAGTCTCCCCAAGAGCAAGGTGGGAAGTTCTTGGAGGGAAGGATGCGGGGGTCTATTTGGAAACAGCCTCTCTACCCTAGGGTAGGAGTAAGGTCTGCGTACACACTACCCTCCCCAGACCCCATTAAGTGAGATTATACTGGATTGTTGCTGTTGTTGTTGTTATTGTATATGTTTTTCTAATATTTTTACATATCTTTTAAGAAAATATATAATAATAAATTTACTAATAAGAGTGTCGAACTTATCTTTTATCTATCATTATAAATAAGGTGAATTTTGAGAAAAATAATAAGTCTTTCTTGTTTCTCAAAGGCGTAAAATATTCTAGAACAAATTCAGTTGCAAAAAGATTAATATTTTTGACTGAAGGGAACTTTTTTTTGGGTCTAAGATGAATGTGTGTGTATATTTTCATTATTTTACAAATTATTTGATGGCTTCATGTTTATCTGCCAAGACAGCATCGTGACTCCTATTAAGGTTGAAAATGATGAATCATCACTGAGATTTTCTAAGCAATATTATAATTCTCTATCTGTTCCACTTCAATCCATTTGGCATTAAAATATGCTTGTGACGGTTAATGTTCTAAATAATAAACTAATGATGTCATGCTAGAACAAGAATTGATGTTCGAATTGTTATACGACAAAAGAAGCCCAATTTTTCACTCAACTGTCAGATCATTCACCAGCAAACGATGTAAATATAAAATTGTGATACAAGTAATATTTGAAATGATGACACGCCGCCTCTCATAGTCATCTACAGAACCTTAATTCCCTTCTCTCCCAAAAAGAATTTAACAATAATAATACTAGACGATAGGAAAAGGAACATGTAATATTTAAACTAGAAAATAACATTAATTAATTAGTTCCTTATGAAGTTCTGAAAATATGTCAATAGAGGGAAATATGAAAGTAATCAATCAACAAATTATGCCTAAATCCTGACTATTTGACCAGAAGATATCGAAAACTTTTTGATTCAATCAATTAATGAAGATGAAGAGGTAAATCTCAGCGAAGTATAATAAAATTTAGATTAAGTGACGTAAGAGATGAACAAGATAAATGATGCTTCCTAGTATGTCGGAATCGAACGATTGCTTAAAAATGTGATATCTTTAAATGTAGGGATCAATCGTAATGAATGCCATTGACCTAGATAAAAGATGATGTTTAGATGATTGTAGGATCCTTGTTAATATCGGACAGAGATGCTAAACTTCAGATCTGTAATCAATGAAGAGGGTTATGTTTTGTATTCCCTTCCTGATCCCCACTTGCAAAGTGTTTTCCCCTATTTATAAGGGACAATCCCCTTTTAAACCCTAAAAAGGTACAACATAAAGTATATTCGAAAAGCATATTCGAAAAGCATATTCCTATTCTTTCCGACTATGCTTACACTACTACAGACGTCATGCATTTGCTAACCACTTTTTGTCGCTGCCTTTTATAACGACCATGGGACGTTACACCATGATGATCTCATTCCTTTTCGTACTCAATAGTGGTCATGGTTGTCAAATTTGGACCAATACATTTTGTCCCTATACTTGTTGAGGTTGCGACCCGGTGTGTCCTTGATAAACGGACATCACCTATACCTGTGGAGAAATTTGGCTTGGGAATCATAACGGTCCGACCAATAATAGAAGAGCGGTGCACTTTACGATATCCCGGATGGTGTAATATATCGGGAAATGACGTCACTTCCACATGCGTTATCATTACGCATCTTTTCGAGGCAAAGACTGATGGCTTGTCGCTTTGGTTTTGGTGCCATTGGTAGTCTTCCGCTTCAATTCTGGCGCCACCCAACCATATAAATAGGTCAATGGTTTGTTTTTCCAAAAACTTCTAGCCACTTCCTCTTTGATTATTCTTTCTTGTATCTTCAACTCCGTTTTTGCGATTTATTCGCTTTCTCTCTTTCGTTCATCGTTCTTGGTTTTTCTTTTTATCACAACATCATCTTCCATTGATATTCCTAGAACACATCGGTTACACGGGGGTATTTATGATGCCACCCTGTTATACATGGCGCTTTCTTCTGGTGGTGAGGACATGATGATGGTGGAAGAGGACAGTTTTCCCATTGTGGAAGAGATATTACAGAGACACCCTATGTCTCGAAGTGACTTCCTTAAAGAAGCTGCTCCTACACCCGCTCCGGTAATGTCTGAGATTGACCATGCTCATATAGATGCCCTCTGTACTAAGCATAACATTTCCCCTTATGCTGAGATGTTTCTGATGGGGAAGGACTTTGTGGACGACCATAGACTTGGGTATTTCTGTTTTTACGAATACCCCTTCACGATTGGCCATTCCTTCCCCTTCATCCCTTAGAGGAGGAACTCTGCTGGTTTTATCAGGTCTGACTGTCGTAGCTTTCTCCGTACACGCACAAGATATTTCTGGTATTGATTAAATATACATAGTTGGGGGGTGCAAAGTTAACATCCACCACCTATTACACTTGTTATGCCCTAATTTTCACAGGGGTACTATGGTATATTTGATGCATTGTGGGACCAAATAGCTGATGGTCGGAAACAATGACTGGGCAAGCCATAAATTTTGGCATAAATATATCTTTGTCAGAACTGAATACATTGTGTCAGACCCCGATGGAATACCAGAGCAGTGGAATTATAATCGTAGGTGTTGGAACTTGTTTACTCTTGTTTTTTTTGTGTTCAACTTAGTATTTTTCTGTAGCTTTCTTTTGCAACTTTAGGACGTACAACCCATCCCATCGCCAATATAATGGAATTTGTAGCCCGTTTACATCCATACTATATGGAGACTCAAGATTGGACTGCTTTCATGAAATGCTTTGGGCTGAATCTGGTAATGTTTTTCCTCTGTGCCACTCTTTGGCTTTTTGCCGTTGTCTATTGATACGACTCCTTATGATTACAGGTCATGGGGCTTCTAGATAGAGGGCCCCAGTCCCTGTATTTCACCAGGCCATCGCATAGGCAGGAAAGCAATTTACCTTGGAGGAGCCCCTATGAAAGCGTCTGCTCAGCCGGTACACGTGAGAGACTTCTCTCGGGATATGGTTGTAAGGAATGAGATCTCCTCTCGACTGATTTATCACCTCGTGGACGAGTTCTCTACTAGGGACGACTCCTTGCCAAGAAAAACGATGAGGGTAGAACTTGGGAAGGACGTGGCCATTGATGCTGCTAAGAGTAGAATTGGTGCCTTGGAGACGGCACATGTGCTCGCGTTTATAGCGGATACCATCTTGGTGGGGAGGTCTCCACGTACAGAAGGAATATACCAAGGAGGGGCTCTGTGTGCTCCGCTGAGGGGGCGTATCATCAATTGTTGGAGGGGGTCCATACTGGGAGCGACGTCTTGGGTTTGGACATCGGCCAAGGGGATGTACGAGAATTCTTGGAGCGGCACACTCGTGCAGAGGTTAGAATGGGGGATTATGATCGGCACATAGTCATCCATGGGGACTAAGACTTGTTGTCGAACTGTGATCAGGTATAATCTATGTGTGCCCATTTATGCGCTGATCCTGATAGCGCAACACTTAGCGATGAGTGATGCAGAGTTCTTACGGAGCCTTTCTGGCATTGCTATACTAGTAAATGCTTCTCTTTTATATTCGTCATTGGATCCGTTTTACTATCATTACACTATCCTTTTGTTTTAACTTTGTTTTTCACATTAGACCCTTATTATGGAGATCGAGAGGGAACATCTCGAAACGAGAAGGATGACCATCTATGGGAATATGTCCTCTAAGTAATAATAATACCACACCAAGCATCGCGCGATGGCCAACATCTTCACTTAGGACGACGCCTTTCATCTGTTCTGCGATGGGCCTAAGAAAATGGAGGTTTGATTGGCACGTAAGGTCAAAGAACTAAAAGAATGAGATGAGGACCTTATGAAGGCCATTGCTCGTTGTAGTGAACTCGAGGTGGACCTTAAGGTTATGGAAGATGAGCTTGAGCTGAATAAGGAAGTGATAACCGAAAATGCCAACCTCCAAGTAAAGGTGGGCAATTTAACAGTCGAGCTTGATAAAAAGGCGGTTGAGTTCTTCGACCTTAAGGGTGAGTTGGGTGCTAATGCTGATCTGTTGGCTCACGTAAAAAGGGATAGGGTAACTACCATTTTTGAGGTAGCTACTTTAGAAGACGCCCTCTGTATTGGTTTATTGGAGGCATTTGCGCTTAACAAAGAGGAACTTGAGGAGAGTATTCAATATCAGAAGGTGGAATTATCTGCGTTACATGAATATATGGGTGCTTTGAAAACGGAGGACGTGCGAGGATAATCACAACCCTCTAAATCCTATGCTTCGGCTAATCCTATCATGCCTCGACATTTGTATGAGTTGTGAGTTCATGCTAAAGCGAGGCTTGATATGTATAAGTCTCTTCAAGTTGACGGGAGGGTGTCCGAGGCAAAACTTCAGGATGTGTGTGCCAAGGCTCGTGCAACTCGTGAGGAATGCGGGTATGACCCCACCACGCCTTGCGGGGATGATATCAATTTTGATGATGCGGACAAAGTTTCCTCTGATTCTTGGTACGAGAAGGCACGGGGAATGATGTGGCATAGTACTTGGTTGTATTTACTTTTTGTTTTGTCATTTTTTGTGAGGGAGTCCTTGAGCCCTTTGTAAAAATAAGAACTTGTAATGTATTTGCTGTAATGGAAATTATTTTGGTCGTGTACCTCCAAATTGTTGTTTCCTTTTTTTGCTTATTCGACGATGACCTTTTCCACAGCCATGCTATTTCAAATCTTTATTGAAATGTTAACACATTGTGTTTTGAGTGATGTCGAGCTCTTTTTGTTAGCAACGACCTTGGTCGTAAGGATTACGTTTGAGTTAATGTCGAAGTATTATCCCCTCGTAGTTCAAATGATGTCAAACTCCTTTCTTCGATGATGGCCATAGCCATAGTGATGTTACTTTCGAGTTGGTTTTGAAGTAGTACCCCGTCATGGTTCGAGTGATGTCAAAATCTTTTTTTCAATTATGGCCTTAGCCATTAGGATGTTATTTTCGAGCTGGTGCCAATGTATTATCACGTCCTGGTTTGAGTGATGTCGAACTCTTTTCTTCGATGATGGCCTTAGCCATTGGGATGTTACTTTCGAGCTGGTGCCGAAGTAGTAACCTGTCGTAGTTCGAACAATGTTGAACTCATTTCTTCGATGATGCCCTTAGTCATTGGGATGTTACTTTCGAGCTGGTATCGAAGTAGTATCCTATCATGGTTTGAGAAGTGTCGAACTCATTTATTCAATGATGGATTTAGCCATTGGGATGTTACTTTCGAGTTGGTGCCGAAGTAGTATACCATCGTGGTTCGAGTGATGTCGAGCTCTTTTTTCGACGATGGCCTTAGCCATTGGGATGTTACTTTCGAGCTGGTGCCAAAGTAGTATCCCGTCGTGGGGGTGACGTTCTATTTTATTTCCTGGAGTGTCGTATATGCTGGTTTTATTCATGTAATGGAGACACATATCGATTTCGTATACGTAATGGAGTGATTTTATTCATATGTTGGAGATACATGTCGATTTTGTTCGTACAATAAAGATTCTTTATATCTAGTCCTTTCATTTCTCGGCCTGGATATGTCATCAGTAGGCGGGTAATGAATAATACATTGAACTTCGAGATGGCCCCCTTGTCGCCTAATTAAAACCCTCCCCGAGAAAATCTGATTGGGAAAAAACCCGGGAGAGGGAAAAAGAGTACGACTTAGATGGCATCTCTTTTCAGAAGTGGAAGTACTTGAGGTAGGCGATACTCTGCTTATTTTATAGTAGTTTTCCTTACATTTTCTCTAATTGTAATGCTCATTTGCTTGCTGCCGCTATGATTTCATATGGCCATCCCAGTTTTTTCTCAATTTTCCTTTATTCGGCTGTTTCTTTGCTTGTGTTTTTACTTTGAGGACGTAGTCCCCGACTTTGAGTGGTCGTACTTTGGCCTTCTTGTTATAGTACCTTTCTGCTTGTTGTTTTTGGGCTATCATCCTTGTGTGAGCCATATCACTTTGTTCTTCGACCTCATCTAGGTCTTGTAATTTGGTCCACTGTCACTATAGTGCCTCATGCTAGGTTCCCCAACCTCAATGGGCCTATCGGTCTCGTAGACTAACAAATATGGCATTTCTCTTTGTGCAAGTCTTTGGCGTGGTGCGGTAGGCCCACAACACCTATTAACAGTTCTGGCCATAGCCCTGTGGCATACTCAAGCTTCTTGTTTAATATATTCAATATTGTTTTGATGGAGGTTCAACTTGACCGTTACCCGCGGGGTGGTATGGCACAGAGAGTATTTGTTTAATGTGCCATTTTTCAAAGAACTCAGTTGTCTTCTTCCTGATGAACTGAGGTTCGTTGTTACAGCTTATTTCATTAGGGATGCCGGAGCGACATATTATGTTTTTTCCATATGAATGTAATGACTTCTTTCTCGCCACCTACTTCAACCCATTTGGAAAATTAATCAGTTAAAACCAAAAGGAAATGTACCTTATCTTGGCCTGCTGGGACTAGTCTGACGATATCCATTCCCCATTTTATAAACGGCCATGGTGAAGTTATGGAATGTTGGAGTTCTCCCGCTCGGTGTATCATAGGGGTGTATTTTTGGCATTGCTCATATTTCTTGATGTAATCAATGTCTTATTTTTATCAAGGTAGGCTAGTAGTATCCTGTGCGAACAAGTCATCTAACGAGGTCTTGATTTCCTGTATGAGCATCGCAGTGACCCTTGTGTACTTCTTCTAACACACGCCTTGTTTGATTTGGCCAAACGCGCATGCCTAACGGGTCGCTGAATGTTCCTTATAAATGTCATAGTTTATGCAGTTGTACTTGGCCATCTGTATTCGAAGCTTTTTGGCTTCTTTATTATCTTGCAAGAGTGTCCGTTCCTGCAAATATGTTATAATGCGGTTGTGTTAGTCCCAAGTTCAATTTATAAAATGTACCCAGACCTAGTCTATTGATGAATGGAGGAGGGTGTCCACATTTTCCTTGCTGATATTTTTGGTAGTTGCCACTACTTTGGCGAGGCCGTCTACTTTGATGATTTGCGCCCCGGGTATCTGGTCAAGTTGGCATTTGTCAAATTCTGGTAGAAGTTGTGGATTTCTGTCTGGTAATTTCTTCCATGACTTGGAAGCTCCAATAAATTGATTTACAACGATTTGAGAGTCGCAACGAAGGATGAGTCGTCGTGCGCCATACTTGAGGGTTAATTTCAGTCTTGCAATTAGGACTTCATACTTGGCCTTGCAGCTAGTCATTTGGGGGCACCGTATGGATTGGTGAATTACTTTGCTTGTAGGGACTTCGAGTATGAGTCCCAGTTCAGACCCCGAATGCGCTGTCGGTGTAGAGGACCTAGAGGTCGGGTCATACAGGGGAAGAGCGAAGCGATTCTTGCTAGACATTGGGCAATATTTTAGTAGTGAAGTCGGCAACGAAACCGGCGAGCACTTGCGACTTTGTTGTAGTTCACGGTTGATATGTTATATCGTACTCGCTCAGTTCTATGGCCCATTTGACCAACCTAATCGATAATTCCGGTTTGTGCAGGATGCTCCCTAGAGGGAAAGTTGTCACTACTTTATGGGGTGACATTTAAAATAGGGTCTAAGTTTTTGTGAAGCTATAACTAATGCTAGAGCCAAACCTTATGAATATTTAAATCATGCTTCAACTTATAGGCTCACTATATAAGGGTAAAAATAGATGTAGCAGTGAGGTTACTTTTAAATGCCAATATACTCAATTTTGTATTTCCTTTAGACCCGATTCTTCGGAACAAAGGTGAACCTATTTTATTTTTACACTTTATTTTGTTGAAAAATGTGACTTTTTTCTTATTACTCATTAACAAAATTAGCGTTTAGATCTTAGACCATCCAATTTTGACATTGAATGCTAATTATAAAGTTCAGCAAAAATAAATAGGGTTATTTCAGATGACATTACGATAAGAAATTAAAAGCAAACAATCTCTGAAACCCAACCAAGTTTAAAAAGAAAATTGAAGAGAGATAGAAAGAAAGTTTAAAGTGATTAATAACATTCCAATGCATGGGGTCAGCATGTGGTTTGACACTTTGACTAATTTCAGCAACAACTAAGGAGCTAACCTAGTTTCTGCAATTGGCAAGCTTGAGACACCATAAAGTAAGAATATAAGTCGATCTTTTAAGTATAAGTCATGACTCAAATAGAACCAATATATATAATAAGTCATATTCAAAATTAATGATGTATAACTTATCTACAACTTTCACACATTTCTATTCAGTTAAATTCAATTATAATAATATACAACTTAAATATAAATATTATACAATATGTCTTTTGTATATTTTGTACCTGATAAAAATGGCCAACCCTCGAGCTTGAAGCACATTGCCCAACATTTTTCGCATTTACGGATAATAGGTCGCACCTGCGACCTTCACTTCTCCGTGAAACTTGCTTCTGCAAAAATAGCATTCCTCGCAACCCTCGTACCTGTGGTAGAAAAAATCCTCTTCGATGGTGACATTCGCACATGCGCTCATAATTCCTCGCATTCGCACATGCGCTAAATTCTTCGTTTATGCGATCTCACTCACCTAGGTTCTTCTCACTCATGCGTTGATACTGCCACTTTTGCGGCTCCGCACCTACACCCATGGCTCCATAAGTGCGGTCATACCAGAATCTCTAGTATACCAGCCTTAGCCAAAATGGTCCAAACAAATCCGAACCTCATCCAAAACTCACCCAAGCCTCTCGGGACCACGTATTAACATGCAAACATATCTCACAACCTAATACAGACATACTCGAGGGATCATATACGCATAACAACATTGAAATGATGAATCGCACCTTAAATCGATCTTAAAGAACATTGAACTTTTCAACTTCCAACAATCGTGCCATAACATAGCAAATGAACCTGGAATGAACCCAAATTTTGCAGACAAGTGCCAAATAACACAACTCAGCTATTTCAATTCTTGGATTCACATTCTGAATCCAATATCCACAAAGTCAACTTCTAGTCAAACTTATGAACTTTCCAAGCCCTTACATTTCTAATTTTCACATATTTTTGCCAAAATCTTCTAGAAACATCCGAATGCATATGCGGGCATGCACCCCAGTCCTAAATTAACATCTGGACCTAACGAAACCATCAAACTCCATTTTTAGATCAAATGCTAAAACGTTAAACTAGATTAACAATTCCAACTTAAAGCTTCATTAAAGAAATTCATTCTTCCAAGTCAATTCTGAATAACCTGGAAACAGAAACTAACGATTCATACAAGTCATAATACATCATACAGAGCTACTCATGGCCCAAAATTTTCGCGAGAAGTGCAAATGCTAAAGATAATTGGTCGGGTCATTACATCATCCCGCACATAAGCATACGTTCATCCTTGGACGTGCCAGGAGTAGTACCAAAGTCATCAAACAGTCGTTTAACCTTACCATACATATATTCGGGGTGATCTCACGTCACCTTAATCTATATAAGAATGTCAACACGACCTAACTGAATATCCTTAATTTAACCTTAGCCCATAAACCTTAGAATCCAATTTTCCCACATCCATAATTTCTTATAAGATTTGAATCTTGTATCAACCCACTGTATATGTTTGAACAAGATATATCCAGCCATAATTATAACCTAAGATGTAATCACATCATATACCACATAACTCAACTATCCGTAGGAAAATTTCCGATCATAGTAGCTACTCAAAACAACCCAATGCCGGTAATAAACATTATATCAATCAAACCTTGTTCTATTGCCTTCATACCCCACCGATGATGAAACAAACACACAGAACTCATAACCACTCACCAGATCGACAAGTCATGGAGTCTCCCTCCTTTGACAAGAATAATAGCAATTTCTAAGCCGACTTCCGATATTATCCTTCCAAATATACCGCAATCGAATACGATAGAACCCCTCCTAGCTCTATCGACCTCATTTTATTAAATACCAACTACTCTATTCACATGCCACACCAATACTGCCCAGAGCCGCCGTGCAATCCGTGCACCAATGCGCAATAATTCAAATATACTCAAACATGGAAATGACTCAAATGAGAGAACCGTCCCACAAGCTCAACAAGTACCGCCATAACAAAATGAGAAATCCTATCTACATCGTAGAATCATAAAACACGAAGGTAACGCAAAGGATCATAGCTCAACATAACTCCACGGTAATACGTGACCCTATCCAAATACTAGTCCATATAAAGTACCTCAAGCCACCCTACTCAAAATTAATAACCACGCACTACTCGATTTTAGGTACCCAAGGTGCATGACCATGACTATGGAGAAGCAAATAACACAATTCCAAACATACCCGAAAAGAACATAACTAGTGCACAATCAATCATGCAACGCCTAAATACCCATCTTGCCCAAATTTTTCCATAAGGCCCAAATAGAATAGCAGCAAGTGTAACTATAATATATGAATCCCAACCCCTCGTAGCATAGAAGGCTAACTCATTGAAACATCTTGGAACACGAATAATATCAACTCTAACCAAATGGAACATCCCTCAGCAATACTAGTACAAAGTCAACCAACGGACCCGATGCAGAACACACATCCTTATTGGGCCTACCGGTAGACCCCAAATCAATCTGACCATCCATAATATATAATTAACCCTTCAAAAGTCCACAATGACTAAATCATAACACATACTATCATATGGCTAGCTTTGGCCTCATCTTCACAGTCCGCAACCACGAAAAAACCTACTTCTAAAAATTCTCGATCTATAAATCCATAAAACCTACTTCTCCAACTCTACTGCCCGAATGTGTAACACATCTCTAATACATAATCATTATTTGGGGGCCACCTAGCAAAATCTAAACCTACCAACCAGGCAAGTACCGAAATATCAATGAAGTCTACGCAAGTCAAAACACAGTGCACCCTCTGAAATGTGCATACTTCTCAAGCAATACCAAGTAGTAATAATATTTCTAGTAAATCTGAAATTGTACATGTTGTCTAAGAATTCATGACCTTTTCTTCAAAATTGAACTGTGATCTTTCACATTCAAATCACAATCCCACACAAAACATCACATTTATCATGTCATTAGAAGAAAAGAATGAGAATCTCATAAGCAACTCTGAGTTAAAGCAAACTATATTCCCAATTAGCCAGGAACCTTCCATTTGATATCATCCAGGAGAAGTCACAATACACAACATGTTACTCATGCCATTAGAGAATATTCACCTCGAACTATGATAGAAATCATCGATAACTCCTTAGAAATCAATTTGCACATAACCAACCCATCATAACTGAATCACTCTAACTCTACCAAGAGATGCTGGTCGCCAAAACCCAAGAGCACTGCCATGAAACACCTATAAGGACTCACAACATCATAAGTATCCAAAGAACCAATCATACCCATTGTCGTGTTGACCCAACCTACTACCAAACTATCTTATTTCTCCGTGTTCCTTCTGAATTATTATCAAGGTGACAATTTCCAAAAACCATGATCCTAAAAAAAAACTCACCCCACAAGATCCTAGGAAAAAATCTCACTGCCCTAAAGCCCATAAGCCACTGAATTCTCTCTTAAACACCTCAAAAAACTACAACTGATAAACCTACTCTAAAGAGACCTTATGTGAAACTAAAAATATTTTTCTTCACTTGTTTGATACTGCAGTATATAATCCACAATCATATATAAATGCCACTAGTTTTGACACCATCCAACTTAAGTCATAAATTCTAGCCATATGCAAATCCCAAAAATTCTCAATTGCTACACATAAATCTTGAATCCATTAGAACCTTCTCGAGAGTTATCCACTCTGCCCAACTCAATTGCACTGCCCAAATGATCGAATGACCTATGCCCTACTAGAACAATTACACCTGAAGAAGTAGTCCACACCTCTAAGCAACCAAGTAAATTCCTACTCCATGCACACTACATCTGTCATGAGTTACTACTCAGGCATTCCATGACTTCCATATACCCATAGAATGTAATAGAATTCATATCTAAAATTCACTTATTGGTTCATCATCAGTCTCAACGTCTGATTCACAAGTATATCTCAAGCCAAAATCAATACAATACATTACCGTGCAATCAACTCGTCCATAACAGACTCCCCCACTTGGCTCAAAGCCATGGGAAAAAATATTTGGTAACTCAAAATAGCCATACTATATTACAACCATAATACCATAGTGAGATTCAACTAAGTCCTTCATAAGTTCATGTAATTCAAACCATCTAATACCTCAAATCATCTTAAACTCTTGCATTAATCCTCGTGACGTTGAGGTCAACTATTACAACTGATCCAAAATCAAATCACACCAATATAACCCATTTATAAATAGGAAATCCTCCACACAACATCATAAAAATCGCACATCTGTAGGTTACCTCACATGTTGTAACCTACCTGCTTAGCCTCAAACTGACACCATCTTTATACCCTTTCACAACCATAACTACTACGCAATCACTAAATCATCCTGAGTCTGAACTCACAACAAGAAATGAAAATCTACTTTGCTCCACATTTAAACAATATGAAAGATTCGCCCAACACACCCATAACTCGAGCCAATACATCAAATCAAGAAAAAATAAAACACCCAACGGTCCTTCATCTCAAGCAAACTTTTCTCATTATATTCAAACGATATGAACATATCTCACAGTCACATCACACTTATCACCTATCCATTCAACCGTTTAATTCCATACATAGGGACACTACTAGATGTTTAAGTCGAAAAGCACGTGCTCACACAACCAAAATACTCGTGCTAGAGATACAGTCAAAACTTGGCTTCAATTCCTCCAGACTGGCCCATCGGCAGTACACAAAAATCACATCTCGCACCTCATTCATAGAATCAAAAGTCGTCGATACAAAGCTCATATAGAGCGCTCACATGCACATACGAATGCATGTATGGAATTCCAAGAGTTAATCTTCAAGCTAAATCAATATCGCACGATAAGAAAAGAAAGATGGAACGTATATCCTACAGGCCTTGTAGCCTTTCCAATATAGGTATAGACGTCATCATACCGTTCCATAAGACTCTACTAGCCACTTGCTCATGACGTGTAGAACTTATGAACCTAGAGCATTGATACCACCTTGTCATGACTCAAAATCTAACAAGTCGTAATGGCGTATAACCCAACCCACAAGCTATATACCAATTGACAACTAACCAATTCCAATAAATTAATAATATAATTAAATAAAACAAAAAATCTTAAATTGATACATTCCCCAAGGACTGGTAGTACAACCCATGAGCTTCTAAGATTAGAATTTACAAAGTTGGTATGAAATAGATACATACTTTATTTCAAAAATACATAAATATTTTTTTTATATCTAAGGCTACCATGAACAAGAGACAGCTACAACTGAAACACATGTATGTCTTCAAATCCGGCTTCCATCAATCACATCAACATCAACAGCCAACATTTTCACGCAAGGTGCAGAAATGTAGTATGAGTACAACCGACCCCATGTACTCAGTAAGTAACAAATCTAACCTTAGGTTGAAAGTAGTGATGAGCTGGAACAAAGGCAGGGTCCAACACCGATAGCCAACAACAATTCATTAAAACATAATAAAAGTAATAAAAGTGATAACTCAGAGATAAAATGCTAATCTTATTCAGAATTACTGAAAAATAGATCCGCTTTTCAAGTAAATCAATAGAAACCTTAATCTTTTACCGAAATCGCAAAAAATGTGAATAACTTTGAAAAATTGTAATTTCTCCCAAAAAGGCTTTCAACAGGTAAATTCTTTATTTTCAAAATGGGATGAGGAAAATACAATCTATATGTCTATTTGTCAATATATGTCAAAAGTCATTAATGACGTGATACCGTACAACATGATGAAAGTGCATATCTATACTTGTATGCCAAGTGTGCATGTTAATGTAATGTATCTGAGAGATGAACTCATGTACTCACAATCTCAGAGTACTCAATCTTCCCATCTCACATTTTTCCATCATCATGCTCAATCATTTAACATGCTCAGTCACTCAGTATTGTCTATGGCCAATCCAACCTAGGGAAGATCTATTCCAAATATATATATATATATATATATATATATATATGTAGCAACTAATAGTCAGTCACTCAGTATATAAGAACAATGAAGTCCAGGAAAGATCCATCCCAAAATATAAATGCTTCAGACAAGATCCATGTCTAAGGAAGATCCTTCACTCAATATAAATCAACAACGCTTACTAGGGACGTGTGCACACTCCGAAGGGGCTCCTTCAGCCCAAGCCACTCGACTCTGCTATGCCTACACTGCGGAGGATATGGTGGCACTCCTCCAGAATTCTTTGACTCGAATGGAAAGACTGTTCCATCCCCTTACCCTACTTCTAAAGATAGATAAAAAGAATGGAATGACCATCCCTTCGAGATCGGGTATGTAATAGAATCATTTTTAGCTAATGCCAATGTTGGGGCGATGGCCGGTTATCATGCGTTATAACATCTTAAATGGGTTATTCTATTGAGTTTAGCTTTAGCAGAATCAGTTTCACAAAATGGCTTGAGCATCCTCTGACGCTAGGCCACTGAAAGTAGTAGGGTGGTACTTCTTGTGCTTCTTGAGCCTATGCTCCTTCTCCTCTAAAATTGCTGCCCTACCCTATGGCTAAAATGGGGCTACCGGTGGCATCGGTAAAACCTCTAGAATCTGATAAACCTAAACTCACTGCTCTGGGTGCAGGTTGCAGGACTCTGTGCTCCTCCCCTGACCTAAGATGTTGTTGGAGCTAGGGGAATCGACCCTGCTTGAGCTGGTGTAACGAACATGCTTAGGAACTGTGAAAGGGCCTCCTAAAGAGCTGATGTATTGTAGTAGGCATCTAAGGTGCTAGCATGCCAGCTACAGCTACTGGTGGCTCATTTGTAAAAGATCGCGGGTGCTCTAGCTGCACCACGGGGGTGTTCTTGGCCTCTACCCCGGCCCCAGCCCCAGCCTCTGGTGACTCTAGTAGAGGGCGTAGGTGGTTGGTCATCTCTGATTGCCCGTGTCCTCACCATTCATTGGAGAATAGAAGATCGAAGTTTAGCATTTGGAAGACAACAATTTCTCATGAAAAGGAATTAAAAGAAGTGAAATTTTTCCTAACAATTCCATAGCCTCCCAAAGATAAGTACATGCGTCTCTGTACTGATCAGCGAGACTCTAATAAATACACTTCTGACTCAGGACACCTATGAACCTAGAGCTCTGATACCAACTTGTCATGACCTGAATTATCCCTCTGTTAGCCCTCATGACGATGCCTAGTCTATACGACTAGGTAAGCCTAATACTTTGCGGAAAAGAAATAAAAAATATAAAAATTAACAACTAATAGAAACATATAATTTAAATAAAACATTTGAGGTGCCGCTTCGTCTATACGATAATCAACTCCCGAAATATACACAACTCTCCCACGGCCCCGAACACCGTAAGTCACAAGCTTCTAAGAATTTCTATCTGTTCTATACATCAATGTCTAAGGAAATAGGGGAATAATTAACATAAGGGAATAGTGGGGTACTCCGAGGTCTGCGGACGTGGCAGATGTACCTTCAAGTTTCTGAAAAAATAATGACTACAACTAAAAGCAAGACTGGTATGAGGTACATGGATATGCACACAAAAAATATGTGCATGAAAGGGCATGAGTACACTACAACAGTACCCAATAAGTGCCAAGCCTAACTTCGGTTGAGTAGTGGCGAGGTCAAGTCAAGGCCCTATATATATATATATATATATATATATATATATCTGTGTGTGTGTGTAAATAAGATGAAACAAAATATCGTAATAAAATAAAGACTAAAATTCAACAAGAAAGAAACACGGAAAGATAAACGTACAATACACAAAGATAACAATACAGAATCTTCCGAGATACTGTCTCGCAGTCCCAACTATAAATGTGCAGGGGGTCTCCCGGAATACCGTTTCATAATCCTGAAGTGAATATACAGGACAAGGGGGTAACCTTCCGGAGTACCGCTCCATAGTCCTAAAATAAATATGCGGGGGGATCTCCCAGAATATCATTCTGTAGTCCCAAAAGTAAATATGCATAGGGGGATCTCCCAGAAGTCCCAAAAGTAACTACATTGCTCAAACAATAGAATAACAACTACAACACAAAATCCTACAATTTTGACTAAGTACAAGTCAAGGAAGAACAACAGAATTCACTAAGCATGATGCACAGAGTTCAGGTAAGCAATTAAGACACATAGGTATGTTGTTCTAAACTAAACATGATGATTACATATGCTAGTATAGCTCAATTGAAGTGAAATAGGATATACTTAATGAAAATATAGTTTACATAAAATAGCCCATGTACACATTCATCACTTCACGTACACAACGCTCAAATATTAAAATAGTACCAAATCCTAAGGGGATTTCCCCCGCCCACAAGGTTAGGCAAGACACTTATCTTGAACCAAGCTCAAATCAATTTGTAACCATGCCCTTCCCACAAATACACGACATCAAATGCCCTAAATCTACACAAAATAAATTATATATCATAAATATAACTACAAGAAATTCTGAAGCAAGAAATTGAAAAATCTCCTTCAAAAGTCAACCGGGGCCCATGCCTCATAATCGGGCACAAGTCACAAAATATAAACACACATTCGTTCACGAGTCTAACCATACAAGAATTACTCGAATGCGACCTCAAATTGCCTTCTAAAACTCAAAATTTTACTCCATGAAGTTTCTACCATTTCCCTTAACTTTCCAACTCAAATCCCATATTAGAAGATAAAAATAGCAATAGATTCATGAAATATAGCCCAATCTCAGTTAGAATTACTTACCCCAATAATCTTCTTAAAGAAACCTCGAAAAATCACCTCACACCGAGCTGTAAAAATCCCAAATTCGAAATGGGAATCAAACCCTCAAATTTCTCTTTTCTGCCCAGTTATTTCACATCTGCGGACCTGGCATCGCACTCCCATCGCATGTGCGGATTCCACTTAAAAACTTAGTGTCCACTTCTACGATCAAAGGGTTGCACCTGCAGACCCATATCCTCTTCAGCAGTCGTCTTCCGCTCCTGCGGGTGATGGAGCGCATCTGCAGGCATCACAGATACAGAATTTTCCTCGCCACCTGCGACCCCTGACCACTCATTCCAAATCCGCTTCTATGTTTGATCTCCCGTACCTGCGGTCTCCTCACCGCAGGTGTGAAAATACCAAAACTCAAATAGATTCAGCAATTGCATAAGTCCAAAATGCAATCCGTTAAGTATTCAAAACACACCCGAGGTCCCGGGACCTCAATTAAATATACCAATTTGTCCTAAACCACCATTCAAACTTTATTGAGCCCTCAAACCACATCAAACAACGTTAAAATCATGAATCACCCTCCAATTCAAACGTAAAAAACTTGAAACTTTAAATTTTGACAACCGATACCGAAACCTATCAAACCATGTCTGATTGACCCCAAATTTTACACACAACTCATATTTAACATTGCAGACCTACTACAACTTCCAGAATCGGATTCTGACTCCAATATCAAAAATTCTACTACCTATCAAAATCTCCAAAAAATCAACTTTTATCATTTCAAGCCTAAATAAACTACATGCCTCTAAAATATCATCCGGGCACGTCCCTAATGTTGGATAAGAAATGAATTATAAGGAGAAAGTAAAAAAAAAATAGAGCAAAAAGAGATGAAAAGCTACTGTAATTCTTATATTTCTGATGCAACAAAGTGTAAAAGAACTGCTTATAAATAGGCTTACAAAGAAATTGAAAATACTAAAATTTAGCTCCACTAATCCACTTACCCACTAAAGCTAATCAATATCTAGACTTGCTTAAATAAAGAAAACCAACTAACAAACTCCTAAAGACTTGGTCAAACATTTTTGAATCACTTCTCAACACTCTCCCTTGATTTAAAAGTGCAAACTCCAAGTTGACCTATGAAGAACTCGTATTTTGCTTGTGGATGTGACTTTGTGAAGATGCCTGTTGCTTGCTCATTCGTACCACAAGTCTTCAAAGTAATTTTTTCGGTATAAACAAGACTCCGAATATAGTGACAGCGAATATCGATATGCTTTCTTATGCTATGAAATGCTGGCTTTTTCAACATCGCAATAGCTGACCTGTTGTCACAGAATATTTTAGTTGCATCAACTTGTTTTTGATCGAAATCTGCAACAAGTCTCCTTAACCAAACTGCTTGACAAGCTGCCAAAGTTACTGCAATATATTCAGCCTCTGAAGTTGATAATTCCACCACTTCCTACTTCTTTGAACTCCATAAAATTGCTCCAGATCCGAGACTAAACAAGAAACCAGACGTTCTCTTTCTATCATCAATGTTACCTGCCCACGGTATCAGTAAAGCCAGTTAATATGAAATTTGTTACCTTAAATTCTGTGATCTATTGTCCCTGCGATATATCGCAGTATTCGCTTTGCAGCTCCAAGGTGAAGTTTGGTTGGATTATGCATAAATCTTAACACTACTCCAACAGAGAAAGTGACATCTGGCCTCGTATGAGACAAATAATTAAAAAACCACCAACAAAACTTCTAAAATAATTTGCATTTGCCATTTCAGTACCAGCATCAAGACACAACTTCTCATTAATATTCAATTGCGTAGCAGCAACTTTACAATTCACCATATTAAACCTTTTCAAAAGTTTTGATGCATATTTTCTTTGTGAAAGAAATATGCCATCAATTCCTTGTTTCACCTCAAGACCAAGAAAATAATGCAGTAGACCTAAATCTGATATCTCAAAATTTATCATCTTGAATCTTTAAATTTAGCCACTAGACTCATGTGAACCCATATATATTATATCATCAATGTAAAGACATACCACCAAAAAATTACTTTTACCTTCTCATTTGATATAAAGAGTATGCTCATTGTTACTCCTTTCAAAACCACTCTTCTGAAAATAAGAGTCAATTTTGAAGTACCATGCCCGCGACGCTTGCTTTAAGCTATAAAGTGCCCTTTTTAACTTGTAAACATTATCTTCTTTGCCGTTAACTACAAACCCTTTAGGTTGTGTGATATAAACTCCTTCTTCCAAATCACCGTTTAAAAAGGCAGATTTAACATCAAATTGGTACACTGACCAATTTAATGTTGCAGCCAAAGCTAAGAAAGTTCTAACAGTTTCAAAGCGGGCAGCAAGAGAAAAGGTTTCATTAAAGTCGATACCTTGTTGTTGGAAATAGCCTTGTGCGACAAGCCTTGCCTTGTGTTTTTGAATTCTTCCATCTGCAACTAAACACTCATATGAGCATAATAGCTTTCTTTCCTTCTGCCAAATTAACCAAGTCCCAGGTTTGATTTTTTTGAATACCTAATAGCTACTCTTTCATAGCTTTGCACCATTTATCCTCTTTTTCAGCATCTTCAAAGCAAATAGGATTTGAAACAAGCAAAGCAAAAGTACATGATGTACTGTCAGCATATTTGGAATTTGGTTTTCTATCCCTTGTTGATCTTTTTAATGGAACTGGCTTAGCTGAAGGTTCTTCCAATGTTAGAGAGCTTGATGGTTCCATTTATGAGAAAATTGATGGATTTGATTAAGAATGATATGCTACATGCTCTTGATCAACAACATCAGTAGTAGGCAACAATTGAATATTTGAACTTTCTTTTCCAGAATTAAAGTTCCAGCTTGCATCTTCATTAAACATAACATTTCTACTGACTATAATTTTTTCACTCACTGGATTATATAGCTTATAAGCTTTAGATTATGTGTTATAACCAATAAAAACATATTTTTCAGATTTTTCATCAAGCTTGCGTCGAGCTTGTGAATTCACTAAAGCATAAGCTACACATCCAAAGACACTTAAGTGGCTTACCTTGAGCTTGTTAACTCTCCGTGCTTCATAGGGTGTTCGATTAAGAATCGCCTTGGTGGGTAAAATATTCAGCACATAGAGAGCAGTTGCAATGGATTCAGCCCAAAAGGACTTTGAAACACCTCTAGCTTGCATCATGCTTCTGCCCATCTCGACAATTGTGCGATTCTTACATCCGGCTACACCATTTAGCTTTGTTGTATAAGGTGTTGTGGGCTCTCTATGTATTCTCTTTTCCTCGCAAAAGGAATTGAATTCATTTGACATAAAATCACCACCTCTATCCGTCCGAAGAGTTTTTATTTTACATCCACTTTGCTTCTGAAAAAGATATTTAAATTTCTTGAAATTCTCAAAAGTTTCGGATTTAAATTTCAAGAAATATATCCAACTCATATGACTATAATCATCAATAAAAAGCAAAAAGTATCCACTTCCCCCTAATAACTCAATACTCATAGGACCGCACAAGTCAGTATGTACTAACTCGAGACAAATAGAAGCTCTCCAAGACTTATCTATAGAAAAAATATTTTTACTTTGTTTTCCACAAACACAACTTTCACAAAAATCAAGATTCTCAACTTTTGGCAATCCAAAAACCATCTCTTTTTGGTTCAATAACTTCAGTCCGTTGACATTGAAATGTCCATAACGCAAATGCCACAGTCTAGTATCATTATCACTATTACTTACCATAGCATATTTCTCGACCATCGAAACTTTTAAAGGAAATATTTTGTTGTTAGTCATTGGACATGTAGCAATGGTTTGTCCAGATTTCTTACTTCTAATAGTGCAAAAATCATCATCAAAAGAAATAGAGTATCCGCTAACCATTAACTGTCCAATGCTAAGCAAATTAAGAGATAGACTAGGAACAAGCATCACATCTTCTAATATTTCAGCATTAACTTGGCTGGTTCGAATGGTAAATTGCCTTCAACTTGGTTCTTCTTATTGTCTCCCAGCCTCACGTATGATTTTTTGGACTCATCAAGTTTTTGGAACAATGATCTTGTTCTGGACATATGATTGGAACATCCAATGTCCAAAATCCATACATTGTTAGGAATTTATTTTTCACAATAAAACGCAATAAACAACTTACTATCATCATCATTTTTTTTTTTTTGCAAAACTTTCTTGGTTATTTTCATCCTTCTACTATTGCCAACAATATGCTTCCTTATTGTGAGCCCATGATTTTTGCACCGGGCAAATAATTCCAAAATCAAAATAAATATGTTTTTGAGTGCAATTACTTGCTTTGTTTGAAATTAGCTATACTTTATGTGTTTGAATAAATAGAAATCCGAGAAAAATCAAAAAAAATTAGGCTAGGTAATTACTTTGTTTAATGTTATTAGTTTTAAGAAGGAAATTAGCAAAAATAGTTTAAATAGCGGAAATTAGGAAAAATAGTAGAAAAATTGCAAAAAATACTAAATAATTAGGTTAAATAGGAAATTAGATTTTTATAATATTCCATAAAAGAAAATAAAAAAAAAGTATATAAAGGAAAATACATAAAAATCATTAAAATCAGAAAAATACAAAAATATATTGGGTATAATAAATTTGGGCCAAATGCAATCCAAATCACTGGCCCAATGCTTTGGCCCAAAGGAGATCCGGTCCAGAGATTAAGTTGAAGTGATCTCAGCCGTTCATTTCCTTAAATCCAGCGGCTGAGGATTTAGTTGAACTATATGGGGTTAATTAATTTGTAGGATCAGATCTTGGCCGTCCGTTTCATTTAATCTAAGGGTCGAAGGCCTGGGGTCTCATAAGCGACGGAACGACAGCGTTTTAGTAACGCTTATTCCGAGCCGTTGATCTCCATCCAACGAACGGTCCAAATCACCTCGTATGACCAGCCTATAAAAGGCTTTGGTCCGAAGACCCCGGCCATTTCCCTAATAATTTAACCCTAGCCGCCCATTTACTCTCCTCTTCTCTCCCTCTCCATCTGCATCTTCAACCCCGTGAAACCCTAGTTGGCCATGGCGGCCACCACCCTCCACGGTGGTCGCCGGCTCCCAAACCCCCTCTCCCTTCTTTTTTCTTTCTTCTCCTTCTTCTTTACTCCATCAAACACCAAGAAACATTGAGACCATCCCTTTATCTCTAAACCCCGGTCACCGGAACTTCGCCGGTGACCACTCAAACAATGAGAACCGTTATCAAACCAATGCCATTCGAACCCCCCTGACCTGATCTATCACCCTAACCCACTGGTTTCTTTCGAAGATCCTTGGAACTCGTCGAATATCCAAAAGAAGGTCGCTGGAAACCTAACTTCGGCGACCCCCAAACTGAAACCTCTTCAAGACTCTATCTTTTACCCTCCCAAACACCCCTCTGCAACTAAAAGCCCTAAAAGGTTTCGTCTTTAAGCCTAAAAGAAAAACCAGAAAAGAAAAACGAAAAAAAAAGAGAATAAAGAAGAAAAAATAATGGAATAAGAAGGTCTGCGAATAAGAGTAAGAGTCCGGATGACCAGAAAAGAAAAGAAAAGAAGAAAATAGGAAGCTCAGGGGACAGGCCCTGCGAGCTAAGTCCCTTTCCCCTATATGTTTTTGCTTTCTTTTGTTTGTTTATTTTTTATGATTTTCTTCTGTTTGTTGTTCTGTTGTTTTGATTTTGATTCTATCTTTGTTTATTTCTCTAGCTTTAAAAGACATGCCTTGATTTGTTGGCTTGCAATATCATGACTATCCTTCTTTTCTGTTTCTTGGCATGATTAGTTTTAGTGAAAGTTTAGCTGTTTTCTTTCATTAGAGTATCTTGTGGTTTGCAGCTCTATTCTCAAAAAATGTTGATATCCATGTGCTTCTTCGTCTGCTGTTAGTATTGGGGTTCCTCACCTTGTTGGTTTTCGATATTTCTTCTGTTATTTTGCATGTTTGGTTCTGATACTATGTTTAGTTGTTTGTCTCTCATTCTCGCTCATCTTTGTATTAGGTTGTCTTTTGTTAGTTTGTAATATCTTGACTGTTCTTCTTTCTGTGTCTTTGCATGTTTAGTCTTAGTGAAAGTTTGGCCATCTCTCTTCATCTCTTATATCAGAGTTATCTTGTGTTTAATCTGGGGTTTACTTCTCTGCTCTAGAGATCTTCACATCCTTTGTTTACATTTTTGGTTTCCTTATTTGTTGGTTTTTCAATATCACTTCTGTTTATTTTAGTGCAAGTATAGCTTCATTTCATATCACCTCTCATGTGCTTTCATTTGCTGAATAAGTATGCCAATCTGAGTCTGTTTCTCTTTATGTCAATTTCACATGATAGATTTAGGTTTTTCCTTCACTGTTTCTCCATATTCTTCTTTTGTTCATCTCCATGTTCTTCTTTTCTTCATCTTCATCTTATCTGTCATGCACTTGTGTTAGATTTAGGTTGGTTGATTACCATTCTCATATTACTCTGTTAGACCCATTGTTCTCATGTCTGATATAAGCCTCATTTCATCTCTTGTTGACTGTTATGAAATCTAGTCTTTACTATGCCTATGTTCATGAACCCTAAATATGCTTTGGGTCTTCCAGTGAATCACTCAACATAGAATTGATTGTAACTAAGCCTGCTTAATGTTTAATTGACACTTTGCTATTTGAAATTGAGTTTGTGAGTCTGATTGATTAAAATTCAACATTATCCAACTTCTTCTCTGAGTTTTGATTAGTTGATAAACATATTTGGTTTTATGTGGTTATGTGTGCAATTGTGGGTTGAAATGGCTAAGTTTACAATAGTCTTATGTTAGTATGAACACTGTTAATACCTATCATGCTTAGGTGAATTGGTTATAGCTGTTAGTATTAGGTTCCATGAAAATGGCTAGTTTTTAAATAGGTTAAAACTGAAAATGAACAAAATAGGCTATAAGTTTAATAATTGACCTAAGAATGGTCAACTTTGCAAAGGTTGACCAACTCTATAAGGTCCAAACACACCAGCCCACTCTCAAAGGAGGCTGGTTGTGCAAAAATGGTCAAGCCTGCAAATGCAGACTTGCCCAGGCTCTCTTTTGAGCCCTGAACATTAAGTGGCCAAACCTGTAAAGGTTCTGGGCCCAACAGTTCAGCAAATGGGTTCAATTACCCAGGCTAAGTCTCAACTTGAGACTGGCCATTGGTTAAATAGTTCAATTAAGCAGGCTAGTCCTGAAATTTAGTTTAATTGACCTTAAAATCACAAAAATAGGTTATTAAGATATAATTGGCCTAAGAGTGGTTAACTTTGCAAAAGGTTAGACCAATTTTATAAAGCCCTAACACACAGTCCACCTTAAAAAGGGGCTGGTTGTGCAAAATGGCTAAGTCTGCAAATGCAGACTGGCCCAGGCTCTCTTTTGAGCCCTGAACATTAAAGTGGCCAAACCTGCAAAGGTTTTGGGCCCAACTGTTCAACAATTGGGTTTAATTACCCAAGCCAAGTCTCAACTTGAGACTGGCTAGCTTTTAAATAGTTTAATTTCAATAATAAAGCAGGCTAGTCCTGCAATTAGTTTAGAATTGAAATAAAATTGGTCTTAATTAACTGGAACTAAGTAAAAGAGGCTAAAATGGAAATAGTTCTTAATAGTAGGATTGGCCAGCCCTTATATACTAATGCAAGGGCTGGCTATTAGTTAAATAAGTTCCAAAGGAGCTGAAATTAACCTAGGCAGTCTGGTAAATTAGCAAAATCTTTGAGGGCATATAGGGAACTTGAAATAGTATTTTGGTGAATAGTTTAGAACATAAGAGGGTAAGGGAGTCATTTGTACCCCTGATTTCTGCAATTTTGCAGAGATTTAAGGGTATAATGGTCTCCCTAAAAAGGAAAATCTGTAAAAATCCCAAACCCTTAGGGCTACATTGGTAAAAACTCATAAAAAGGAATCTTTAGAACCTTCCAGCACATGCTGGAAGGGTTTCTGGTAACCGAATTAAGGACCTTAGTGTATATTTTATAATTTTAAGAGGGGAAAAGTTGGGATTTTAATCCCATACTTTCTCCCCAAGTTTCAGCCCTTGGCCTAGCTATAAATACACCCTAAAAGGGGCTGAAAAGGGGTTCGAAATTTGGCAATCTGAAATTCATTGAGGCTGGCTTTTGAACATAAAAGTTTCAGAATTAAAATATAGCAAGAGAACAGTAGGATTTCTGGGATTTTTGAGTTAGAATCTGTTAATTGCTTCTGGTTTTGGGTTCTCTGCTCGATCATTTTCCTGGATTTCTACTTGTTTGCTGTTGCTGGGTTTTCTATTATTGCTGCTGTGGTTTTTGCTTTGTGGATCTTCAGTCAATCTGTTGCATTTGCTGTTCGAGTCTTGCTGTTACTCATCTGCTTAATCTCTCTAGACTCATTGGATTTTCATTTTTGATTCAGGTACACTACTCTTTTACTTGAAGCTATAATCCCGAGTTGATTGAATGACATGAAGATCCTGTTTAGTTTATATGTTGTATCGAATTTGTAATTCATTTTGTATTGTTATTTTAATAGCTTAGATCTGCAGTTTAGTGGTAGATAGAATATAGTAGTATAAAAGAGAAACAACAATAATGTAATAGTAGTAATATAGTAGTAGCATAGCCACAAGCGTAAATCACTTAGTTTAAATAGGTAAAAACATTAAAACATAAGTTGACATGTCAGTCTTAAAATCAGTAATTAATCATGCATAAGTCATCTGAGATACTCACTTATAGGTAAATGAAGTTGTACAATAAGCTAATTAGACTAAGTAATTATCATTCGTATGTTCGGATAGTCTTAAGAAAAATATGAGCCCAGATCTGATTTGAGTCTAAAATGAGAAATATCTGTTCAACATGACAATTTAATTAGAACCAGGCCTGGAGGTTAAAAGGCTCACTCTCAATGAAACCAGTGATATAGTTAAACATTTGTGAATAAATTGTTTAGTTTCCATTTGATACCGTAAATAACTAGTTGACTTGTTTTAATCTAATCTGATCTAGTAAGGCAAGTAACCGGCGTTCCTAAACCTCTCGACTAGTAGACAATTAGACATTAACGTAAAGCTGTAGTTGTAAATTAAGCTTGAAGACAATCTGTTGAGTTTAAGTGTATTGATATTTGATTTAAAGTTGGCAAGTTATGTATCAATTTTCCTTTTCTGATAAATAAAAGTAACTCCATTTCATTTTCAATTCCAAGTATCTGTTCTATTATGAATTATGTACTGTCCATTTGCCATTATTACCAGAAATTTGGTCTAGGCATGTTGTATCGCAAAGGCCTGGACTGGATCACGAGTCTGCTAGGCTTTTGAGCCTAAGCCTGATCCAGGTCAATAAGGCCTGGACTTATATGATATTGCCCTGAACATTATTTCAAAAGCCCAGGCCCGATAGAGAAGGAAAATATATGGGCCTGGAATGCTTAGTATTAGGAATCGGCTAGGGAAAAACACAAATAAAAAAACATAATATACACCTCTTAGGGTAGAGACTTTAAAATTGAATTGGGACGAGCCTCGCCTAACGTGATATAACACAATTAGACTCGGGAAGACTACTAGTTAATTCCATAGTCTTACCCAAAACAATTAAAAGTCGATAGACTACTTTAGGGCACGATTTTAATATACCTTCCATTGAATGAGTGTGCACTTGGTGCGACTCAAATCCAAATCTCGGCAAAGCTGAAATACACCGAAAGTCATAGGCGTACTGGTTGCGGTATGACTCGAGGCGTGTTTTCGTAATGCCGCAAATTCCCTAAAAATAATACTTAATGTAAAAAGCACTATATGTTGTTAAAATCTGTGATTGAGTCAAACAGGAGTCGAGAACGACAATTGAGCGACCGTGCTAAAACCACGGAACCCGGAAATGCCTAACACCTTCTCCCGGGTTAACAGAGTTCCTTATCCGGATCTTTGCTTCGTAGACATTTTTAAGAGTCAAATTCCTCGGATTCGGGATTAACCGGTGACTTGGGACACCATTATCTTTCTCAAGTGGCGACTCTGATTAATCTCAAATAAATCCCAAACCGATTGTCCTTTAATTGGAAAAACTCCTTCCCTTACGTTATTTTATCCGTTTCGGATATCTGAGCGTCGAGGTATACCCTACGAGCGTATTTATATGCTTATTTCCTAAAAGTGGAGTAGTAAAAAGGGAGGTGTGACACTTATGACCTGACTTTCTATAGTAATTGCACTGAAATATCCTATTTAGCTTCTCTTCATTTGATCCTCCTCTATCTCAACCTCTTCCTTGGCCTCTTCCATGACCTCTTCCACGAAAACCACCTCTGCCACGACCACGATTAAAAAAGTTTTCTGACTTATCTTTTTTATGGGTGGACTCTCCCTTATTATTTTTTTTTCATGTAACCTTAGGAGCCATTTTTCATGAGCTTGCAAAGAACTCATTAGCTCATCAAAAGAATAATCAGATAAGTCATGAGATTCCTCAATCGAAACAACAACATGTTCAAACTTTGGAGTAAGACTCCTTAAAACTTTTGCAACAACAATTTCTGTAGATATGTCTTCACCATAAGACTTCATTTGATTAACAAGAGAAGAAACTCTAGACAAATAAGTTTGAACAGATTCATTACTTTTCATAGAAAGAGTTTCAAATTCACGATGGTAAGTCTGCAATTTTGCCGTAATTACTTTAGCTGAACCTTGAAATTCCTTCTTCAAAATCTTCCATGCCTGCGAAGATGTAGTTGCTATTGCAGTTCTTGAAAAGATTGTGTTATGGACTGTTTGTTGAATGAAACACGGTGTTGTGGCATCCTTTTTTTTATCTCTTTCAAATTTTCCACCTCTTCGTTACAGCTTGCTTGATCCACAAATCCTGTTTCCACCAGCTCCCAAACTCTTTGTGATTCGAAAATAGTTTTTATTTTGATACTCCAAAACTCATATTTTTCACCAGTAAAAATTGGAATGAATGGTTGGGAAGATGATGAAATACCATTCACGGTTATATTTCTTTTGCTCTCACACTTTATCTCTAGTTTCACTCAATTACTAACCCAATTTTGAATAGAACATTATAAGGAGAAATAAACAAAAAATAGAGCAAAAAGAGATAAAAAGCTACTGTAATTCTTATATTTCTGATGCAACGAAGTGTAAAAGAACTGCCTATAAATAGGCTTACAAAGAAACTGAAAATACTAAAATCTAGCTCCACTAATCCACTTACCCACTAAAGCTAATCAATATCTAAACTTGCTTAAATAAAGGACACCAACTAACAAACTCTTAAAGACTTGGTCAAATATTTTTGAATCACTTCTCAACACCTAAGCCCAAAATTACCTAATTGATCTAAAGAAATTGACGAACTCCATTCCGGAGTCGTCTCCATACAGTTCTAACTAAGATCCAAATCCTAAGGCTCTAGCCTGCTTTTAGGGACTAAGTGTCCCAAAACACTCCAAAAATCAAAACGAAATCTCCCATCAAGTCAGATAAGTTGAAACATATACGGGGGAAGCAGTGAATAGGGGATTGGGAATGTAACTCTCAAAACGAACGACGGAGTTGTTACACAGACTCTTGAAGCTATGTCTTACTACTAGAAATTAGGTGATTTTCGTCCATAATTTTTGACCGAAATCGGTCAGAAATTGATACTTTCCGACCAAATTTTTACCGTCTTTAATTGGACGGAAAATCAATGGTTGCAAACTTAGCCCGACCGCAATTGGTCGCAAAATTCCGACCGAAATCAGTGGGAAAATATTAGTCGGAAATTTTCGCCGTTAAACTTTATTTTCCGACCGAATTTGGTCGAAAATTTCAGTCGACAATTGTTATTATTATTATTTTTTTTAAATTTTAGTTTTTGTTAAAAAAAGGTATTTGTAAATTGTTAATTTATTTAAAAAATAAATATAAATTCATAATTTCCGATCGAATTAGATGGGAAATTATATGAAATTTATATGACATTTCCGACTAAATTCGGTCTGAAATTATGTATTTCTGGGCAAAAAAATTTATTTTCGACCGAATTTGGTCGGAAATCTGGGTAAAAACTAGGCAGAAAATAGCTGCTTTTAAGCTACACTACCTGCCAATTTAAACCAATATAAATCCTATAATGGCAGCTTACATTGTTGCCATTCAACCATGAAAACCCAACGAAACATCAACTAATAACCACAACCACAACAACAACTACTAAAGTGTTCAATAACAAATTCACAATACAATCATCATTCAAATAACCAACAACAAAATATTGACAAGTTCACAACTTTGTTAAACAATACTTAACATTCAATGAGTTTTTTTCGTAGCATCATCTTCATCTCCGGTCCTAGGACCTTCATCGTCGGTAGGTGGGGAAGGAGGAGGAGACTCGGGAATGGGGAAAGCACCACAAGCAAGAAAATTGGCGAGCTAACCTTGAAAGAAATCAAATTGTTTGTCCCTCTTGTCTAGCTGACCTCAAAGGCAGCATTGGTCTCTTCAAGCTTTGTTGTCAACTTTGCGATCTTCTCCTCCATAAACGATACAACCGAACTATCAATTACCTCGCCTTGAGCAGAAGTCCCTATACCTTGCAATCCAGCCATGTAACGCCGAAACGATTTATCTGAAAGGCCGTATGTTATCCCTTTTTAACACCACCGATAGTATCCAACCATATCCTCTTCTCTTCTTCTTCTGAAATGGGTGGTCGCTCACCTTGCTCATTTAGTGGCAAGCTCTAAGTGTACTCCTCCAAATTGATCTTGTAACGACCCTTTGTTTAGAAGATAGAAAATTACTAACTATATAATATTATAAATACTTATAGTAGTTGTGAAACTTACATGTGGAGTCTCTGCTCGGTCCTCGACCCATTTAGTTGGATCCGTTGGTGCCTTCTTATTTCAGATGTGAGTCTCCATGAAGAACTCATCATGACTCATCTTCCTCCCCAATTTTTTTCCCTACAAATATAATAAACGTGTTAACGAAAGCTGTAGTTATACTCGCATTTAACAGATAGGAATTTTAAGCAACTAGATCTTTGAGAGAAACATAGAGTAATAAATACAACATGAAGATGGGATTTTATACTACTAATCAGAACATCAGGACGTTGTTTCTCATCTGCAAGACAAGAATGCCAGATTTCTAGGTACTGGAAAAAAGAAGCAATCTAATTGGCTTTAATACAAAACTAAAAAGACAAAAGAAACACGCCTTTCATGTGAACTTACCATTTTACTTTTTAAATATCATGACAATTTCAAATTACAATAAGCAACCCTACCTTCTCTATCTTACACAACTTCAGAACCTTGCTTAGTTAGGTCACATGAACTTAATTAATTGTAAGTTGAGATAAAGGAAAACATAAAAATGGTTTCTTGGGGTGTGAAGAGTTGAATTCAGAAGCACCATTATTAGCTCTACATAAAAATGGTTTCTTGGCATCTTTCATCGGAGTCAAAATGGTGTCTTGAACCACATTCATGTAGTAGTAAAAGTGCGTTCTTGATTAGCTTACATTGCATTGGACAGTGGCTGCAATTTGGGAAATTTGGTGCCAAAAATAAAATACAAATGACTTCTTTTTTAGGATAATTATTAACTTTATCATTTTTTCTCAAGGAAACATATGCATAAATGCATATTTGGAGTCAAAGTCTAAAACTAACAAGAATAATGCCAACTAGGTCAAGTCTGAAACTAACACTACATATATCGGTCGCACAGGGTGAGATATTAATAATGGAACAGTTCTAGGTCAAGCATATACTTACTATTTCTGTCTTGGGAGATATATAAATATAGTTAGATAAAAATAGACCGAAATATTTTAAGGAATTACCATATGTCTCATCGTATCTCCCATGCTCCTTGAACCCAGACAGTTCAAGGAGCCACCCTTCTCAAATGCTCGGGCCTTCTTTCCCTGTTCACTTTGCTTCTTGAATTTTTCGATGGTAAAATACTTCTCCAGATCCAACTACGATAATCCATCTACATAAAGAACAAATGAATTACATGTTATATTAATCAGAATTCAAATTAATGATGCAGACAAACACTTTATTTGGTTGGAATAATACATGTCTTTCAACAAAACAAGCACAACAACGAAACAAAAAAGTAAATACAAGCAGAACAGAGAAACAAAAAAGTAAGTCATGATCGAACCATTTTTTCATATATCATAGGATGATTTAATTAACATAGTATTTCAGAAACAATTAAAGGATGGAAACATTCCACGAAGTGGATTTAGAAAATGCACCAGGTTTACAAGAGTGATTAATATTCTTTATTGGAGAAACATGTGTACTAACAAAAGTGTCTATGTCACATAGGTTGTCAGTTTCTTTAGCAATCGGACATAACCCCCATCAATTTACATACAAAATCCAAGTGTCTATTTATACAAACAAAAGAGTAGAAAGAGAGGGATGCAACAGAAACAATATCGAAATAATTTAAAATTTACCTAATCAAAGAGGTTGTGTAATGGTTGCTCGGAGAGCTGAAGGACAACACGAGCAAAACCATCAGGAAGTCTACTTTTCACAAGCTTCAGAAGTTCCTCTCGTCTTTCCAATTCCTGCGGCGCTGCTGCTTCGGCGACGAAAGCTGACTACTACGAGTGTAGGGATTTTGAAAGTGGGAGATAAAGGGAATGGCTTTGAGTGAGGCGGAGAAAGATAAAAGGTGAAAGAGAAAGAGAGATGCGTAAGTGAGACGGAGAAAGAGAAAAGAGTGAAAAAATTAGGGCTTTTGCTGAGAAAAGATAATAGTGACTATTACACTTTTTTACTTAATGTAATTATCAATTAATTACCAAAAACATTATTAATAATAGTTAATGATATTGCTAATATAGTTTTACTTACTTTAGTTGTTAATTTAAGATAATTAAACAATCACCAATCTCTGTCAATTAATTAAATTCTAGCTAACAAATTACTATGAATATAACATTAGCTATATTAAGATCTTAATATAGCTAATGTTATATTCATAGTAATTTATATATATATATATATATATATATATATATATATATATATATATATATATATATATATATATATATATATAAAGCTATATTCGATATAATACAACAAAAACAACAACCCAGTATAATCCCACTTAGTGGGGTCTAAGGAGGGTAGTGTGTACGCAGACTTTACCCATATCCTGGGATAGAAAGGCTGTTTCCAAATAGACCCCCGACATCCTTTCCTTCAAAAATTTCCCACCTTGCTCTTAGGGAGACTCGAACTCACAACATCTTGGTTGGAAGTGGGGGTTGCTTAAGCAACCCCTCTTTGTCATTATATTCGATATAACATTAGCTCTATTAAGATGTCTCTATAGTATAGTATTGTATTTCGAATTATAGTATAATCGAGCCTAACATTACTTAAGGATACTACTAATGCAATTTTACTTAGGTTATTACCAATTCATAAACTAATCCATCATTACCATTTCTTAAGGCCACTTACATTTCTACTTAGTGTTATTATTAATGTATAGGCTAAAGAATCATTAACTTATATATATATATATATATATATATATATATAAATATAATTATCAATTTACGGTCGAATCAACCCTAACATTACTTAAGGATACTACTAAAGGACTTACACTTAGTGTATTGTCAATCTATAAGCTAATTACAACTAATACACTTACTAATTACTATAATCGGCACAAAAAAATCCGTCGTTACTGTTGCGTCGGTAAACAACTATTTTTTTAGTATTGTGTATAGTATATATGGTATAGTATAGCATATATATTTATATATTACTTAAGGATACTACTATATCACTAATACACTTCTACGTAATATAATTATCAATTTATGGTCGAATCAAACCTAACATTACTTAAGGATATATATATATATATATATATATATATATATATATATAAAAGTTATATTAAACCGAATTCGGTTTGGAAATATTAAATTATAGTTTTTTTGGTTTGTTAATTAAATAAATTTATAAAAAATCAAAGTTTCCTACCGAATTCAGTCTGAAACTTTGAAATATTTGAATAAATAATTATTTTTTTATATTATGTAAAAGGTTGACCAAATATTTAACCAGTTTCCGACCGAATTCGGTCGGAAATATTGAGTTATAATTATTTTAATTTTTGCCTTGCACGGTAAACAAAAAATTCAAAGTGCAATTTGGAATTTTTTTTAATAAATAATTATTTTGTACATTACATACAAGGTTGACCAAAAATTTGACTAGTTTCCGACCGAATTCGGTCGGAAATATTTTAATAAATAATTATTTATTGCATTATATACAAAGTTGACCAAATATTTGATAAATTCACCGATCGAAATTGGTCGAAAAGTTTTTTTTTTATTTTTGGGTCAATCTCTTTTGTTGATTTTTCCGACCAAATAGTCCTATTTCCAACCCGTAAATATTTTAATAAATAATTATTTATTACATTATATAAGTTGACCAAATATTTGACAATTTTACCGACCGAAATCGGTCGGAAAGTTTAATTTTTTTGGGTCAACCACTTTTGTTGACTTTTGTGACCAAACAGTTCTACCAAAATCGGTCGGAAATTGCTGGACGGAAATCACATGATTTCTAATAGTATATGTAAGAATTAGAGTTACAGATGAGTCATAACTCATAAGCGTCGTAATAAAACGCATATGGTGGTGTCAGGAAATTACAAGCAACCACCAACAGCACAAACAGGCAAATACTTGTACACAGACAAACTTCAGAGTATACCAACTTCAGCACATGCTGCAATAATTTTGAGCACACAAGCTCTTAACTGCCCCTTCGTCCCATTTTATTTAGAGGTGTTTGACTCATTAATACTTTTGAAATTTTTGGTGTAAAACAAATTATACTCCCTCCGTTTCAATTTATGTGAACCCATTTGATTGGGCACGGAGTTTAAGAAAAGAGAGAAACTTTTGATTTTGTGGTGTAAAATGAGGCACCTTTATTTTGTGTGGCTATAAATCATTACATAAAGGTAAATTGTTTCCAAATAAGGAAAGAGGTCATTCTTTTTGGCACAGATTAAAAAGGAAATAGGTTCACATAAATTGAAACGGAGGGAGTATATATTTATGTAACTGTAAATCAATTCTTTAAGAATACGTAAAGTAAGATACTACGGATAAATTGATTCTGTTAAGGAAAATTGATTTTTTTTTTTTTTGGGGGATTGATTAAAAAGGAAATAATATTACATAAATTAGGACAAAGGGACTATTACTTTTCAACTTCAGATAAAAATTCAGTAAAATAACGCTACTTTTTTTTTTTAAATCTTTTGAATTATTAACCAGAATACGAAGGATACCAGAAAACAACAGGTCAACTATAAATACATGAGACATGGAAAAAACCAATCTAATTATGCATGAATGCATTATCACAGCAGTATTTGCAGAATTGCAGGTAAAGCACACAATAATCACAAATATCAAAAGAGCAGAACCTGAATATGAGGTTTTCAATAGGTACAACAACAAGATAACAACAACAACAACTACTACTACCCAGTATAATGCCGCAAGGTGGGGTCTGGAGAGGGTAATACATACGCAGGCCTTATCCCTACTCGAAAGGGCAGAGAGACTGTTTCTAAAAAAACAAGAACATAACGTGTCTAATAATTTAAATTCGTATATCCATCATACATTTAGTCTATACGTTGGAATAACCATCAAAGGCTTTTCTTTGCACAATACTATCCCAAACTGCTCATCAACATCTAAATCAAGAGGCTGCATACCATTTGGAATCTCCCAATCAAAGCAATGCACCAATTGTGCAACCACAAGGCGAACAATGGTAATCGCCAACTGCATTCCAGGGCAGCTTCTTCTACCAGAGCTAAATGGTAAAAGTTGAAAATCACGTCCACGAATATCTATGTTGCTCCCAATAAATCTCTCTGGGAAAAACTTCTCAGGCTCAGGCCAAACATTTGGATCCCTCTGAATTGCATAACAATTTATCATGATTCTGGATCCCTTTTGTATGTGAAAGCCATCGACTACACAATCTTCCATGGCCTCATGATGCGTTACTGGCACTATGGAATGTAGCCTCAGGCCCTCTTTTACAACCATGTCTAAGTACTTTAAATTCTTCAGGTCTGATTCATTAACCATTCTGTCCATTCCTACAACTTCTTCTAACTCTCTTTGTAATTTCTTCATTGCTTGAGGGTGCCTTAGAAGCTCAGTGAGTATCCATTCTACTGATGTGGCTGAAGTGTCCATTGCTGCAATAAGCATGTCCTGTATTGAAAAGGAAGCAGAATCAATATCAAAGATAGTTGCATTTTGAGCTTATATTAGTAGGTGAATGGGATACAAATACATACTAAGAGGATAGCTTTTATATGTCGACGATTGAACTGAAATTGTTTTTCTCCTGATTGCATAATGTCCATCATAGTATCCACAAAGTCCTTAGTTTGTTTCTGGTCATGAGACTGAACATGATCATCAATGATCCTCTCAACAAACTTATCAAGCACCTTTGAAAGATCCTTGAGTTTGCGAGTGAATCCCTGGAGATCAATAGCACCAAGAAATGGGAAAAAATCCTTAAGATTTGGTGTTCCTGCTAAATGCACAATCTCTTCAACGACAGCCTTGAACCCCCTCTTATCCAAGTCCTCATCCATGTATTTGTTTCCAAACACCATTAAGCAAGTCAAGTTAGCATTCAACGACGAAATCTTTGCACTAAGATCAACAGCAATGCTATCATGAGCTTGTTCTTTAAGCGATTCAATCAGAAGCTCAACTTCTTGCTTTCTCATGGATTGAAATGAATTTATCCTGTGGTTATTCAAAAGGTGAACAGTGCAAAGTTTGCGCATGTTACGCCAATATGCACCATACTTTGCAAAAGTCAAATTCTTCTGACCATAACCCAAATACTGGGATACTTCGTGATGAGGCCTATTAGCAAAGATGTGATCATATGTCTTGAGGAATTTCTCGGCTGCATCAGCAGACGAGGCAACAATTGCAGGTACTAGTCCCAGTTGCATATACATAATAGGACCATGTTTGTTGGCTAGTTTTTGTAAATCTTTGTGTGGATATTTACCTAACAAATGAAGATGTCCTAAAATGGGAATCCCTTTTGGACCTGGAGGAAACCTTTTTCTCTTCTTGATGTTTAGCAGCTCATAGAAGGCATATACTAAAAGACCAACAATTAGAGTTGTTGCCCATATAAAATCCATGGCTAATATTTCTTTGTTACCTTCTAAGAGGCTAATTGAAGATGATATATAAAATGTACATATGCATGGCTTCTTATATATAGCATGGTTTTTTCTTTATAAATCGCAATATGGTCAGCAGCGTCCCCAATCTGAGAAGTTGGTCATTGGAAGGGACTTTAATGGCCATATTGGGGCAGATGCTAGTGGTTATGGTGAGGTGCACGGCGGCTTTGGCCTCGGGGTTAGGAACGGAGGAGGCATTGCGCTGTTGGATTTCGCTAGGGCTTCCGAGCTTCTGATTGCTAACTCGACATTTCAGAAGAGGGAGGAACATTTGATCACCTTCAAAAGTTCGGCGGCGATGACTCAGATCGATTACCTTCTTCTCATAAGGAGCGATAGAGGTCTGTGCAGGGACTGCAAGGTAATTCCCGGAGAATCCCTTTGTACCCTTCATAGTCTCCTAGTGATGGATGTCGGACTCTGAGTGAAGAAGAAGCAGAGGGGTGCTCGGGGTCGACCGCGAATTAGATGGGGTGCTATGACTAAAGAGAAAGCCCGGGAGCTGGAGAGGAGGTTAGTTGATGGTGGAGCTTGGAGAAGCTCCGGGGCAGCAGCCGCAATGTGGTCAGAGACGGCGAATCTGGTTAGGGAGGCAGCGCGAGATGTGCTTGGGGTAGCCAAAGGCTATCTAGGCATACATCAGGGCGACCGGTGCTGGAACGATGTAGTGCGAGGAAAAGTAGAGGTAAAGAAAGTAGCTTTTGCGAAGTTGGCATGGAGCACAAGCGAGGAAGAAAGGCGGGTGAACAGAGAGAGCTATAAGGTGGCAAGGAAGGAAGCGAAACTGGCGGTCACGGAAGCTAAAAATGCGGCTTTTAGTCGCATGTACGAGGAATTGGGGGAGAAAGGCGGGGACAAAAAGTTATTCCGGTTAGCCAAAGTAAGGGAAAGGAAGGCGAAAGACCTGGATCAAGTTAGGTGCATCAAGGATGAGGATGGTAAAGTCCTGATGGGGGAGTCTCAAGTCAAACAAAGATGGCAGGCGTACTTCCGAGACCTTCTCAACGAGGAGGGGGACCAAGGTATAGAACTAGGGGGGCTGGGGCATTCAGAGCGTCGTAGAGACCTAGGGTACCGCAGGCGCATTAGGGTGGAAGAGGTCGTGGGGTCTTTGTGTAGGATGAGTAGAGGTCGAGCAACTGGGCCAGACGAAATCTCGGTGGAGTTCTGGAAATGCATGGGTAAGCCAGGAGTGGAGTGGCTCACCAGGTTGTTCAATGCGATCTTCAGGTCCAAAAGGATGCCGGAGGAATGAAGGTGGAGTACAGTGGTGCCCTTGTATAAGAACAAAGGGGATATCCAGTGTTGCAACAACTATAGGAGCATCAAATTAATAAGCCACACCATGAAGGTCTGGGAGCGGGTGATCGAGGCCAGGGTGAGGGAGTCGACATCTATTTCCGTGAACCGGTTCGGTTTCATGCCGGGTCGGTCCACTACAGAAGCTATCCACCTTGTCAAGAGATTGGTGGAACAATTCAGGGATATGAAGAAGGACCTGCACATGGTGTTTGTCGACTTGGAGAAGGTGTATAACAAGGTCCCTATGGAGGTGTCTAGAGGCTAAGAGCGTGCCAGAAGCCTACATCAGAATAATCAAGGACATGTACGATGGAGCTAAGTCTAGGGTCAGGACAGTGGGTGGTGACTCAGACCATTTCCCGGTGGTTATGGGGCTCCATGAAGGATCTGCGCTTAGCCCTCTCTTGTTTGCCTTGGTGATGAATGCTTTGACGCGGCATATTCAAGGGGATGTGACTTGGTGTATGCTATTTGCTGATGACATAGTCCTGGTAGACGAAACCAGGGTTGGTGTTAACAGGAGGCTTGAGGAATGGAGACAGACTCTCGAGTCTAAGGGCTTCAAACTAAGCAGGTCTAAGACAGAATATCTGGAGTGCAAGTTTAGCGCTGAACCGAGCGAAGTGGGAGGGAGCGTGATGATTGGATCTCGGGCCATAGCCAAGAGGGATAGTTTCAGATACCTTGGATCGGTGATTCAGGGGGACGGGAAGATAGACGGGAATGTCACTCACCGTATAGAGGCGGAGTGGTCGAAGTGGAGGCTTGCATTATGAGTCTTGTGTGACAAGAAAGTGCCACAAAAACTCAAGAGAAAGTTTTATAGAGCCGTGGTTAGACCCGCCATGTCGTATGAAGTGGAGTGCTGGCCGGTGAAGAACTCTCATGTTCAGAGAATGAAGGTTGCGGAGATGAGGATGCTCAGGTGGATGTGCGGGCTCACCAGGTTAGATAAGATTAGGAACGAAGTTATTCGGGAGAAGGTGGGGGTGGCCCCGGTGAACGAGAAGATGCGAGAGGCGAGGCTTCGATGGTTCGGGCATGTGCGGAGGAGAAGCCCCAATGCCCCGGTGAGGATCTGTGAGCGGCTAGAGGTGGTCGGTGTGAGGCGAGGCACAGGGAGGCCTAAGAGATACTGGGGAGAGGTAATTAGGCAGGACATGGCCAGGATGCGGATTTCCGAGGACATGACCCTTGATATGAAAGTCTGAAGGTCTAGTATCAAGGTTGTAGGGTACGGGCTCCTAGATTTTTCGTACTCCTTTCCGGGGTGGGTGAGGTGCGGTAGGGCCACCCATAGAGAATTAGTTTGCGTTCTCTTATGGTAGTCATTTCTGATAGTTACTGTTTTAATATTATTGCATGTCGGTTTATTTATGGTACGTATGTCTCGTATGTTTAGTTAATTATTTATGCGATGTATGCTGGTGTAACTAATGCTGTTTTTATTTTTGTTTTTGTTTGCCTTTCTTTCCCCTACACCGAGGGTCGATTGGAAACAGCCTCTATGCCCTCTTGGGTAGAGGTAAGGTCTGTCTACATATTACTCTCCCCAGACCCCACTTTGTGGTTGGGTTGTTGTTGTTGTTATTGTAATATGGTCAGCCGTCGAATGATTATTAAGAAAACCATAGGTCCATAGCCATGCCCACCTATCCCTAAAATATATATATATATATATATATATATATATATATATATATATATATATATATATATATATATATATATATATATACTACTGCCATTACCCCTATATCTTTCAGTTAATATCTACAAATAAGGGATATATGTTGAAATCATAGCTTTCAACTTTAATTTTAACTTCAAGGGTCATATGGGATATCCCTAGTCCTTTTTTTCTATGGAGGATCTAGTTGTTTTGATCCTTTCGGAGATATTTGATAAAATTGAAAAGATATGCAGGACGCACGAAAAGGAAAATTGAATCTAAATTACAAATTCTAGCAAAGCTTTCCGAGTTGTAACCAAATAATAACAATAGTTCTCCGACAACTTCGTCAAAATTTAATCATGCTCAATTATATTTTAAAAAAAATAATTATGTTGTCGTCACAAATATAATCCAATTTTTTAGAGTACGAAGGCCTTTAGCTAAATGTCGTTCGCCTTTTTTACCCTTTAAAATATAGAGTTCACATTGGACAATATAGTAATTTAAGTATTTTATTAATATTTAATAAAAAATAAACAATTTTGGAATGTTCACGTTATTATTTGGTAAATGTTTGTCAGAATTATTTGCTATTAAATTTCGCTTTACTTATTTGTTATAATTTTTCTTCATGTTTCTTAGACAATGAAAGTCAATAAATTTTTTTATCTAAACTTTCGCTTCCCTTTACTCAACTGTAAATGACTTTTTTTGTTTGCATTAATTATTTGGTAAAAATTTTCTTCACCTTTCTTACACAAAGGAAAATAAATAAAAATAATTTTCTACGCTTTGCTACTTGGTTCAATCTCATTAACTGACCGTATGTGTATTTGACTTTGGTTAAATTCCCTATTCTTTGGAGTAGTAAATATTTGATAATTTATTTGTACACTAGAATAGTTAATAACTTTTTTCATAAACTTTTACTACTTTGTTCAAACTCTCACTAATGACTTTACATGTTATACAAGGAAAGTAAATACACACGTACATTAGGAAATTTTGTAGTTAGATTGTCCACGAGCATATAATTATTTTATGTATCAAATTGTGTACCAAAAAACTTTTATAAAAGAAGCTACAATGTCACAAATCGTCAAACTACGCCATATTCCAACACCGCAATTCCATGTTTTGTTTCGTTTACTAATATCAATATTTTTTGCTACTCAATATTTTTCAAGCACGTTTGCATGCATCAATTTTTATTGTTTCATCAACAATTTATCTTTATTGTTGCATTAATAACTTTTTATATATATGTTTTGTTTCATATTTTGGACGTGACTAATTTACATCTCATGTAATTTATAATTTTAATACAGGTTATTGAACAATTGCAATTCATTCATCACAGAAAATCGATTAGACATCTCATCTAAGTCGTATTACTTAAATTAGTATTGTTTTTTTCTTTGTTGTATGATTAAAAATACTTATTGCTATGTCAGCTCAAGTTGCTTGATTTAAATACAAATAAAAATTAGACTATATGCTTTAATTCTGTGTAATATTAATGATTTGCGTTATTTGCAATTGCCATACAATCACCCAGATTTTAACAATTACATCTGTTCAGTTAAAGAATCTTTCTTATATCATAAAAATAACCAATTATTCAATTAGTCACTTTGATAAACTTATAAAACCCGTATGCTTTATTTTAGGTACACTTGCAATGGCCAGAGAAAAAGGAATTATCAGATCAATATGTCCCAATAAATAGTCTAAGAGTATCTGATTCACGTTAGGTAATACGAGTATTATTGTTTGGGAGTGGAATAGTAAAAGAGTTCAATAATTAAATAAATCAAGGCACCCGAAAAATTCTAACATTAGTTGACGAAGACGTAATTATTATTTATATCAATAATAATATAAATTATGTGTTTTCATATTATAGTTTTAACCGTCAGATTAGCTTAAAGTGAAATTTTTTACACGGAACAAAAATTCACGCTACGGTTCTTAATTGTTATATTGAGATGTAGAAAATTATTTACGACAAAACAAGATATGAAAAAGTACGAAAACTCTTAGTGAAATACCGTTTACTTTTTTACCCTTAAAGAATAAATATTACATTGGACAAAATTGTAAAAATTTACTTTCCTAATATTTAGGATCTTGAAATAAATTAGGATTTTAGTTATTAAATATCTCTTTATTCAACAACGTAGGAACTCCTAATATTCAGAATTTTAAGTCAACCAAGATTTTATATATTACAAATATTTTTCTTGAAAAGTTTGCTATCCAAATATGAGAAAACGAAAATATGATTGAACCTGATTATAATAATTTACTGTAAAAATTAAGGTTCGATGTAATTTATATTGCTGATCAAATCTCACTAATGACCAATGGGTAATTGGATGTAATTCAACTAAAATATTGTATATTAAATTGTTTCTTTTGAGTTAATATTAACAATTTGAATCAACAAAAAAATTATAATAATTATATTTTTGATTGTATGTAAATTATAATTACAATTGAATATATAACATCTTTAATTATTCACAAAATATTATCGTATGTACGAAGTCTTAATATTAAAAAATTTAAAATTAATATAATATAGATAATTGATATATTATTGTTTTCGATGATGATCGGTTATCACAAGGTTTTCTTTTCCTTCACATAAATTGGCTTACCCAACGACAATAAGGATTTACTTGTTTTTGCATGATTTGGAATTGGAGTGACCAATACACGATTTACTTCAAAATCTTAAATAATAATTTATTCAAAGTTTACATTATAGTTTTAACCTACAAATTGTAGCTTTATTTAGTTAATCGGATTGTATTGCACAATAGTCTATGAATCTTCACTTAATTTTAACACAAAAATAGTAAATTTTAATTACTTGATTCACCACATCGCCTTTAATATGAAATAAAAAGTAAAACAAAAAAGAAAAATCTTTATAGAACAATGAAGGTGGCAATTACACCCAAAGAAAATACCTACTAACTTTTAATTTATAATAGTAGGCTATTTTCTTTCGTTCTTTAATTTTTATTAAATTATAAATATACTTTTCAATATTATAGTTAAATAATTTCAAAAATTGTATATTCATTAAATTAGGATTCACGCGCAAAACGCGTACCCTAAGACTAGTATACATTAAACGAACATCACTCCATTCATATATACACACTCCTTGTAATTTTGAACCAAATACTTAATACCCTTACCCTAGAATAAATTAATACTGTTAACAGCAGTGTATCAGAAATGACTAAATTAGCCCCCCTGGGCTCGTCATAGATGAACCCCACAGCCAAGGCTAGTATATTTTTCTTTAATTGCCAAATGAATGTGATCAATGACCATACACAAATGTCCGCGGCAAAGTAGCCTTTAAGTTCTGGGACCGCCGTCTTCATTCATTGCTATTTTCTTACTACACTGCTTCTATTCCAAAAGCATTGGCAAGAGGCATTACACGTCACAAGATATAACTATGCAATTACTGAAGGAAGAATTGCGGTTCTGCGGGGGTGAGTAGGGGGGCAGGGAATAGGGGAGCGGTGGCGGGGTGAGTAGGGGGCAGGGAGAGGTTCTGCATGTAGGGCGGGAGGTAAGGGTGGAAAGAGGGTAGCGGACGCTCATAGATTAAGGATCGGGTCGTGGAACATAGGTACTCTAACGGGTAAGTCCATTGAGTTGGCGAAGATTCTTAAGAAGAGAAGGGTCAACATAGCTTGTGTTCAGGAGACTAGGTGGAAAGGGACGAAGGCGTGGGATGTAGACGGGTTTAAGTTGTGGTACTCTGGGGTCGTGAGGAGTAAGAATGGAGTGGGCATCCTGGTGGATAAGGATCTTAGGGAGTCCGTGGTGGAGGTTAGGCGAGTGAACGATAGGTTGATGTCTATTAAGTTGGTTATCGGAGGTTGCGTCCTCGACGTCATCAGCACTTACGCACCGCATGCGGGCTTAGATGAGGAGGTCAAGATGCGTTTTTGGGATGACTTGGATGAGTTGGTGCGTAGCATTCCCCAATCTGAGAAGTTGGTCATTGGAGGGGACTTTAATGGTCATATTGGGGTAGATGCTAGTGGTTATGGTGAGGTGCACGGTGGCTTTGGCCTTGGGGTTAGGAACGGAGGAGGCACTGCGCTATTGGATTTCGCTAGGGCGTCCGAGCTTCTGATTGTAAACTCGACATTTCAGAAGAGGGAGGAGCATTTGGTCACCTTCAAAAGTTCGGCGGCGAGGACTCAGATTGATTACCTCCTTCTCAGAAGGAACGATAGAGGTCTGTGCAGGGACTGCAAAGTTATCCCGGGAGAATCCCTTTCAACTCTTAATTGACTCCTAGTGATGGATGTCGGACTCTGGGTGAAGAAGAATCGGAGGGGTGCTCGGGGCCGACCGCGAATTAGATGGGGTGCTTTGACTAAAGAGAAAGCCCAGGAACTGGAGAGGAGGTTAGTTGATCGTGGAGCTTGGAGAAGTTATGGGGTAGCAGATGCAATGTGGTCAAAGACGGCGAATCTAGTTAGGGAGACAGCGCGAGATGTGCTTGGGGTAGCCAAAGGCTATTTAGGCAGACATCAGGGCGACTGGTGGTGGAACGATGTAGTACGAGGAAAAGTAGAGGTGAAGAAAACAGTTTTTGCGAAGTTGGCAAGGAGCACAAGCGAGGATGAAAGGTGGGTGAACAGAGAGAGCTATAAGGGGCGAGGAAGGAAATGAAACTGGCGGTCACATAAGCTAAAAACGCGGCTTTTGGTCGCATATACGAGGAATTAGGGGAGAAAGGCAAGGACAAGAAGTTATTCAGGTTAGCCAAAGTAAGGGAAAGGAAGGCGCGGGACCTGGACGGAGTTAGGTGCATCAAGTATAATGATGGTAGAGTCCTGATGGGGGAGTCTCAAGTCAAACAGAGATGGCAGACATACTTCCGAGATCTTCTCAACGAGGAGGGGGACCAAAACATAGAGCTAGGTGAGCTGGGGCATTCAGAGCGTCATAGAGACCTAGGGTACCGCAGACGCATTAGGGTGGAAGAGGTAGTGGGGGCTTTGCGTAAGATGAGTAGGGGTTGAGCGACCGGACCAGACGAAATCCCGGTGGAGTTCTAGAAATGCATGGGTAAGCCAGGAGTGGAGTGGCTCACCAGATTGTTCAATGCGATCTTCGGGACCAAAAGAATGCCGGAGGAGTGGAGGTGGAGTACAGTGGTGCCCTTGTATAATAACAAAGGGGATATCCAATGTTGCAACAACTATAGGGGCATCAAATTAATAAGTCACACCATGAAGGTCTTGGAGCGGGTTATCGAGGCTAGGGTGAGGGAGTCGACATCTATTTCTACGAACCATTTCAGGTTCATGCCGGGTCGCTCCGCTACAGAAGCTATCCACCTTGTCAGGAGATTGGTGGAACAGTCCAGGGATATGAAGAAGGACCTGCACATGGTGTTTATCGACTTGGAGAAGGCGTATGACAAGGTCCCTAGGGAGGTGCTATGGAGGTGCCTAGAGGCTAAGAGCGTATCGGAATCCTACATCAGAGTAATCAAGGACATGTATGATGGAGCTAAGTCTAGGGTCAGGACAGTGGGTGGCGACTCAAACCATTTTCCGGTGGTTTTGGGGCTCCATCAAGGATCTGCGCTTAGCCCTCTCTTGTTTGCCTTGGTGATGGATGATTTAACGCGGCATATTCAAGGGGATATGCCTTGGTGTATGCTATTTGCTGATGGCATAGTTTTGGTAGACGAGACGAGGGTCGGTGTTAACGAGAGGCTAGAGGTATAGAGACAGACTCTCGAGTCTAAGGGTTTCAAACTAAGCAGGTCTAAGACAGAATATCTGGAGCGCAAGTTTAGCGCTGAGCCTAGCGAAGTGGGAGGGAACGTGAAGATTGGATCTCAGGCCATAGCCAAGAGGGATAGTTGCAGATACCTTGGATCGGTGATTCAAGGGGACGGGGAGATGGACGGGGATGTCACTCACCGTATAAAGGCCGGGTGGTCGAAGTGGAGGCTTGCATCAGGAGTCTTGTGTGACAAGAAAGTGCCACAGAAACTCAAGGGGAAGTTTTATAGAGCTGTGGTTAGACCTATCATGCTGTATGGGACGGAGTGTTGGCCGGTGAAGAAATCTCGTGTTCAGAGGATGAAAGTTGTGGAGATGAGGATGCTTAGGTGTGTGAGCACGTGATTTTTGCCCTATATGAGAATTACTCCCAAAAAATTCAAAATAAAAGAGTTTTGTGTTGTTTGCAATATTTGTGAATTTTGTGTTATTTTTCTTGAATTGTTTGCATTTATCCGTGCATATTTATTTGTTTAAATAAATAAAATATAAAAATATATTGTATTTATATAAAATTCAAGTTTATAACTAGTAATAATTAAGTTTATTTTATAAAATCACAAAAATATGTATTTTTGCATTTGTAGCCCGTAATATCCAATTTGTGCGATTTTATTTTAATTGACGTCTAATTTTGTGTGATAATTATTATTATGAGTTTATTAGTGTTTTAAGATAATTTTGATTTTTTATAATTTACTCTTAACATTTTCTTTCATAATAAATAAAAATAAAAATTTAAAAAATAGAGAAGATAAATCCGGAATTGGGCCTCTTCTTAAATTTTAAACTTAGGCCCAAACCTATTCTACCCAACCCAAAACCACATAACCCAAACCCAAGACCCATAACCCATGACCCAAACCCATAACCCATCTACTACACTACTATACACTATTCAAACAAACCCTAAACCTAAAACACACATAACACAAAAGCCTCCACCCTAACTATTCTCTCTTCTTCTCTTCTCTTTCTTTCTTCTCCCTCACCTTGCCTCCATTGCTGCCGCCTCTTTCCCCACGACCACCAGCAGTCTCCCATGCCGTCACCATCTCTGGCAGCAACGACACAAATCTCCAACACCCCTCCCCGTCACCCCTCGCGGCAGCAACCGAGCAGCAGCCTCGCCATGGCTGCTGCCTCATTTTTGGCCGAGAAAACCGACAACCATGGCCATGGCTGCCGAGCTCCAGCCCATCCATGGCTGCCGAGCTCCAATCACCATGATTGTTGTCGTCGCCGAGCATGTCCCGAGCTTTTCTTCTTCATCTTCCTTTCTTTTGATTTTTCCGGCGAGGGTATGTATATATATATATATATATATATACATATATATATATATGTATATACACGTGTATATAGGTATAAACATATGTTATATACATATATATACGCGTATATATAGCATACATGTATATATATATACATATATATATATATATATATATATATATATATATATATATATATATATATATATATATATGTTTGAATAAAGTAATAAAAAACCCTAATTATGCATGTGTATATACTATGTATATGCTGTGTATATACGTGTATACATGGGTATATTAGATATATATGACTATATGTATATATGTATATTTTATTTTTTTTATTTTTCAGGCAGAATATATTTCTCGTTATTTTCTATTATTTATTTTTTTTATTTTTTCGGACAATATATATATTTTCTTGGTTTTTTCGTGTGTATATATATATATATATATATATATATATATATATATATATATATATATATATATTCGTTTTTTTTATTGTTGTTGTTATTTTATTTTTCGGACAGATTCTTTTGTTATTTATTTTTATTATTTTTTCGGATGATTATGTATATATATATAGGAATTTCATTTTCTATGTATATTATGTATATATGTATACATATAGACCGGTTCTATATATATAAATATATATATATATATATATGTATATTTTTGGATTTAAATAAGTATATGGTTGATTTTGTTTCTTTTGTTGTTCATCATGTTCTTGATTATTTCTTCATTTTTCATACTTTAATCATGTGTTTTGTTAAGTTGTTAATATAGAAATGTTATAGTTCAATCATTTTGCTTCTTAAATCTTGGTTGTAATGTTGGTAGATTTAAATTGAATTTTAGATGATTATTGAGTTTAGTAGATTAAATTTGTTTCTTTATTTTGCTTAATTCTAAAATTCGGATTTTAATTACAGAATTAAAATAGTTGGTTTGATATGTTAAGTTTATCTAATTTGAATTTAAGTGATTTGAAGTTATTTGTTTGTTATTGTTGATGAATCTGGAATTTTTAGGTTATTAAAAATAATGTTGTTCTTGGTTGTTCATCATGTTGTTAGAATTATTGTTAAAGTTGTTTAAGAATTGTTTAAAATTGCTATATTTTGGTTGTTTGATTTAGATGAATTGGTTATAGCTGACAAGGTTAGAATAGTAATTTTCAATAATTTTGGGGGTATTTTGGTCATTAATTTGTAGTCAATTATTTGAATTAAAGTTATTTTTGTCCATTAGTTATTTAATTATTGTTAAATTAAAGTGGAAGACAAAACAAAAGATAGTGGTAATAAAAGTATTAATAGAATATATATAATGGAGAATAAAACATAACATAGTGGAATTAAAAGTGGGATTAAAATAAAAAGAAAGTGGAAGTCTTACTTTTAGTTTTTTAATTAATAATGGTTTATTTTTAATTAAAAAGGGACCTTGAGTCTTGTGTATATAAGTGAGAATCATATTTCATTTAGGGAGAAGGAGGAGAAGAAAAAATTTGAGAGAGAAGAATCTGAAAAAAAAATCTTAAAGAGTGTTAGCAAATAGTAAAACAAAAAAACAAAAAAAAAAAAAAATCTGAAAAAATTAGTCTTCCATTTTTTACAAATCTTATTCTGAAGTTCAATTCTGGTTATTAATTCTTATTGCTTAAATCCGGATACTGGGTATTTTGAGGTTGCTGTTGCTGTGATATTGCTGTGTTGATCACCGGTATTTCTTTTATTTCCAATATCAGGTACATACCTAATCATGTTTAAATAATAAGATGAATACATGGGAAAGATGAGAATTTTGTTAAAATTTTAAATAGTTTCTATTTCTATTTTCTTTTACAGATTATGTTTCAATAAATTCCATATTAATATTCTGTAAGTTTTGTGATAACTTTAAATAATTAAGCTTTGTTGTAGCAATAATAATTCACTTCTAAAAATGGTTATTAAATAGTATAGTTATAAATACGTTTATTAATATTCAAATTGTTTAGGAAGAATGAATTACTCTTTTGTTAATCAAATTAATTAGAACTTCTTTAATATCGTCTTTAATAAACTAAGTTGTTAATATGTAGTTAAGTTTAACAAAAATGCGAATTTTAATTATTTTGCGTAAATTAGGCATTTAGGTACGATTTGAGTTTTCAATAATACAAGAATGGTTTCTTCAAGTTCATCAAATCTCCCAATATAGATGTAAATAATTAAGGTTGATTATGGTTTCGAAAAATAGTTGTAAATAGTTAATATCATGGGTTTAAGTTAAAAATAGTATAAAAAAAAAGTTAAAAATATGAGTCTAAATTAGTTATAAGATTGGTTTAGTTTGTACAAATATTAGTTGTTGGTTTTGCACTTTTATTTTTAGTTTTAATTTAAGTACTGGTTATTTTTTTAAAAAAAAAATTTCCAAACGTAGTAAATAAAAATATTTTTTTTTAGTATGTAATCAATTAGGATATTTGCCCCTCAAATTAAAAAAAAACGAATTTAAATAAAAATTACAATTGATTTGTGATTTCTGTTTTTTTTTTTACCTAGCTTTGAATAATTGGAATAAATAATTTTATCATATAAACTTTAATATTGTTATAATTTTGATAGTTTTTTTGAATAAATGATTTTATTGGTTTTTCTTTTTTATATATTCAAGTTTTTAATATTATTCTAAATTAGCTTTTTTTTATTATTAAGTTGTGAAATTTCGTATTTAATAAAATAATAAAATAATAATAATAATAAATTAATAAATAAAACAATTTCGAAAAAAAATTTTTTGTTTAAACATAGATTAAAATCTGTTTCATTAAGTTTTTTTGTCATAAATAAGATAAGTATTGCATTTTTAATTTCTAAATTATTTATGAGATTTCTTTATTTATAAAAACTAAAAAATAGGAAATGTAGTCATTTTAGAATTATATTGTTAATAAAATGAGATGAGCCTCGCCGCACTAAATACACAATTGCGGGGCCCTCAAATTAATTGTAAAGACTTAGACTCGGGAAGACCGTTTAATGAATTTCACGGTCTTTCCCAAAGTTAATAAAGACGATAGAACCCTTAGGCACGATTTGTAAATAAATTACTTTCCTAAATACGGGTGCGCATTTATGTGACCCAAATCTTACTCTCGGCGAAACTGAAATGCATTATAGTCACAGGCGTACCGGTTGCGGTGTGACTCGAAATGTGTTTTCGTGACGTCGCAATTCTTCTAAAATTAAAAGGCGGAACAATAAAAGCATCTAGTTAAAATATAAAAAGAAATCAGATAAAAGCAAAAAGAGCAGTTGAGCGACCGTGCTAAAACCACGGAATTCGGGAGTGCCTAACACCTTCTCCCGGGTTAACGGAATTCCTTATTCAGGTTTCTAGTTTCGCAGACTGTATTACAGAGTCATAAATTTCCTCGGTTCGGGATTAAACCGGTGACTTGGGACACCATTATTTTTCCAAGTGGCGACTGTGAAAAATTAAATAAATTGATCCCGTTCCGACTGTCCTTTAAGTGGAAAAACTCCTTCATTGATTATTATTATATTCCTTCTCGGGGTGTAGTATTAAACGGTGGCACATTTACATTTATACGTTATGTGCGGTAAAAAAGGGAGGTGTGACAGCTCTGGCGACTCTGCTGGGGAGCACGTGATTTTTGCCCTATATGAGAATTACTCCCAAAAAATTCAAAAGAAAAGAGTTTTGTGTTGTTTGCAATATTTGTGAATTTTGTGTTATTTTTCTTGAATTGTTTGCATTTATCCGTGCATATTTATTTGTTTAAATAAATAAAATATAAAAATATATTGTATTTATATAAAATTCAAGTTTATAACTAGTAATAATTAAGTTTATTTTATAAAATCACAAAAATATGTATTTTTGCATTTGTAGCCCGTAATATCCAATTTGTGCGATTTTATTTTAATTGACGTCTAATTTTGTGTGATAATTATTATTATGAGTTTATTAGTGTTTTAAGATAATTTTGATTTTTTATAATTTACTCTTAACATTTTCTTTCATAATAAATAAAAATAAAAATTTAAAAAATAGAGAAGATAAATCCGGAATTGGGCCTCTTCTTAAATTTTAAACTTAGGCCCAAACCTATTCTACCCAACCCAAAACCACATAACCCAAACCCAAGACCCATAACCCATGACCCAAACCCATAACCCATCTACTACACTACTATACACTATTCAAACAAACCCTAAACCTAAAACACACATAACACAAAAGCCTCCACCCTAACTATTCTCTCTTCTTCTCTTCTCTTTCTTTCTTCTCCCTCACCTTGCCTCCATTGCTGCCGCCTCTTTCCCCACGACCACCAGCAGTCTCCCATGCCGTCACCATCTCTGGCAGCAACGACACAAATCTCCAACACCCCTCCCCGTCACCCCTCGCGGCAGCAACCGAGCAACAGCCTCGCCATGGCTGCTGCCTCATTTTTGGCCGAGAAAACCGACAACCATGGCCATGGCTGCCGAGCTCCAGCCCATCCATGGCTGCCGAGCTCCAATCACCATGATTGTTGTCGTCGCCGAGCATGTCCCGAGCTTTTCTTCTTCATCTTCCTTTCTTTTGATTTTTCCGGCGAGGGTATGTATATATATATATATATACATATATATATATATATATATGTATATACACGTGTATATAGGTATAAACATATGTTATATACATATACATACGCGTATATATAGCATACATGTATATATATATACATATATATATATATATATATATATATATATATATATATATATATATGTTTGAATAAAGTAATAAAAAACCCTAATTATGCATGTGTATATACTATGTATATGCTGTGTATATACGTGTATACATGGGTATATTAGATATATATGACTATATGTATATATGTATATTTTATTTTTTTTATTTTTCAGGCAGAATATATTTCTCGTTATTTTCTATTATTTATTTTTTTTATTTTTTCGGACAATATATATATTTTCTTGGTTTTTTCGTGTGTGTATATATATATATATATATATATATATATATATATATATATATATATATATATATATATATATATATATATATTTCTGTTTTTTTATTGTTGTTGTTATTTTATTTTTCGGACAGATTCTTTTGTTATTTATTTTTATTATTTTTTCGGATGATTATGTATATATATATAGGAATTTCATTTTCTATGTATATTATGTATATATGTATACATATAGACCGGTTCTATATATATAAATATATATATATATATATGTATATTTTTGGATTTAAATAAGTATATGGTTGATTTTGTTTCTTTTGTTGTTCATCATGTTCTTGATTATTTCTTCATTTTTCATACTTTAATCATGTGTTTTGTTAAGTTGTTAATATAGAAATGTTATAGTTCAATCATTTTGCTTCTTAAATCTTGGTTGTAATGTTGGTAGATTTAAATTGAATTTTAGATGATTATTGAGTTTAGTAGATTAAATTTGTTTCTTTATTTTGCTTAATTCTAAAATTCGGATTTTAATTACAGAATTAAAATAGTTGGTTTGATATGTTAAGTTTATCTAATTTGAATTTAAGTGATTTGAAGTTATTTGTTTGTTATTGTTGATGAATCTGGAATTTTTAGGTTATTAAAAATAATGTTGTTCTTGGTTGTTCATCATGTTGTTAGAATTATTGTTAAAGTTGTTTAAGAATTGTTTAAAATTGCTATATTTTGGTTGTTTGATTTAGATGAATTGGTTATAGCTGACAAGGTTAGAATAGTAATTTTCAATAATTTTGGGGGTATTTTGGTCATTAATTTGTAGTCAATTATTTGAATTAAAGTTATTTTTGTCCATTAGTTATTTAATTATTGTTAAATTAAAGTGGAAGACAAAACAAAAGATAGTGGTAATAAAAGTATTAATAGAATATATATAATGGAGAATAAAACATAACATAGTGGAATTAAAAGTGGGATTAAAATAAAAAGAAAGTGGAAGTCTTACTTTTAGTTTTTTAATTAATAATGGTTTATTTTTAATTAAAAGGGGACCTTGAGTCTTGTGTATATAAGTAAGAATCATATTTCATTTAGGGAGAAGGAGGAGAAGAAAAAATTTGAGAGAGAAGAATCTGAAAAAAAAATCTTAAAGAGTGTTAGCAAATAGTAAAACAAAAAAACAAAAAAAAAAAAAAAAAAATCTGAAAAAATTAGTCTTCCATTTTTTACAAATCTTATTCTGAAGTTCAATTCTGGTTATTAATTCTTATTGCTTAAATCCGGATACTGGGTATTTTGAGGTTGCTATTGCTGTGATATTGCTGTGTTGATCACCGGTATTTCTTTTATTTCCAATATCAGGTACATACCTAATCATGTTTAAATAATAAGATGAATACATGGGAAAGATGAGAATTTTGTTAAAATTTTAAATAGTTTCTATTTCTATTTTCTTTTACAGATTATGTTTCAATAAATTCCATATTAATATTCTGTAAGTTTTGTGATAACTTTAAATAATTAAGCTTTGTTGTAGCAATAATAATTCACTTCTAAAAATGGTTATTAAATAGTATAGTTATAAATACGTTTATTAATATTCAAATTGTTTAGGAAGAATGAATTACTCTTTTGTTAATCAAATTAATTAGAACTTCTTTAATATCGTCTTTAATAAACTAAGTTGTTAATATGTAGTTAAGTTTAACAAAAATGCGAATTTTAATTATTTTGCGTAAATTAGGCATTTAGGTACGATTTGAGTTTTCAATAATACAAGAATGGTTTCTTCAAGTTCATCAAATCTCCCAATATAGATGTAAATAATTAAGGTTGATTATGGTTTCGAAAAATAGTTGTAAATAGTTAATATCATGGGTTTAAGTTAAAAATAGTATAAAAAAAAAGTTAAAAATATGAGTCTAAATTAGTTATAAGATTGGTTTAGTTTGTACAAATATTAGTTGTTGGTTTTGCACTTTTATTTTTAGTTTTAATTTAAGTACTGGTTATTTTTTTAAAAAACAATTTTCCAAACGTAGTAAATAAAAATATTTTTTTTTAGTATGTAATCAATTAGGATATTTGCCCCTCAAATTAAAAAAAAACGAATTTAAATAAAAATTACAATTGATTTGTGATTTCTGTTTTTTTTTTTACCTAGCTTTGAATAATTGGAATAAATAATTTTATCATATAAACTTTAATATTGTTATAATTTTGATAGTTTTTTTGAATAAATGATTTTATTGGTTTTTCTTTTTTATATATTCAAGTTTTTAATATTATTCTAAATTAGCTTTTTTTATTATTAAGTTGTGAAATTTCGTATTTAATAAAATAATAAAATAATAATAATAATAAATTAATAAATAAAACAATTTCGAAAAAAATTTTTTTGTTTAAACATAGATTAAAATCTGTTTCATTAAGTTTTTTTGTCATAAATAAGATAAGTATTGCATTTTTAATTTCTAAATTATTTATGAGATTTCTTTATTTATAAAAACTAAAAAATAGGAAATGTAGTCATTTTAGAATTATATTGTTAATAAAATGAGATGAGCCTCGCCGCACTAAATACACAATTGCGGGGCCCTCAAATTAATTGTAAAGACTTAGACTCGGGAAGACCGTTTAATGAATTTCACGGTCTTTCCCAAAGTTAATAAAGACGATAGAACCCTTAGGCACGATTTGTAAATAAATTACTTTCCTAAATATGGGTGCGCATTTATGTGACCCAAATCTTACTCTCGGCGAAACTGAAATGCATTATAGTCACAGGCGTACCGGTTGCGGTGTGACTCGAAATGTGTTTTCGTGACGTCGCAATTCTTCTAAAATTAAAAGGCGGAACATTAAAAGCATCTAGTTAAAATATAAAAAGAAATCAGATAAAAGCAAAAATGACAGTTGAGTGACCGTGCTAAAACCACGGAATTCGGGAGTGCCTAACACCTTCTCCGGGTTAACAGAATTCCTTATCTGGATTTCTAGTTTCACGGACTGTTAAAACAGAATCAATTTCCTCGAATTCGGGATTAAACAGGTGACTTGGGACACCATTATCTTCCCAAGTGGCGACTCTGATATCTAAATAAAACAAACGGATCTCGTTCCGACCGTCCTTTAAATGGAAAAACTCCTTCACCGATTATTATTATATTCCTTCTCGGGGTGTAGTAATAAACAATAGCACATTTAATATATGTGTGAAAAAAGGAGGTGTGACAGCTCTGGCGACTCCACTGGGGATAATCGACCCAGAACTTCGGTTCAGGGTTTAAGAATTCGAGCTCAGTAAAATTGCTATTTTTGCTTATATCTGATTTCATTATATGTTTTGATTAATGTGCTACATGATTACCGCTTTGATATTGCGTGAATTGTATATATAAAACTGTGCCGAAAACCCTTCTCTTCTTATCTCTGGGGATGTGCTTACTGGTTGAGACTCCCCTTTCTGTTAGTGTCAATACCAAAAATAAGAAAAAGAGGCCGGACAAGTTACAAAGCCGATTGACTCCGCGGGTCACCGGTACGTAGCCCCCTCCTCGATCCGAGTTGTCCGCTCGGGTACACGGTCTAGCACCATATGAAAACTTCAGGATATTGAACCTAGGTCTAGGACGTTTATTTGCATCATATCTGACTTAGGGGACTCAACATAGGGGTTGGGTCCGTCTAGGACAGGTGACCTGGTAACCAAAAGACCGAGCATGTTATATGTTGCATTTATTTGTCCTATTATGCTGATTGGCTAAATTCCTGAAAACAAAAAAGAGAAATTTTAGATATCGAAATATTGTCGATTGCTTGAAAAGAAAATTTGAAAAATAGGTAGAACAATTTTGTTGAAATAATTGGTCAAATAATCTGACCGAACTACGCAGGTTTGATTCTCGCCATTAGGTGGGATACGTAGGCAACCCTCATCGGGTCCAACCACCCCTTTCGAAAAATAAAAAAAAATGTGTGTTTAATTTTGTCTATAAAATCAAAGTGATGCCGTTTTTGAAAATAGCCGAATGTTCCGTAAGGACGCCGGAAGGTTGTTTTTGCAAAAATGGCCACTTTGAAGTATTTTCTTTTTCTTTTTGAATAATGGCCTTGAAATATTCCTTGTGGAAATGTTGCAAGGCCATAGCCGCAAAATCAAGTTCGGGTTCACACCCCTTTTGCAAAAATAACAAAAAATGTCAAATTTTTTATTTTTATTATAAATAAGTCGGGTGATGCTATTCTTGCTTAAAATAAGCCGAATATCCCTCAAAAGGACGCCGGAAGGCCGTTTTTGCAAGAATAGCCACTTTGAGTCATTTTAAATAATTTGCGGGCATAGCCTTGAAATATTCTCTCGCGGAAATGTCGAAAGGCTGTATCCGCAAAATTAAGTTTGAGTCATTGCTCAACTTTTCAAAAATATCCACTTTATCAAATAAGCCATTACATGGCCGAAATTTTGCTGAAATAGCCACATTTTTGCATTTTAACTTCCTCAGTCTTGTGTTGGCCTGTGTCGGTGCTGAACGATGCCCCATAGGCCCCCAGGATAAAAAAATTTGAAAAAAAAAGAGCCATTTTGTCTAAATAAGCCATTATATGGCCAATTTATGAAAATAGTCTTGTGTTGGTTTATGGTGATGCCGAACGATGCCCCATGAGCCACAGGATATGAAATTTTCAAGTTTATCTTTCTTAAATAAATTTTGCAAAAATAGTCATTTTGTAAAAAAAGCCATTATGTGGCCAATTTTGTAGAAATAGTCATAATTGACGCCAAAAATATTCTTATTCTTGTAGAAATCTCCAGTACAAAATGTGAAAGTTTTTCAAGTTTGTAGTGGGAGTCAGTTTCTGTAATTTTCCTTAAAAGAAAAAAAAAATCAAATAAACATCTCTTTATTTCTTGCATTAATTTGCAAGAACTACGCTCGGTCTGATTCATGCGGGGTCATGATACGTAGGCAATCCACATAGGATTCGACCATATCCATTTCCATTTCCATAAAAAAAATGAAAATGAAAAAAAAAATGAAAAAAAAATCACAAAAAGGGAAAAAGAAAAGAAAATAGCAACAAAAAAAAAGGGAAATCAATAAGCGGAATACCTTAATGCTGACATGCTGGCTTCGTTTTGTTGTGTCCATTTTCAGAAAGGTGGTTGGTTGTGGTTCCAAAATAACTCTTCCCTATAATACAACGTCAGAGGACAATGGCAGAGAATCTCAAGACTGAGTGGGTTGGTATTTTTGCCCTACATGAGAATCACTCCCAGAAAAATTCAAAAAAATAAAATAGTTTTGTGTTAAGCATGATTTTTGTGATTTTTGTGTTATTTTTATTTTTACATTTTTGCATTTTTGTGTGTGCGTGTTTATTTATTTAAATTAGTAAAATACAAAAATATATATATTATGTTTTGCATTTTAGTGTTTAATATCAAAATCAAGTGATATGTAACTATGTAGGATAATTGCAGTAAAAATTAATATATATATATATATATATATATATATATATATATATATATATATATATATATATATATATATACACACATCATGGAGTCTAGTTTTTAATGAAGAGATTGGGCCAAAACCCAATTCCATACAGAGGCCCAAACCACTGGTCCAGTCCGTCCCAACCCGTTACACCCCAAACGACGTCGTTCCGTCTTAAGTGAAGAGATCCAGGCCGTCGGTCAGTGTTGATCCGATGGATCTCATTAATCGCTCCACTGTGCAATCCTGGCCGTTGGATTCTCATCATCCAACGGCCGAGATTAAAGCGTCAATTTTAAACCTACCAAAGAACCCCCCCATACCCCCCGCACCCGTTCATTCCCTCCCATACTCATCTTCGTCTCTCCAGAGACGATCAATCGCCGCCGCACCTCCGCCACCCTCCGCCTACCGGAAATCGCCTCGCGGCGGTTCCGGTAGGCCAATCACTCCCATTTTTACACCACACACTCGTCTCAACCTCCCCATCCCAACCCCGTGCATGGCTTAGGTCGAATCCATCTGGAACTTCTCGAATCTTCATTTGAAGATTCGAGTCGAACTTCAACCAACTCTAATTGACCCCAAACTCAGGCCATACCCTTACCAGACCTCCCTCACACCATAACCTCCATTGATTTCCGTCAAATCTGACCAGAACCAGTAAAGCCCCAAATTTGGACCCTCAAGAACCCTAGAAAATTAAATGTTAAAATTCATCAAAGATTTGGGGTCTAGTGGGCCTTAATCGAAGTGTTTTTATTTAAGAACACTTCGACTAAGGTTCGTTCGACCTCAAAGCAAGCAAAGTCTGAGGCGAGCTCGGGTCCGTCGAGTATAAAGCTTTGGAGCCTTTCCTGTTGGTGCGGCTGTCATTGGTAATTAAGGTCTAACTAATTGTTTAGTTTAGTTTTGCTTAACCTGTTCTTTTTTCTTCTATTTTTATCCTTTAAATTATTCTGGCCATCTTCAATGGACCTTTTATTTGGTCGCTTCCTTCTGTGTTCATGTAGTTAAAATGAATCGTATATTCAGTTCGTTTAAGGTCGTCAAGCATTTAATTCGTATTCGATTTTGTTCCTTGATTCTGCTTGAAGCATATTGAATCTGTAGGTCACTCATTTGTTATCAATTGTGTATGTTTGTCGTCGACTAATCAATGTGGTCGAGTAGTTTCGTAGGTCTTGTTTATTAGCATTGATTGAATAGCCGTTAGGAATTAAATTGGTGGTTTGATTGATTGGTCATTATGAAATAGGAATCGAATTGGTTTGATTTGTTTGAATTAAAATAGGACCATGAATTGTACTCCTGGTAGTGTTCTGCAAAGCATTAAGCTCATAGGCATGGTGTGAACTAAGTAAAGTAATAGCTTAATGAGGGTGGATGACTGTGCAAAACACTGGCAGTTAAGTAGGAGTCACATGGGCACAATATCACTAAGGGAGGGCACACCTGAATGTTAATGTCATGACTGCCAGTGCACTGGTTGATTAAAATATGGCATAAGGCACTTGTTAGTGGGCTGGCAGAGCATGGGCTAGGCAGAGGGATGGGTCTGCCCGGGGGAATCTACTGGGCTGGCAGAGAAGAGTATGGGCAGGGTAGGTCTGTTGATTATTGTATTTTAGAGTTTCTGATCCTTTTGGCTTGAGGGGAGTTCATTTAACTATAAGTATAAGATATACATGTTGAAAAAAGGGGGATTTGAGAAAAAGGGGAGCAATCTGAGAGAGGCTAACAGGAGAAACATTATAGGCAGTGATAACTGGAGTAACTGGAGAGAAAGGAGACTGATAAAATACATTGGATATACAGAGAGTAAGGGCTGACAATACACATATACAAGACTATAGATAGAGAAAGCTAGGAAGCATAGACCAAGAGACCGTTTCATTGGCTTTTGGCCACTGTTTTCGTGTGTTTTAGGTGGTTGTCCCTGCTGTTGGTTCTTAGTTCTCATGCTACTGTTGTTGGTTTGCTTCACTGGTTGGTTTTTGTTGCTGTGATTGCACCTGGGCTTTTGTTTTGTTCTATCTTCTGGGTGTTGCCTGGTGCTGTTTGCTGTGGTTGTTGATTTGTTGTTGATCCTGCTGTTGGGATTGTTAATTGGCCACTGGTTGCTGTTGTTCTCTCGGTTGTTGTTGTTGCTGTGTATATAGTGGCAGTAACTGTAACGACCCGGCCGGTCGTTTTAGAAAATTTCGCCCCAATCCCCAATTTAACTGTTCCCCTAAGTTCATTCCTGCTATGGTGATTTGCCGGGAGAGTCGGTTCTGAAATTTGGAGCGTTTTGGGACACTTAGTCCCTAAATGAGAGCTTTAAAGTTAGAAAATGGCCCGTAGCAGGAACAATGTTAAGACGACCTCGGAACGGAAATTCGATGGTTCCATTAGCTCCGTTAGGTGATTTCGGGGTTGGGAGCGTGTTCGGAATGTATTTTGGAGGTCCGTAGCTCAATTAGGCTTGAAATGCCGAAGTTTGAAATTTTGGCGAATCCGAACGTTAGGTGAGATTTTGATCCGGGGGTCGGAATGGAATTCCGACAATTTCTGTAGCTTCGTTATGTGATTTTGGATATGTCCGCAAATTTTCAGGTCATTCGGACGTCGTTTGGTCGGGTTTTTGATTGAATGTTAGTTTCGAAAGTTTTGAAGAAACTTAGGCTTGAATCCGTGTGTAATTGGTGATTTTGATGTTTAGGATGGTGTTTTTATGATTGGAACAAGTTCGTATCATGTTTTGGAGTATGTTGGTGGTTTTCGTTGGGGTCCCGGGGGCCTCGGGACGATTTCGGATGCCTAACGGGTCATTTTTGGAAGTTTTTGGACTGTTGTTCTGGTATCTGGTATTGTTCTTCGCGTTCGCGAGGGTCCTATCGCGTTCGCGAAGAAGAATTTGGCCTCTAAGACTTTGTTCTTCGCGTTCGCGATGAAGGCATCGCGTTCGCGAAGAAGGATTTTCCATCAGAGCCTTTGTTCTTCGCGTTCGCGAAGAGTCCCTCGCGTTCGCGAAGAAGGATTTTCTGTCGCACGGGTCCTACTTCGGAAGCTCATATCTTTTTATCTACAAGGAATTTTGAGGTGATTCAAAAACGAAAGTTGTAGCTCTTTGAATCTAGTTTTCAGAAACATATTATAATAGTCATTTGGAGTTGTGTGTAAAATGTTATGACCATTGCAATAGAGGCTGTCCGAGCAAAGTTGGAAAAATGTAATTTGGGAGTTTGTTCTTCGCGAACGCGAGAGAAGGACCGCGAACGCGAAGAACAAATACCTGGGCAGCGGAATAAAGTTCAAACTTCGTCCCATTTGCCATTTTTGATGATTTGGAGCTCGGGTAAGGCGATTTTTCGGGAGATTTTTGGAGAAATCAAAAGGGTAAGTACTCTTAACTCAATTTTGGTTGTATAACTCGAATCTATTGCAAGTTTTAGTCTTTAATTCGAGAATTTTTGTTAAAAAGGGTAGAAAACCCTCTTGGATAGAATCAAGGATTTGATGGGCCATTTGTGGTCCGATTTGGGTGTTCTTGGTATGGTTAGACTCGTGTTGAGATAAGGAATCCGAAAATGTAACTTTCGTAATTTTTCGAGAAGCGTACCGAAAGTCGGGTTTTGGCAACTTTGTGGTTTTGGTGTAATTCGATTGTTTTGATTGGGTAATGCCCAATTGGCCTATTTTGATATGATTCCATTGATTTTTATCAGATACTACACCTGTGGAGGCCGACATTCGCGGCAAGAGAGTTGTATCTTAGCGGTTTTGTACCGGAGTCGAGGTAAGTGGCTTGTCTAACCTCGTGTGGGGGAACCTTTACCCCTAAGATATTATGTGATAGTTTAAATGCCTTGTACGCGAGGTGACGGGCGTGTACATGCGCTGGTTGTTGTAACTCACTTTACTTGAAATGTTAAATTCGTAATATTCCTGTTCTTAATTTATTAAATTGTGACATTTACCTGGTATTCGTTAGGGAAGCATGATTAGGAAGGATTTATCTGTCTAATTGCCTAATTGTCCTACTTGATTTTCTTGATAATTGTTGGCACTAGTCCTCGGTGAAGTTGTAGTTAAGCATATTATGTTTTCTGTGAGCGTTTTCTTTATTTGTTGTGTTTGTGGACTGCGGGTTCAATTCCCGGAGATCCAAGGGCTGCGGGTTCGATTCCCGGAGACCCGGAGTTCATTGATATATTATTAAAATGTGGACTACGGGTTCGATTCCCGAGATCCTGAGATTATTGAAATGTGGACTACGGGTTCGATTCCCGAGATCCTGAGATTATTGAAATGTGGACTACGGGTTCGATTCCCGAGATCCTGAGATTATTGAAATGTGGACTACGGGTTCGATTCCCGAGATCCCGAGATTATTGAAATGAGGACTACGGGTTCGATTCCCGAGATCCTGAGATTATTAAAATGAGGACTACGGGTTCGATTCCCGGAGATCCTGAGTTATTGAGATATTATTGAGACATGGGCTGCGGGTTCGATTCCCGGAGACCCAGAGGTACTGAGAATGGGACTGTGGGTTCAATTCCCACAGATCCTGGATTTGTTTATCTGAGTTGGTTATTTGTTGTTAGCTTAATTGTAGACAGTTGCAATAATCATCATAATGTTGTTATTTCGGAAATTATTATCATTTAAACTGCTTATTATTGTTATTATCATTTTTTGTAACTGTTTTCTCTCAGTAGGGCCCTGACCTTCCTCGTCACTACTCCATCGAGGTTAGGCTTGGCACTTACTGAGTACCGCCGTGGTGTACTCATGCTACTCTTCTGCACACTTTTGTTGTGCAGATCCAGGTACATCAGAGCAGGCTCACACCAGGTGATTCAGCAGCGTTTTGGGAGACCTCGAGGTATGATCTGCTACGTCCGCGGATCCGGAGGCCTTCCTTCTATTCTATTAGTACTAGTAGATATCTTTCCTTCACTTCGTTGTTAGATACTTTTTATACATAGAGCCTTAGTTGTATATTCTCTTTTAGTCTGTGTTGCCCGTGGGATTCCGGGTCTTGGTGGTATTTTTACACGGTGTGTTGGACGAGTGTATGTGCCAAGCGGCACAGATTACATTCCTATTTATATTATCTTCCGCTATTTCTTGTTTAAAGTTCATAAACGTGTAATTTCCGCAATGTGTTAGGCTTACATAGTCGTGGGGACTGGGTGCCGTCATGACATGTTCACGATTGGTGAACTAGGGTCGTGACAAGTTGGTATCAGAGCTCTAGGTTCGTAGGAGTCACGGGACACGGACCGGTTACTTAGATTCTCGCTGATCGATACAGAGACGTCTGTATTTATCTACGAGGGGCTATGTAACTGTTTAGGAAACTCTTGAATTCTTTGAATTCCTTATCGTGCGCCATTTATTCAGTTGGAGCCTATGTCATATGTTCTTTTGCATCCACTCGTGTGTTGAAATTGCACACTCGGTATCAAGTATGCGCCGACGGTTCGTGATGCTGCCGAGGGATTTCAAGGGAGTCAAGAATTTACTCAACCATTGTTACCGCGTGTCATCCATATCGATAATTCAAGAGAATTGAGAGATCTTCAATTGTGCACATGGGGGTGCACTAGATTCCGACATTCGGTTGATAAGTACGGTCTTGAGAAGGTTTACTTAACTGCCTAATCGTCACAGCAATGGTAGAATCACAAGGTGGATGTAGATCTAAAGATAGTTGGTGGTAATAAAGACTATATGGTTCATATGAGATATCTATTTAGCGAAGGATTCGGCCAGCAGAGATACAGGGGGAAATGAGTTTAGTTGTCTTAAGAAGGACATGTACCAAACGAATGTCTTGGGCTTGTCTTATGATGAAGACGTATGAATGTTAAAAGCTAGTATCATGGATTAGCAAGATGTACCTTGAGGCTTCGTGCCAAGTGAAAGGATTTCACTATCAACGATCAAATTATGGGTCATGTGTCATATCAGATTTGGCCTGCGATGTATTTAAGTACCATTCAAAAAGTTCTTTGAAACTTGCGGATGAGTAAGAGTTGATACTCGGGTGGTATGATGTTGGGACTTTTGATGTCCCCGTGTCCATAATAATTCTACATTTCATTATCAGCAGGGAAGACTTCGGTGAAGGCTACATGGTGCTTTGTAGGTGTGAGAATCACAGAATGTCTTAAGCTGTCGTGATAAAGAATGCTCGATGCATGGAGCGAGAAGATGTTTGGTTGTATTGGGATGAGGTCATACCCTATGGTGTTAGAGTGCTAATAGAGCACATGTGGTTATATTCGTTGGATCAAGTGAGTTGCAATTGAATAATAGTAAATGACTCGAGAGAATAGTTCTAAGGTGTTCGAGAGTCGTGTAATAGTGGCTTTGGGCTAAGTGGGAGAGTCCCACCGCTTACGATTGGGTCGCATGGTTAATTACCTGTGTGAATTCTGGATACTAGCGTATTATTGTGTTATTGCAGCCACGAGAAAGGACCATGTGTGGTAATTTGAGTATATGTATTGTTGAATGCATGTTATGGTTAGCCTTACTGGCTCATGTTCAAACTTGAGGGAAGATTCATGATTTACGCCTCGTATAGGTGTAGGTTGCGAGGGAAGTGGTTCCGCTGGGAGCTTTATCGAGAGGGTATTCATATGTATAAGATTCAGTAGAGTTGGTTGCATACTAGGGCAAGTCAGGACCGGATGGCTCTCAATAGCGGTCCTATTGAATTCAAGAGGTAACGTGTGGTGCCTGATAATTCTGAGTCTATAAGTACAGTTGAGGCTCAAGCTTTTGAAGCAACTTATGAAGAAAGGCACAAAAAAAAAATGAAATGATTTGTGGTGTTGTGGTGTAGCATTTGAGAGACATGAAATGGTCGTCGTTCTTGAGATAGCATGGCCTCATGATTTAAGGTCACTCGGGGTGAGTGCTGTTGGAATAAGTTAGGTATTGAAGGGAGATATTAACATTTCTAAGGCAATCCAGGATAAACTGGAAGGAAGTAGATTGATTAGCCATAGTTGAGTTGGCATATTGATGTCAATGATCGGCTCATGCAACGTGATCGAGTTATGCATGTGATTGTGGCGGTGCATTTGAGGCTTGTCGGCCACAGTGACTGATGGCACTCTTAAGTATTCTTCTGTTAAGTGCATGTTATGAGTAGGAAGATCTCGGGAAGGGTTATGGTGGCTTGGACCACTACTTAGAGATTGGCATATTCGATGGTTATGAGAATTCGCCGTATGTTGTTATAGCTCTCCTACAGTGAGCTTAATGGAAAGTCTTATGTGATGACGTATGAGCCTATCGTCAGTTCTAGAGCTATGATGGAAATTGTGTCTATCGTATATCGGCACGTGATGTGCAGTGAGTAGTATGAAATTTAAAGTAAGGACCAAGGTCACAGTTTGGTCAATGAATGTGATATAAAAAGCTCGGAAGAGCAGGAAAGAAGTTTCAGTGTTTTGAGTAAGATGGGTATTAACATCAGTATCATTTGAGATCGGTGTTCTGTGAGAAAGGCTTCGCACCCCGGATTGGGGACTCCTGATCGCTTTCAGTGTCAGTGCAGCCGGTGGGTTGAATGTGCAAGCCCGTTTAATTATTCGGAAGATGGTGGGAGCTTGTCCCACAAGGAGATTGTATAGGTGTGACATGTAGTCACTCGATTGGTTAGAAATTTAAACCAAGTATGAGGATTTTGGTGATATCATCCATTTGAGAACTTATGCCTGGAGGGCACTCTGCTTATTGGGTTATAGACCTGTGAAATATTATTGACTTAGCTTGGCACGACCAGGATAGACTTAAGGTCGGTGGATAGATTTAAATGTGGAGGTGAGCCTTGCGTCAGGCCGGTTATGTTTCTTCCAGCAATGCGCCCTTTATGGAGGGATAGTCACGGTCTTATTTCGCGGTTAGTTATTTCATGTAAAGATATATTGCGCCGTATGAGTGTGAGACGGCTTGGTAAGTTCCTTATGTGTTGAGGTTCCGCTCAGCGGTGATGTTATATGAGCATGAGGGCTCTTGAGACTCATATCTTATATCGCACCTCAGTTGTGCTTGAGTTCATAGCCTATAGCGCTATATGTTTTCATTGAGTCCGATATCATGCACCTTAGTGTGCTTATGATCGATATTCAGTATTTTGATGTGACGAGCTATTCAGCTCGACATATGACTCCTTGTGTGAGTTTATATTGTTGGGATCGGGTGGCACGCCGCCATGGGTATACTGTTGGGATCGGGTTGCACGCCGCAACATTGTGATGTTTATTTCAGTGTCCATAATTGCTCTTATGTGTTCTGTTTCCTATTTTTCTGAGGAAGTCCATGTTAGTATGAGAGTTGAATAGTTCTCTCTAGTGTTCGCCTTCCTATCACGTATGAATTAGTGGATTACTAGCACATTGTGTCATCTTGTGGGACTTTTGATTATGTTTGATGTGGCTTATCGCCTGAGCAGTTCGTACTGGGTGAGATGAGATTATATGATTTGGGGTCAGTGCAAACTGATTATATGAAGTATATTATAGAGGAAATAATCATCCTCTGGTTTAGGACAAGGTAATGAATCTTGTCAGGAGTATAGACCCAATGAATTGTTGGTTCAGTAGTTGGTTATGGATATCGGCACATTTCTTCTGTAGTGTCAGTATTGCAAAAGTTAGAACGAGGCCTATGTAGATCATGAGGTGCAATGGGAGCATCTGATTCGTTGAATTTTGACTAATTTGGTCATAAAATATTATTGTGGTCCTGTGGATTTTGAGTTGCAAGGTAAGAATCCAGCAACGTTATGCAGTCATGTTTGAGGACGGCGTTTGAGGAATATCGAGTGAACTCTTGATGAAAATAAGCCTGACATAGAATTCCGGATGTTGGAATTAGGCTCTAAAACTTAATTGTTTGAATAAGAGGGAATATCTTCACATTATATATGGCCAATGTGCTCAGCTGAGTCCTAGATTTATTGGCCCTTTTGAGATTTTGAGGCGTGTTGGGGAGTTTGCTTATGAGTTGGCCTTACCTCCCAGCCTAGCCGGGGTCCATCCCGTATTTCATGTCTCCATGCTCCGGAGATACCATGGTGACCCGTCGCATGTGTTAGATTTCACTTCTGTTCAGCTAGACAAGGATCTATCTTATGTTGAGGAGCCAGTAGCCATTCTAGACAGGCAGGTCAGAAAGCTAAGGTCAAAGAACATCGCTTCGGTAAAGGTTCAGTGGCGGGGCCAGCCGGTCGAGGAGGCGACTTGGGAGACTGAGCAGGATATGCGCAGCCAGTACCCTCATCTCTTCACCACTCCAAGTATGTTTTCTATGCTCGTTCGAGGACGAACGAATCTTTTAAGTGTGGGAAGATGTAACGACCCGGCCGGTCGTTTTAGAAAATTTCGCCCCAATCCCCAATTTAACTGTTCCCCTAAGTTCATTCCTGCTATGGTGATTTGCCGGGAGAGTCGGTTCTGAAATTTGGAGCGTTTTGGGACACTTAGTCCCTAAATGAGAGCTTTAAAGTTAGAAAATGGCCCGTAGCAGGAACAATGTTAAGACGACCTCGGAACGGAAATTCGATGGTTCCATTAGCTCCGTTAGGTGATTTCGGGGTTGGGAGCGTGTTCGGAATGTATTTTGGAGGTCCGTAGCTCAATTAGGCTTGAAATGCCGAAGTTTGAAATTTTGGCGAATCCGAACGTTAGGTGAGATTTTGATCCGGGGGTCGGAATGGAATTCCGACAATTTCTGTAGCTTCGTTATGTGATTTTGGATATGTCCGCAAATTTTCAGAGGTCATTCGGACGTCGTTTGGTCGGGTTTTTGATTGAATGTTAGTTTCGAAAGTTTTGAAGAAACTTAGGCTTGAATCCGTGTGTAATTGGTGATTTTGATGTTTAGGATGGTGTTTTTATGATTGGAACAAGTTCGTATCATGTTTTGGAGTATGTTGGTGGTTTTCGTTGGGGTCCCGGGGGCCTCGGGACGATTTCGGATGCCTAACGGGTCATTTTTGGAAGTTTTTGGACTGCTGTTCTGGTATCTGGTATTGTTCTTCGCGTTCGCGAGGGTCCTATCGCGTTCGCGAAGAAGAATTTGGCCTCTAAGACTTTGTTCTTCGCGTTCGCGATGAAGGCATCGCGTTCGCGAAGAAGGATTTTCCATCAGAGACTTTGTTCTTCGCGTTCGCGAAGAGTCCCTCGCGTTCGCGAAGAAGGATTTTCTGTCGCACAGGTCCTACTTCGGAAGCTCATATCTTTTTATCTACAAGGAATTTTGAGGTGATTCAAAAACGAAAGTTGTAGCTCTTTGAATCTAGTTTTCAGAAACATATTATAATAGTCATTTGGAGTTGTGTGTAAAAAGTTATGATCATTGCAATAGAGGCTGTCCGAGCAAAGTTGGAAAAATGTAATTTGGGAGTTTGTTCTTCGCGAACGCGAGAGAAGGACCGCGAACGCGAAGAACAAATACCTGGGCAGCAGAATAAAGTTCAAACTTCGTCCCATTTGCCATTTTTGATGATTTGGAGCTCGGGTAAGGCGATTTTTCGGGAGATTTTTGGAGAAATCAAAAGGGTAAGTACTCTTAACTCAATTTTGGTTGTATAACTCGAATCTATTGCAAGTTTTAGTCTTTAATTCGAGAATTTTTGTTAAAAAGGGTAGAAAACCCTCTTGGATAGAATCAAGGATTTGATGGGCCATTTGTGGTCCGATTTGGGTGTTCTTGGTATGGTTAGACTCGTGTTGAGATAAGGAATCCGAAAATGTAACTTTCGTAATTTTTCGAGAAGCGTACCGAAAGTCGGGTTTTGGCAACTTTGTGGTTTTGGTGTAATTCGATTGTTTTGATTGGGTAATGCCCAATTGGCCTATTTTGATATGATTCCATTGATTTTTATCAGATACTACACCTGTGGAGGCCGACATTCGCGGCAAGAGAGTTGTCTCTTAGCGGTTTTGTACTGGAGTCGAGGTAAGTGGCTTGTCTAACCTCGTGTGGGGGAACCTTTACCCCTAAGATATTATGTGATAGTTTAAATGCCTTGTACGCGAGGTGACGGGCGTGTACATGCGCTGGTTGTTGTAACTCACTTTACTTGAAATGTTAAATTCGTAATATTCCTGTTCTTAATTTATTAAATTGTGACATTTACCTGGTATTCGTTAGGGAAGCATGATTAGGAAGGATTTATCTGTCTAATTGCCTAATTGTCCTACTTGAACTTCTTGATAATTGTTGGCACTAGTCCTCGGTGAAGTTGTAGTTAAGCATATTATGTTTTCTCTGTGCGTTTTCTTTATTTGTTGTGTTGGTGGACTGCGGGTTCAATTCTCGGAGATCCCAGGGCTGTGGGTTCGATTCCCAGAGACCCGAGATCCTGAGATTATTGAAATGTGGACTACGGGTTCGATTCCCGAGATCCCGAGATTATTGAAATGTGGACTACGGGTTCGATTCCCGAGATCCCGAGATTATTGAAATGTGGACTACGGGTTCGATTCCCGAGATCCCGAGATTATTGAAATGTGGACTACGGGTTCGATTCCCGAGATCCCGAGATTATTGAAATGAGGACTACGGGTTCGATTCCCGAGATCCTGACTTATGGGTAGGGACTGCAGGTTCGATTCCCGGAGATCCTGAGTTATTGAGATATTATTGAGACATGGGGCTGCGGGTTCGATTCCCGGAGACCCAGAGGTACTGAGAATGGGACTGTGGGTTCAATTCCCACAGATCCTGGATTTGTTTATCCGAGTTGGTTATTTGTTGTTAGCTTAATTGTAGACAGTTGCAGTAATCATCATAATGTTGTTATTTCGGAAATTATTATCATTTAAACTGTTTATTTTGTTATCGATCATTATGTTATTGTTCTCTCGGTAGGGCCCTGACCTTCCTCGTCACTACTCCATCGAGGTTAGGCTTGGCACTTACCGAGTACCGCCGTGGTGTACTCATGCTACTCTTCTGCACACTTTTGTTGTGCAGATCCAGGTACATCAGGACAGACTCATATCAGGATTCGGCAGCGTTTTGGGAGACCTCGAGGTATGATCTGCTACGTCCGCGGATCCGGAGGCCTTCCTTCTATTCTATTAGTACTAGTAGATATCTTTCCTTCACTTCGTTGTTAGATACTTTTTATACATAGAGCCTTAGTTGTATATTCTCTTTTAGTCTGTGTTGCCCGTGGGATTCCGGGTCTTGGTGGTATTTTTACACGGTGTGTTGGACGAGTGTATGTGCCAAGCGGCACAGATTACATTCCTATTTATATTATCTTCCGCTATTTCTTGTTTAAAGTTCATAAACGTGTAATTTCCGCAATGTGTTAGGCTTACCTAGTCGTGGGAACTGGGTGCCGTCATGAGATGTTCATGATTGGTGTATATAGTGGCAGTAACTGCCACTGGTTGCTGTTGGTCTGCTGTTTACTTGGTTTCATCGGCTTAACTGACCTCCATTCTCTTGCTTTGTCGATTTCCAGGTATTTCACTACTGCCTGAAGCTGTAGACATGAATGGAAGCAATAAAGTTTATGTTTATTGATTATCATGTCCTTGTATCTCATATCAAAACTTAGTTAGGTACATGTGTACTCATTAAGAAGAGCCTGAACATGTAGTAGACTGTATGGGTTGTCACTGTATTAACTTCATATTTCCCTAACCTGTTATAGTAGAAATGGTCTGCTGGAAAACACACTATGTAATGGACAGTGAATCAGTGAAATACATGCTGTTATAGGTGTTAATTTGTCCAAGTTAAAAGTGTATAACACCCAGTGTAGAAGTAAATAGAGGCATAATGATGGTAGCTTGGTCGAAAGTTATGGATTAGTAAGTACCATGTTCAATGTTCGAGTAGTTAATTGTAACAATAAGCATGTAAATCCCGTTTTATCCGTAGTTTGTTTAAAAAGGGAATCAGGACGATTGATATATCACTTCATTGCCATTTGATTATCCGTACATTTTAGTTCGTGTATATTTACTATGATCTAGATCCTTTACACGAAAACTGATTATCAATTAGATTAGATTAAAATCAGAAGCATGTTCAATATTCTTTTCTTAAATAAAACAAAAGTTTTTCTGTTAACTAATTAGCTTAGCTAAATCGAGTAAAAATCGAAGTTTAAGTAGTTTAAGAGCATAGTAAAGAGGAAATTGTCTTCTGGCGTTTAATTTTGAGTCGGGGCTCTATTGAATGGCCCAAATGAAAGAAAGTATCAAATTAGTAGGTGATGATAAACGATTAACATTTTCTTTATTAGAGATAAATCAGGTAGAGAATATAGTTCATCTTAGGATCGGCCTTAATAATAATGAGACGAGCCTCGCCAAACGCGAATACACAATCGCGGGGCCCTCGAATAATTGTCATGAAAACTTAGACTTGGAAGGACCGTTTAGTGAATTTCACGGTCCTTTTCCCAAAGTTAAATAGACGATAGACTCTTTAGGCACGACTTGAAATAAAATTACTTTCCTGAATACGGGTGTGCATTTATGTAACCCAAATCTTACTCTCGGCGAAACTGAAATACATTAGAGTCGCAGGCGTAATGGTTACGGTGCAGCTCGAAACGTGTTTTCGTAACGCCGCAATTCTTCTAAAAATAAGAGCGGAGCATTAAAAGCACATAGTCAAAATATATAAAAGGATCAGATAGAAACAAAATTGCAATTGAGCGACCGTGCTAAAACCACGGAATCCGGGAGTGCCTAACACCTTCTCCCGGGTTAACAGAATTCCTTATCCAGATTTCTAGTTTCGCGGACTGTATTACAGAGCCATAAATTTCCTCGGTTCGGGATTAAACCGGTGACTTGGAACACCATTATTTTTCCAAGTGGCGACTCTGAATTTAATAAATGGATCCCGTCTCGATTGTCCTTTAATTGGAAAAACTCCCTCGCGCCTCGCGGGTGCGTAAAAAGGAGGTGTGACAGCTCTGGCGACTCTGCTGGGGATAACTAACCCAGAACTTCGGTTCAGGGTTTAAGAATTCGAGCTCAGTTAAATTGTTGTTTTTGTCTATATAAGAATTTGAGCTCAGTTAAATTGTTGTTTTAGATTATATGTGATTTCACTATATGTTTTTGATCAATGTGCTATATGTTTACCGCTTTGATATTACGTGAATCGTATATAAAAATTGTGCCGAAAACCCTTCTCTTCTTACCTCCAGGGATGTGCTTACTGGTTGAGACTCCCCTTTCTATTAGTGTCAATACCAAAAATAAGAGAGAGGCTCGGAAAGTTTCTAAGCCGGTTGGCCTTTTGGTTCCCGGAAAGGAGCTCCTTCCTCAACTCGAGTTGTCCGCTCGGGTACACAGTCTAGAACACATACCCAGGTTTTTAAACGTAGAATAACGTGACTTCATGCCGGATCCCTAGTAGGAAACGCTTATTTGCATCACGCTGCATTTGACTTAGGGGACTCAACACAGGGGTTGGGTCCGTCTAGGACAGGCAACCTGAAATAAAAGACCATCCTGCTATGCCATGTTTGTTTCAAGCATCTATTCAAACTTGCATGCTGACCGGCTTTTAAGAAACGAAAAAAAAAAAACAAAAGGAAACAGTGTGGGCAAATAGATATTTTCAGAAAATACAAAAATGGGTCTTACCAACAGAATCAATAGTTTGTTAATAAGAGACAACGGAAGGTTGACTTTGACGACAATGGGTTTCTTAACAAAATGTATTTTTTTTTCTTCGTCGGTCAATAAAAGAAAATGTGTTTCTTAATAAAATGTGTTTTCTTTGTCGGCCAATAAAAGAAAATGTGTTTTTTTTTAACAAAATGTGTTTTCTTTGTCGATCAATAAAGGAAAATGTATTTTTTAACAAAGTGTGTTTTTGTCGGTCAATAAAAGAAATAGTTTGTCTTGACGGACCGAACTACGCGAGTTTGATTCTCACCGGAGGTGAGATACGTAGGCAACCCCCGTCGGGTCCAACTTGCCATTTTTCAGAAATATATACCAAAATCTGTAAATTTTGAAAAAACCATTGCCAGCCAAAATGATCGATTTCTTTAAATAAATGTGCAGGATGAGCACGATTCAAAATGAACCCTTTTCACTCATGACTAAAATCCCGGTACAAATACGGCTATGGTGGAATGATCTAGGCCAAGGAGGACAGGATGAGGTTAAAAAGTATTTGAAAGGTCTCACGGGGCTGCTTGAAATAAAACCCCGGGGGGACATCATAAGAGCCTTAGTCACATATTGGGACTCCGCGCACAATGTCTTTAACTTCTCGGACTTCGAGCTCACCCCAACTGTTGAGGAAATGACCGGATACATTGGAAACACTGATATACCATTGGGGCATCAATATCTAATCGCCCCCAGGGTTGTCGCCGTACACCGGTTTTTAGACTCACTGAAGACGGCCAGGACGGTACGTAACCCGGATCTAGCACGAGGGTTTTGTACTTTGAACTTCATCTATCAAAGGTACGGTCATGCGGGAGGTTTCGACGACCCAGAAAACAAATTATGCAGCAAGGGTAATCGCCCGAAATGGGAGGAGCACAGACGAGTTGCTTTCATGATAGCCTTTTTAGGACTCGTGGTATTCCCGAGGAAAGACGGGAACATTGATATAAAGTTAGCTGGAGTCGTCAGTACTTTGCTTGACCAAAGTGAGAGTACTCTTGCTCCTATGATACTGTCAGACATATATCGAGCCCTCACAATCTGCAAAGCCGGGGGAGATTTTTTCGAAGGCTGTAATTTACTGCTGCAAATGTGGATGATCGAGCACCTGTGTCGCCGCACCCAATTCTTGAGATATGGTCTGGTTGAGAAAACTTGCATAAGCGAATTCTATACAAGGATTGATAGGGTCGTCTTGCTTGAAGGAACATTGGCATGGAGGGCATACTTTCAGGCTCTCAACGCAAGCCAAATACAATGGACGTTGGGTTGGTTGCAGATAGACAGAATCGTGTACATGCCAGCAGCTAGGTTCCCCTTTCTCTTAATGGGACTTAAAAGCATTCAACCTTATGCGCCCCATCGGGTGTTGAGACAGCTCGGGAGGTGCCAGATAGTACCCAAAGAAGAAGACCTGAGTACCCAGGTTATTGAAATTGGTCCCGACGGTCAATTCCCGGAAGCGAGGGTTCGTCAGATCTGGAGCAAATGCCAGTATCTGGAGGCCAACACTTGTGTGCAGGATCGAGCTAGAGGAGAGGTTGTACCCAGATATCTTACTTGGTACAAAGGAGAAACATCAGGGGAAAGACCAGCCAAAAGACCTCACCTCAGGGAATTTGCTGAAGCGTCCCAAGACCAATGGGACTGGTTGGCTAAGGAAGAGGTTTACAAAACCAGGATTGGCAAGATAGAGCAACGGGTCCAGGATCTTCAATTTGAAAGGGATGTGCAAGCCGCCGCCAACGAAGGAGATAAAAAGAAGTTGGCGCAAGAAAATGACTTTCTGAGAGCTCAAATCCAGCAAATGAAAAGGGATGCTGACAGACAGTTGAGGAGTCGGGCGGACGAAAAATTGATAAAGGGTTTGAAAAGCCAGGTTGCCGATGTCCAAAGAGAATTGGAAGAGTCTAAGGCCCAAATAGTGAGGATCCGAGCTAGCTGGAGAAAGGAGGCACATCAACATGCACTTCACCTACAACGGGTGGAAGAGGATTACACTGATATCGTCACCAGTTTAAGGGAAGCAAATGTTGTCCTCAGAGAGCGGGTTTTTAAGCAAGCCCAAGATGCCAGAGCAGACCTCGACCGTTGCCACAACTTGATGGCTCGACTGCAAGAACAAATAGACAGGCTCCTAGACCAGGTCACCAACAACGCTCGAAGATTGGGGGCGAAAAGCCAGCAGATAGAGCGTTTACTCGGAGAAAGGTACATGATCAGGGACAGGATTGGAGAAATCGGGCACTATGTTACCATGAAGTGCCTAGCTTGTGAAAGAATGCCCCGCGCCGACCTTTTCGCTTCAGTTATGGGTTATGTTCATCGGATCATGGAAGAGTTGAGGGAACTACACAAGGACCTCACACCAAGGCCCGTGGCAAGGCCGAATGATGCCTCGCGGGCCCCCAGGGATTTTAGGGCATTAGATTTTTGATTGAAAATGTATTTTGAAACGTTGAGTCAAGCTAGTTGGCATTTTATCTTTACTTTCCCAAGTCAAGCATTTTCTTTTGTTTTGCTGATTGTTGTAAGACGTGTTTTGTAACTACACGGTTTATTTGATATAAAAGTTACTGAATTTTGCCACAATCTTGTTACTAGAACTACGCTCGGTCTGATTCACGTGGGGTCGTGATACGTAGGCAATCCACATAAGATTCGACCACCACCAAAAAGAAAGAAATCCATAGGGAAAATAACAATAAGGCTTGCAAAGATAATCGAAAAAAAAAAAAAAAAAAAAAAAGAAAAAGAAAAGAAAAAGAAAAAGAAAAGGGCCGGAATGACGCATGTTAAGAGTACATGTAGAAAGGGTTATTGGTTAGGTGCATTGCATCCAACGTGCTATAACATATCTGTCAAACTCGGTGAACTAACAAGTTTGTTGCATTTCCAGAAAGTTTAGCAGTTGGTTTGACAGAATATACTGGCCAGCCATCACTACCGTACTAGATCCAAAGGACCGGTTACAGTAAGCATGTCTAGTTCTGGCAAGAGTCTCGAGGAAGAAAAATCAGAGTTGCAAGCCATGAAAGAAGAGGTAGACCGGTTAAAACAGCAGATAACAGAGATGCACCTGGCCTGGGCCAGGGAACAGTCTTCACCGCACCGACCTACTCTCACATCAGCCCCGGAACATCCACCCCTTGATCCATCGACAAACGCCCCAATTTATCCATACTACCAAGGGGAAAACCCTTATGTCGCCCAAATCCCACCGGCCAAACCAAATCCTCCCCCAGCCACTCCTGTTTTGTGGCACCTCCACCTGTTCCTCTGCAAAGACCGGCCGGGGAGCCGCATGTTCAAATTCACGACAATTCCTACTATCCTCCCGAGCCTACCTTCAGGGCTCCTGAACCACATCCGCACACACCTCATTGGGATAGTCCGGCAGAACCGGAAAAGCATTTCCAAAGCGCGGAACACGAGGAAGTTATCAGAAAAGTTAAGAGCCTGGAGCAGTCCTTCAGGAATATGCACGGTTTGGGCAACCAGGTCAGTGTCGCCTACAAGGATCTGTGCCCATTTCCGGATGTCCAGTTGCTAGCAGGGTTTAAAATGCCCAAATTCGACCTATACGAGGGGCATGGTGATCCGGTAGCCCACCTGCGAGGGTTTTGCAGGTAAAATGAGAGGGGCCGGAGGACGGGACGAGCTTCTGATAGCCTACTTCGGCCAGAGTCTGGGAGGATCGGCGCTAGAATGGTACACTAGGCAGGATCCCGGCAGGTGGTTTACGTGGGATGATTTGGCCCAAGCATTCATCGGCCAGTTCCAGTACAACCTTGAAATAGTCCCGGACCGTTTGTCATTGCTGAAGATAGAAAAGAAACCCGCCGAGAGTTTCAGGGAATTCGGGTTCCGCTGGAGGGAACAGGCAGCTAGGGTGGACCCGCCCATGAGAGAAAACGAGATGGTGGATTACTTTTTGCAAACACTAGAGCCGACCTACTTCGGACATCTGGTGACGTCCGTAGGGAAGTCATTCACCGAGGTGATAAAAATGGGGGCCATGATCGAAGAAGGTTTGAAAACCAACAAGATCATGAGCTATTCAGCACTGAAAGCCACCACTCAGGCTATCCAAAGTGGTACTGGAGGAGTACTGGGGAAAAAGAGGAGAGAGGAAGTTGCGGCCGTCGAGTCCGGGGCATGGTTCGGAAATAGAGGCCCCGCACCCCAATATAGCCCACCCCAACCTCACCACCAAAATTACTCCCACAACCCATATAACCACCCGCAACATTACTATCCCGCACTTGATCCCCATTTTACTGTCCACCACGCACAGTCCTATTCTGCACCTCCCGTCCATGCACCGTGGCGTGCACCAAATCCGCAAAACAATCACCCACCCCCAAGAGCTTACAGAAACCCCTCGGGCGCGAGTTTCCGTCCGAACCAAGCATTCAGGGGCGACAGGGCGCCGAGGCCAAAGACTTTCACTCCCTTAGGAGAGTCTTACACCAGTCTGTTCCACCGGTTGAAGCAAGTAGGGTTGCTAAATCCGGTTGAAGCTAAGCTACCAAACCCTCTTCCAAAGAACCTGGACCATTCAGTAAATTGTGCATACTGCTCAGGATGTCCGGGACACGATACGGAAAAGTGTTGGAGGTTGAAGACGGCCATCCAGGAGCTCATCGACACTCGCAGGATTGAGGTCCAGACTCCAACAGAGCCCAACATCAACCAAAACCCGCTTCCAACTCATCATGAGACCAACATGATCGAGTTGGTACGGGCGGAGGAAGGAAAAGAGAAAGCCTCTCAGACTGTAATGATGATTAAGTCTAGCGGGGCAGGAACGAGAAAAGGGCCAAGCTTTGATGAGTCGCCCAGTTGCAAGAAGGACATACCAGGAGAGTCGGAAGCAAGAAAGGAAAGTGTGAACGAAGTACCGGTGAAGCCGGCCAAGATAGTTGTACCAGGGGCAGCAATCAAGCCCATCTTGACAGTAGCAGGCATTCGAATGGATCCTTTCATCATCCAGCCGGCAACACAGTTGCCAGTAACTGATAGTCGGGCTGTCCCATGGAATTATGCTCGGATTACAACGACCTACAGAGGAAAGGAGGTGAAAGAGGAAGTTTGTGAAGCCCAAGGGTTGACCCGCTCGGGGAGATGTTTTGCCCCTGCGGAATTGAGGAAGACCACTCCGGCAGTATTGAAAAAGCCGGTCACCGATGAAGAGGCGGAAGAATTCTTGAAAAAGATGAAGCTGCATGACTACTCTGTCTTAGAGCAGTTAAAGAAGACTCCGGCACAAATATCATTGCTGTCCTTGCTGATACATTCCGAAGAACATCGGCAAGCATTGATGAAAGTCCTGAATGAGGCACATGTACCGGATAAAATCTCGGTGAGCCATTTGGAGAAGATCACCAATCGGATCTTCGAAGCAAATCGGATCACCTTCATCGATGATGAGTTGCCTGAGGAAGGCACTGAGCATAACAGGGCTTTATATCTTACGGTGAAGTGTGAAGAGGCGGTGGTTACCAAAGTCTTGGTCGATAATGGGTCCAGGTGCTAACATTTGTCCTCTCTCTACACTGGGCAAATTGAAAGTAGACATCGGCAGGGTACGCAAGAAAAGCGTATGTGTTCGAGGGTTCGACGGAGGAGGCAAAGCGTCGGTTGGTGACATAGTGCTAGTCTTGACAATTGGGCCAGTGGAGTTCACCATGGAATTCCAGGTGCTGGACATGGTGGTGTCATATAACCTCCTAATAGGGCGACCATGGATTCATGCCGCAAGAGCAGTTCCATCCAGCTTACACCAGCTCGTCAAGTTTGAATGGGACCAGCAGGAGATCGTCGTCCATGGAGAGAACGATCCACAATCGGGCACCATCATTCCCTTTGTTGAAACAGAAGAAGATGTTGGGCCGTGGGTATATCAGGTCTGCGATGTGGTGTCCGCCCACCGAGTTCCGGAAGGGGAATGCATTCCCGGCGACAGAACAATTACTGCGGATGTTATGGTGGCGCATGAAATGTTGCGACATGGTTTCATACCCGGTAAAGGTCTAGGTGCATCTCTGCAAGGAATCATACAACCGGTATCGGTGGTCGAAAACTTGGGAACCTTCGGCTTGGGATTCCAGCCAACCTCAGAGGACATCCGACGAGCAAAGAAGAGTAAGCAGAAGACATGGGTGCTCTCAAAACCTGTTCCACGCCTTTCCCAATCTTTTGTCAGGGCCGGAGCAAGAGGACATCCAGCGCCAAAGATTCCCGGTCCTACGGTCAGGCCAGATGAAGAGTTCTTCAGGAAGTTCGAAGACCTATTCACAGATGTATGTATGCTCGAGGACGGTGAAGGATCTAGTCACGCCGAGATACAATTTGTGGGACCAAAGGCAAAACTGAATAACTGGAAGGCTACTCCTCTCCCCGTCCGGAAGGAGTCTTGGTAGTTTGTCTTGGATTGTTTTTCTTTCGAAATGTTGTGTTGGGGGTTTGTCCCCGGAGTAAAATCCCGTTGTTTTGTTCATTTTTGATTTAAGTTTGCAGTTTGTTTCTCCCCTTGTACAATTCCCATCAATGAAATTTGGTTCCTTCGTGTCTAATTTTGTTTATCTTTTCTTCTTTTTACTTTTCTGAACAGCCTTCTTGCAACCGATCTTAATGATATGGCGTGCTTAAAGATTAATCAACCCAGTCTAGAAAGTCAATCGGGTTTGGAAATAATAACACATGAAATAAGAAGTGACGAGAGTGAGTCGGAGTACGGCGATGATGAAGCCGTAGAAGAAATCGGTGAAGAATTAAGTCACTTCGAGGAAAAACCCAAACCAAATTTAAATGATACTGAGGCCGTCAATCTAGGGAATGCGGATGACGTCAAAGAAACCCGGATAAGTGTCCATATTGAACCCAATCTGAGAGGAGAACTGATCAAAACACTCATGGAGTTTAAAGACATTTTCGCATGGTCGTACGACGACATGCCGGGACTCAGCACTGATCTAGTGGTTCATAGATTACCCACTGATCCGGCATATCCTCCCGTCAAGCAAAAACCGCGGAAATTCAAGACGGAGATGAGTGTGAAGATTAAGGAAGAGGTAACCAAGCAGTTGCAGGCGAAAGTCATTCGTGTCACTCGATACCCTGAATGGTTGGCTAACGTAGTGCCGGTGCCAAAGAAAGACGGAAAGATCGGGGTATGCGTGGACTATCGCAATCTCAACAAGGCAAGTCCTAAGGATAATTTCCCACTTCCCAATATCCATATCCTGATTGATAATTGTGCCGGACGCGAAATCGGATCCTTTGTGGACTGTTATGCGGGATATCATCAGATTTTGATGGATGAAGAGGACGCAGAAAAGACGGCTTTTATCACACCGTGGGGGACTTATTGCTACCGAGTGATGCCGTTTGGTTTGAAGAATGCAGGGGCAACATATATGAGGGCGATGACTACGGTATTCCATGACATGATACACAAGGAAATTGAAGTGTACGTGGATGATGTGATCGTAAAATCCCGACGTCAAGAAGACCATGTTGCCGACCTCAGGGAAGTTCTTTCAAAGACTTCGAAGGTACGACATCAAGCTCAATCCGGCCAAATGCGCATTCGGAGTTCCATCAGGAAAGTTGCTAGGATTCATCGTCAGCCGACGGGGCATCGAGTTGGACCCATCCAAAATCAAGTCCATTCAGGAGTTACCCCCGCCGAAGAATAAAACAGAGGTAATGAGTCTGTTGGGAAGGTTGAATTACATCAGTAGGTTTATTGCCCAGCTTACGGCAACTCGTGAACCCATATTCCGCCTATTGAAGAAAGACGCCGCGATAGAATGGACGGCAGAATGTCAAGAAGCGTTTGACCGGATCAAAGGGTATCTGTCAAATCCACCCGTACTAGTTCCGCCTGAGCCAGGTAGACCCCTGATTCTTTATCTGACGGTCTTGGAGAATTCGTTTGGCTGCGTACTGGGGCAACATGATCTTACCGGCAGGAAGGAACGGGCCATTTACTACCTCAGTAAGAAGTTCACAGTCCACGAGGTCAAGTACACTCATCTGGAAAAGACATGTTGCGCCCTAACTTGGGTAGCCCAAAAGCTGAAACACTACTTGTCTTCTTACACCACTTACCTCATTTCGCGTTTGGATCCGTTGAAGTATATTTTCCAGAAACCTATGCCTACGGGGAGGTTAGCAAAATGGCAAATATTACTTACGGAGTTCGACATCATATACGTGACAAGGACGGCTATGAAAGCTCAAGCCCCGGCCGATCACTTAGCCGAGAATCCCGTTGACGACGAATACGAACCTTTGAGGACGTATTTTCCAGATGAGGAAGTATTGCAGATTGAGGGGTTAGAACCAACCAAGGATCCGGGATGGAAGCTCTTCTTCGATGGAGCGGCAAACGCAAAAGGAGTCGGAGTAGGGGCTCTGTGCTCATATCTGAAACAGGACATCATTATCCTGTTACTGCTCAACTGCGTTTTCATTGCACCAACAATATGGCCGAGTACGAGGCATGTATCTTGGGGTTGCGATTAGCGGTGGACATGGATGTACGGGACGTCTTGGTCTTGGGGGACTCGGACCTTCTGGTACATCAGATTCAGGGAGAATGGGAAACCAGGAGATTTAAAGCTTATCCCATATCGTCAGTGTTTGCATGATTTGACCAAACGCTTTCGATCGGTAGAATTCAAGCACATCCCAAGGATGCATAATGAGGTTGCCGACGCGTTGGCTACTTTAGCATCAATGCTACATCACCCGGATAAGGTTCGTGTCGATCCATTACATATCCAGACCCGGGATCAACATGCTTATTGTAATGTGATAGAGGAAGAGGTGGATGGTGAGCCGTGGTTTCATGATGTCAAGGAATACCTCAGGTTAGGAGTATACCCAGAGCAAGCAACTGGAGATCAAAAGCGAGCTATTCGGCGGTTGGCGAACGGATTTTTCCTTAGTGGAGGGGTGCTGTACAAAAGAACCCCAGACTTGGGATTGTTGAGATGTATAGATGCAAGTCAAGCCACAACAGTGATGACGGATATACACTCGGGAGTTTGCGGACCACACATGAGCGGATACGTATTGGCAAAGAAGATTCTTCGAGCAGGATACTATTGGCTCACTATGGAGCGGGATTGTATAAGTTTCGTGCGAAGATGCCATCAGTGTCAGATACACGGAGATTTGATTCATTCTCCACCGACTGAATTGCACACAATGTCCGCACCATGGCCGTTTGTCGCATGGGGTATGGATGTTATTGGACCTATTGAGCCTGCAGCTTCCAATGGTCACAGGTTCATTCTGGTAACGATTGATTATTTTACCAAGTGGGTGGAGGCCAAAACATTCAAATCAGTGACCAAGAAGGCGGTAGTGGACTTCGTACACTCCCACATCATTTGTAGGTTTGGAATCCCAAAGATGATCATTACAGATAACGGTGCAAATCTTAACAGTGGATTGATGAAAGAGGTATGTCAACAGTTCAAGATTACACACCGAAATTCCACACCGTATCGCCCAAAAGCAAATGGTGCGGTCGAGGCAACAAACAAGAACATAAAGAAGATATTGAGGAAAATGGTAGAAGGATCTAGGCAATGGCATGAAAAGTTACCGTTTGCGCTGTTGGGTTATCGCACTACCGTCCGGACTTCGGTAGGTGCAACTCCTTACTTGTTGGTGTACGGGACCGAAGCAGTAATACCCGCAGAAGTTGAGATTCCGTCCCTCCGAATTGTCGCTGAAGCTGAGATTGATGACGACGAGTGGGTCAAAACCCGTTTAGAGCAATTGAGCTTGATCGATGAAAAGAGATTGACAGCAGTATGTCACGGCCAATTGTATCAAAAGAGGATGGCGAGAGCATATAACAAGAAGGTACGTCCCAGGAGATTTGAAGTGGGACAGCATGTGCTGAGGAGAGTTCTACCACATCAGGCCGAGGCGAAAGGCAAGTTCGCTCCAAATTGGCAGGGACCTTTTGTGGTGACTAGAGTATTATCCAATGGCGCTCTATGTCTGACGGATGTTGAAGGAAGATGCACCGATATGGCTATCAATTCTGATGCAGTCAAGAGATATTATGTGTAATTCTTTAATGCGTTTGTCAACGTTTGGTTTCGTTTGTGTGTATTTGGCATTTTTCGGAGAATGAAATGATAGAGGCAATTTTTCTGCTACCCAAACACTTTAACCTTTGTTTCCCCATTTGAGCCTTAATTATTCTTTCATATACCCTCTTTCGGAATCATCAAGGAAGATGTGTAACAGAATAGAAAAGAAACAAAGAAGTAATACAAGAAAAGTGAACTACGTTCGACCTGATTCCTCAAGAAGGATACGTAGGCGCCACACGGCTCGGTCATAATAAAATAAAAATCAAAAATCCCCCAAGCAACAAAACTGGGGCAGAAGTCATTGTTTCGTTAGAAAGATAGTGTGGATTCCGAAAGTTGTAACAAGCTAACCGTCGAGGCTAAACCCCTTTCTTCAGCCTCACGCGCGGAAACCATATCAAGAACCAGAAAGACCTCTCGATCAGTATTCGAGAAGTGCCAAGTCATGTGAATGAGAGCCAAGAGTGACGTCCCGACCCTCGATTGAATTCAGGATGCACAAGCCGAAAGGGGATGACGCTCTAGAGAGAATCTCAGGGGTGATACCCCGCCGCAAGGAAAGAAAGCATAAATGAGAGAGTCTTAACGGTGAAAACCCTCGCGGGCACCTTAAGGCGAAGGAAGTTGAGAAAAGTAAAATGAGAGAGTCTTACGGTGAAAACCTTTACGGGCACCTTAAGGCGACGGGAGATAGAGAGAAATGAGAGAATCTTATTAGTGAAAACCCTTTGAAGGGCACTGTGAGGTGACAAGACGAGATGGTTACAAGATGCCTGCATGAGGCAGGGTTCGGACATCCGTTTACCTCGAGCAGGACGCGGCATCAGAAAGTGATTGATATGAATAGACTGGGTAGTTTAATCTCAAAAGCGCGGCATAACCATTGGATCAGGCACACATTCAGATAAGTTTTCCTATTTTGAGTTCAGAAAAGTTTTTCTCTTCTTTTGTCATTTGCGGTCAATAGTCTTTTCTTTTCGTTCATTTTCGGAAATTGATTCTTCAAAGCTTACTACCAAGTCTCCCAAAGCAGTATATTGAAAGTGAATAGGCGTGGAACGAGGCAATAAGACAGAAGTCGTTACGATAGTAAGATTGGGATGACAGGCTGAGTGGGAGGTTCGCAAGAATTATGGAGTATGATGGACACATGCGGCATGTCCGAAAGATGATTTCGCGCAACAGATCACCGGCTAAAGAGAGTCGGATCAAACCAAAGAGTGGAATAAAAGGAAAGATGAGAGGTCGTTCGTGGAAAAAGCATCGTCCCAAGCAAGCGTCAACGTCGCCCACAAAGTTCGAAAGAGGCCAAGCGGTTGAAAGAGAAAAGAAAATGGCCCCAACAAGAGTGGCACGACCACTCACCGCATTTTGAAACTAACAATTTTTCTTTGATTTAAAAGCAGGAAAAGAGGGTTCGTTGGCAGAAAAGCATACCGTCCAGAAGTTTATCAAACTGGGGCAGAAAATTTTCTCCTGTTGCGAAAATTTTCTGGAAAGCAAGACTCAGAGGATAAGGGTAGAAAGCAATACGAGATTTCGGGAAGTACCGGCTCCGAGCAGAATAGTTTTGAGAAAGGCTAGACGACACGATGGGGTATTATTTGGGCTTGGTATCATCCCCAGCAGTTGTGGGGAAAATAAAACCATGGCTTCGAGATTCCCCTAGCAGTATTACATTCCATAATTTGCTCGAGGAGGCAAAAGCGTGAGTCCCACAGGAGGTATGGGAAGAAGGAAGAGCATGAGGGGTGAAGGAAACAAAGAATACTTCCTCAGCAGTATCACCCCCAGCAGGCGAGTAAACAGTTCCAAAAATATCCCCAACAGCCAGAAGAAAAGCAATACGACCGGGGGAAAGCAACCCCAAGACAGGATAATTCAGAAGAGAAGGTGGTCCGGGAGGCAACGCAGGAAGAAGGAGATGGTACAAGAGGCAAAGAAGGTAATCAAGATAGGATGAAATCAGTGAGTAGTAGTTGAAGTCAGGGAGCCCGCCTGGAGAATGGAGTGGCGATTTAATTTCGAAGTAGTAGTTGAAGTCAGGGAGCCCGCCTGGAGAATGGAGTGGCGATTTAATTTTGAAGTAGTAGTTGAAGTCGGGGAGCCCGCCTGGAGAATGGAGTGGCGATTTAATTTTGAAGTAGTAGTTGAAGTCAGGGAGCCCGCCTGGAGAATGGAGTGGCGATTTAATTTTGAAGTAGTAGTTGAAGTCGGGGAGCCCGCCTGGAGAATGGAGTGGCGATTTAATTTTGAAGTTGTAGTTGAAGTCAGGGAGCCCGCCTGAAGAATGGAGTGGCAATTTAATTTTGAAGTAGTAGTTGAAGTCAGGGAGCCCGCCTGGAGAATGGAGTGGCGATTTAATTTTGAAGTAGTAGTTGAAGTCGGGAAGCCCGCCTGGAGAATGGAGTGGCGATTTAATTTTGAAGTTGTAGTTGAAGTCAGGGAGCCCGCCTGGAGAATGGAGTGGCGATTTAATTTTGAAGTAGTAGTTGAAGTCGGGGAGCCCGCCTGGAGAATGGAGTGGCGATTTAATTTTGAGTAGTAAGTGAAGTCAGGAAGCCCGCCTGAAGAATGGAGTGGCAATTTAATTTTGAAGTAGTAGTTGAAGTCGGGGAGCCCGCCTGGAGAATGGAGTGGCGATTTAATTTTGAAGTTGTAGTTGGAGTCAGGGAGCCCGCCTGGAGAATGGAGTGGCGATTTAATTTTGAAGTAGTAGTTGAAGTCAGGGAGCCCGCCTGGAGAATGGAGTGGCGATTTAATTTTGAAGTAGTAGTTGAAGTCAGGGAGCCCGCCTGGAGAATGGAGTGGCGATTTAATTTTGAAGTAGTAGTTGAAGTCGGGGAGCCCGCCTGGAGAATGGAGTGGCGATTTAATTTTGAAGTTGTAGTTGAAGTCAGGGAGCCCGCCTGGAGAATGGAGTGGCGATTTAATTTTGAAGTAGTAGTTGAAGTCGGGGAGCCCGCCTGGAGAATGGAGTGGCGATTTAATTTTGAAGTTGTAGTTGAAGTCAGGGAGCCCGCCTGGAGAATGGAGTGGCAATTTAATTTTGAAGTAGTAGTTGAAGTCAGGGAGCCCGCCTGGAGAATGGAGTGGCGATTTAATTTTGAAGTAGTAGTTGAAGTCAGGGAGCCCGCCTGGAGAATGGAGTGGCGATTTAATTCTGAAGTTGTAGTTGAAGTCAGGGAGCCCGCCTGGAGAATGGAGTGGCGATTTAATTTTGAAGTAGTAGTTGAAGTCAGGGAGCCCGCCTGGAGAATGGAATGGCGATTTAATTTTGAAGTAATAGTTGAGGTCAGGGAGCCCGCCTGGATAATGGAGTGGCAATTTACTTTCGAAGTTGTTTGAGGGAAGCAGTAGAGTATAACAGAAATCCCCAGCAGGAATTCAAATTCAAAATCAGAAGGAAGGCAACAAGGATCAGAAAGATAGATTCAGACTTCGAAGCAGAATAATTAGAAGAAGCGTCAGAAGAAACACCAAGTCAGACAGGATGGCAAGGAGCGCGACAAGATCAAGTTAAAAAGGATAGATAAGAATTTGTAGTACTGTAACTTAGTCTAGCTTCTTGTTTTATTTTAGCACGATGTAATGTGGAGATCGGTAAGCAGTGATAACAGCAGCAACAACAGTAACAGCAAGATCACAGCAGTCACGGTAGTCCCAGCTACCAAAACTTCCCGAACTACATTGACCTGATTCCCTTTTAGCCAGGGATATGTAGGAGACCTTTGAAGCGAAGGTTCGGTCAAACTTTTCCAAAAAATGCTTCACACGGGGTGCTCGAACAGGCAAAAATCGCTCGTATCCGCTCACTTATCTTTGCACGAAAACTTTTCAGGTTTACGCGCAAAGAGGGGCAGCTGTGAGCACGTGATTTTTGCCCTACATGAGAATCACTCCTAGAAAAATTCAAAAAAATAAAATAGTTTTGTGTTAAGCATGATTTTTGTGATTTTTGTGTTATTTTTATTTTTACATTTTTGCATTTTTGTGTGTGCGTGTTTATTTATTTAAATTAGTAAAATACAAAAATATATATATTATGTTTTGCATTTTAGTGTTTAATATCAAAATCAAGTGATATGTAACTATGTAGGATAATTGCAGTAAAAATTAATATATATATATATATATATATATATATATATATATATATATATATACACACATCATGGAGTCTAGTTTTTAATGAAGAGATTGGGCCAAAACCCAATTCCATACAGAGGCCCAAACCACTGGTCCAGTCCGTCCCAACCCGTTACACCCCAAACGACGTCGTTCCGTCTTAAGTGAAGAGATCCAGGCCGTCGGTCAGTGTTGATCCGATGGATCTCATTAATCGCTCCACTGTGCAATCCTGGCCGTTGGATTCTCATCATCCAACGGCCGAGATTAAAGCGTCAATTTTAAACCTACCAAAGAACCCCCCCATACCCCCCGCACCCGTTCATTCCCTCCCATACTCATCTTCGTCTCTCCAGAGACGATCAATCGCCGCCGCACCTCCGCCACCCTCCGCCTACCGGAAATCGCCTCGCGGCGGTTCCGGTAGGCCAATCACTCCCATTTTTACACCACACACTCGTCTCAACCTCCCCATCCCAACCCCGTGCATGGCTTAGGTCGAATCCATCTGGAACTTCTCGAATCTTCATTTGAAGATTCGAGTCGAACTTCAACCAACTCTAATTGACCCCAAACTCAGGCCATACCCTTACCGGACCTCCCTCACACCATAACCCCCATTGATTTCCGTCGAATCTAACCAGAACCAGTAAAGCCCCAAATTTGGACCCTCAAGAACCCTAGAAAATCAAATGTTAAAATTCATCAAAGATTTGGGGTCTAGTGGGCCTTAATCGAAGTGTTTTTATTTAAGAACACTTCGACTAAGGTTCGTTCGACCTCAAAGCAAGCAAAGTCTGAGGCGAGCTCGGGTCCGTCGAGTATAAAGCTTTGGAGCCTTTCCCGTTGGTGCGGCTGTCATTGGTAATTAAGGTCTAACTAATTGTTTAGTTTAGTTTGCTTAACCTGTTCTTTTTTCTTCTATTTTTATCCTTTAAATTATTCTGGCCATCTTCAATGGACCTTTTATTTGGTCGCTTCCTTCTGTGTTCATGTAGTTAAAATGAATCGTATATTCAGTTCGTTTAAGGTCGTCAAGCATTTAATTCGTATTCGATTTTGTTCCTTGATTCTGCTTGAAGCATATTGAATCTGTAGGTCACTCATTTGTTATCAATTGTGTATGTTTGTCGTCGACTAATCAATGTGGTCGAGTAGTTTCGTAGGTCTTGTTTATTAGCATTGATTGAATAGCCGTTAGGAATTAAATTGGTGGTTTGATTGATTGGTCATTATGAAATAGGAATCGAATTGGTTTGATTTGTTTGAATTAAAATAGGACCATGAATTGTACTCCTGGTAGTGTTCTGCAAAGCATTAAGCTCATAGGCCTGGTGTGAACTAAGTAAAGTAATAGCTTAATGAGGGTGGATGACTGTGCAAAACACTGGCAGTTAAGTAGGAGTCACATGGGCACAATATCACTAAGGGAGGGCACACCTGAATGTTAATGTCATGACTGCCAGTGCACTGGTTGATTAAAATATGGCATAAGGCACTTGTTAGTGGGCTGGCAGAGCATGGGCTAGGCAGAGGGATGGGTCTGCCCAGGGGAATCTACTGGGCTGGCAGAGAAGAGTATGGGCAGGGTAGGTCTGTTGATTATTGTATTTTAGAGTTTCTGATCCTTTTGGCTTGAGGGGAGTTCATTTAACTATAAGTATAAGATATACATGTTGAAAAAAGGGGGAATTGAGAAAAAAGGGAAGCAATCTGAGAGAGGCTAACAGGAGAAACATTATAGGCAGTGATAACTGGAGTAACTGGAGAGAAAGGAGACTGATAAAATACATTGGATATACAGAGAGTAAGGGCTGACAATACACATATACAAGACTATAGATAGAGAAAGCTAGGAAGCATAGACCAAGAGACTGTTTCATTGGCTTTTGGCCACTGTTTTCGTGTGTTTTAGGTGGTTGTCCCTGCTGTTGGTTCTTAGTTCTCATGCTACTGTTGTTGGTTTGCTTCACTGGTTGGTTTTTGTTGCTGTGATTGCACCTGGGCTTTTGTTTTGTTCTATCTTCTGGGTGTTGCCTGGTGCTGTTTGCTGTGGTTGTTGATTTGTTGTTGATCCTGCTGTTGGGATTGTTAATTGGCCACTGGTTGCTGTTGTTCTCTCGGTTGTTGTTGTTGCTGTGTATATAGTGGCAGTAACTGCCACTGGTTGCTGTGGGTCTGCTGTTTGCTTGGTTTCATCGGTTTAACTGACCTCCATTCTCTTGCTTTGTCGATTTCCAGGTATTTCATTACTGCCTGAAGCTGTAGACATGAATGGAAGCAATAAAGTTTATGTTTATTGATTATCATGTCCTTGTATCTCATATCAAAACTTAGTTAGGTACATGTGTACTCATTAAGAAGAGCCTGAACATGTAGTAGACTGTATGGGTTGTCACTGTATTAACTTCATATTTCCCTAACCCGTTATAGTAGAAATGGTCTGCTGGAAAACACACTATGTAATGGACAGTGAATCAGTGAAATACATGCTGTTATAGGTGTTAATTTGTCCAAGTTAAAAGTGTATAACACCCAGTGTAGAAGTAAATAGAGGCATAATGATGGTAGCTTGGTCGAAAGTTATGGATTAGTAAGTACCATGTTCAATGTTCGAGTAGTTAATTGTAACAATAAGCATGTAAATCCCGTTTTATCCGTAGTTTGTTTAAAAAGGGAATCAGGACGATTGATATATCACTTCATTGCCATTTGATTATCCGTACATTTTAGTTCGTGTATATTTACTATGATCTAGATCCTTTACACGAAAACTGATTATCAATTAGATTAGATTAAAATCAGAAGCATGTTCAATATTCTTTTCTTAAATAAAACAAAAGTTTTTCTGTTAACTAATTAGCTTAGCTAAATCGAGTAAAAATCGAAGTTTAAGTAGTTTAAGAGCATAGTAAAGAGGAAATTGTCTTCTGGCGTTTAATTTTGAGTCGGGGCTCTATTGAATGGCCCAAATGAAAGAAAGTATCAAATTAGTAGGTGATGATAAACGATTAACATTTTCTTTATTAGAGATAAATCAGGTAGAGAATATAGTTCATCTTAGGATCGGCCTTAATAATAATGAGACGAGCCTCGCCAAACGCGAATACACAATCGCGGGGCCCTCGAATAATTGTCATGAAAACTTAGACTTGGAAGGACCGTTTAGTGAATTTCACGGTCCTTTTCCCAAAGTTAAATAGACAATAGACTCTTTAGGCACGACTTGAAATAAAATTACTTTCCTGAATACGGGTGTGCATTTATGTAACCCAAATCTTACTCTCGGCGAAACTGAAATACATTAGAGTCGCAGGCGTACTGGTTACGGTGCAGCTCGAAACGTGTTTTCGTAACGCCGCAATTCTTCTAAAAATAAGAGCGGAGCATTAAAAGCACATAGTCAAAATATATAAAAGGATCAGATAGAAACAAAATTGCAATTGAGCGACCGTGCTAAAACCACGGAATCCGGGAGTGCCTAACACCTTCTCCCGGGTTAACAGAATTCCTTATCCAGATTTCTAGTTTCGCAGACCGTATTACAGAGTCATAAATTTCCTCGGTTCGGGATTTAAACCGGTGACTTGGAACACCATTATTTTTTCCAAGTGGCGACTCTGAATTAAATAAACTAGTCCCGTCTCGAGGTCAGAGGACAATGGCAGAGAATCTCAAGACTGAGTGGGTTGGTACCGGTACCCGACAACAGCTGGTTGAACGGAACCACATGTTAGTAGAAGAAGTCAAAATATTAAGACAACACGTGGCTGAAATGTATCGGGCATGGATGGATGGAAAAATACCACCCCCGCCACCACCTAGTTTCATGGACCCGGTCCTTACACCGAACCCGATGCCAAATATACCTGCCTATCGCAGCCTTTCTAGCCACTCGAGTAGCTCAATTACTCGTCCCCCAGCTATGCTTTCCCAACACTACTTCTATCCCCAACCCCACTACTCTCCCCGGGGCACCCAAAATCGTACTTCACCTTCCAGGTACCCAATTCCACAAAAAGCCTACCAACCCCCACAAACATACCGGAAACCCCCTGGGTCAGGTTTCAAGCCAAACAAGGCGTTTAGGGAGGAAAGGTTGCTGAAGCGAGAAAAGGCTTTCACCCCTATCGGAGAATCTTATGCGAGTTTGTTCGAAAGGTTGAATCATGTTGGCTTGATTAAGCCGCTCGCCGGATGTATTCCAAACCCTCTTGCAATAAGCTTCGATCCTGCTGCACGATGTGTATACCACTCCAATGCTCAGGGGTATGATGTTGAAAGATGTTGGAATTTGAAAGAGGAAATAGAAAGAATGATTCAGGCAGGAATGATTGCGGTCCAAGACACTGGCACCCTGAACATTACACAAGATCCTCTACCTGCATGTGACGTTGCACATTTTGTGGGGACGATGCCCGATGACGAGGGTGAAGAGATTTTTCTTTGGAAGCCGAGGATATTGAAATAGAAAGCGATCTTAATGCAGAATAAGTGGCTAAGATGCCAAGCTTGTCAATTGGGAAGGTGCTCCAACTCTTGGAGTTTTGGTAGTTTTATTTTGGTGTCGTTTCTGTTACCCGGGTTATTTCAGGGTTGTAATCCGGACGTTGTCTTGAGAGTCAAAACCCTTCTATCTTTGCTTTGTTTAGTAATAAAAATTGTTTAGTGCCGTCTAGGTTTGTAATTCTAGTCTAGTCTCTTTGTTTTGTTGTTGTTTCAACCCATCAGTTTAGTACAACTCTTTGTTTCCCATCATTCCTAGTCATTCCATTTCTGATCACTTTGCATTTCTTCTCATACTGACTTTAGCAACATGACATGCACATAATTCTAAGCCTGGTTTTTAAAAGTCAATGAAACAATGTTGAAGATGTAATGATACTCGGAAGAAATAAAAACGTATTGGAATAGTGTGAAGCCGGAATCAAGTGAACATTGGGGAAAGCGTAACATAAAGAAATGCCTTGGAAATGCATCATCAACTTAAAGCCAAAGGCAAAAATACCCCAAAGCTAAGGAACCATTCGTGGTATCGAGATCGTTGCCCAATGGCACTGAGAATCGTCAAATACCGAAGGCGAATATGTGAATCGGTCGAAAGGTATTTAAATGTGTAGTTTGTACTTGGTAGGTCTCGAAGATTGGAATGACGAAGGCATTTTATTCGGCTATCCAAACACTTTATCCATTGTTATCCCTTCGAGCCTTATTATATTTTCTTTCATATCCCTCTTTTGGAATCGACAACAAAAATTGAGGATTGGGCGGATAAATCAAATGAAAAAAAAAAGAAGAAAAAGAAAAGAAAAAGAAAAAAAAAGAAAAGTAAAAAAAAAGAAAATCGGGAGAAGTCAAATCGCAACAAGGAAGCGATCTTATGATCCGAACTACGTTTGACTTGATCCCGAAAGGGTACGTAGGCAGCCTCTCTGAGGTTCAGTCACAATAAAGAAAAATCCAAAAAATCCCCCAAGAAGGAAACTGGGGCAGAAGTTATGTTTGTTGAAGGAATAAGGTTCCGAAAGTTGTAATCATTAACCCACGATAAAATATTTTTGAGCCTTTATATCCTTTTTCTATATCCCATCCAAAAGCCTACATTACGGTCCAAAGGAAAACCTTCCGATCAATCTTCAAGAAATGCCGAGTCAAGCGAACAAAGGTCAATCACATCAGGGGCAACACTCCAGTCCGAACGAAGGAGAATGAAGAACTCAAACCACCACGAGACTCCAAGATGAGAGAAGTCAAAATGAGAGAGTCTTATCGGTGAAAACCCGCACGGGCACCGTAAGGCGACGGTGAGTCGAGAGAAAGAAAGATCAAATGAGAGAGGCTTGTTGGCGAAAACCCTACGGGCGCTGCAAGTCGACTAAGGATCAGATCAAAGAAATGAAGTATTGAAGACCCGTTTCACAGCAGAACTTTGCAACAAGAGTTGAACATCAACTTTGCTATACGGAGAAGGCCAAAAGTGCATGTCAAGGTCGCTAGAGTCGGTATTCAAAATCCGTTAGGTCATTCGTCTGTAGGTTTCTTGTTAGGAATTGTATTTTCCTTTCTCTTTATTCTTCACACTTTGTTTTACCCTCCTTCTTATCGAGCCAGTCAGGTCATAACAAGTATAGAAATGATTTCAAAATTTGCCACCAAGCTTTCCAATTGCACAAGATGGGATTTAGCCAACACGACAATTGTCGTAAGTCAGGGAATGACAAGGCCAGTGATTTAAGCCCACAAGAGCAACATGTGCAATGAGGATCATGCAAGACACAAGGGTCGGCAAAGTGCCAACTCAGGGAAAATACAACAAATGGAAGTACGGGGTTCGAACAGAGAGGGGATATATCTTCTAAGAGTCAGTCAAGAAACACCCAAGGTTGTCAAGTGGAATCATCAAAGGAATCGAGATCGAAGTTTGTGGGATCCGTCAAAGAAAGGAACAATATACATACCTAAAGAGAGGTGGATTCTGAACAAAGAAGAAGTAAAAAATGGATAGTCGGTGAACAGGCAAGGCACTCGAGTGAAAAGCAGTCGCCATCAAAGTTCAAGGCCACAACCAACCACCGCATTTAAACTAACATATTTTTCTTTGCTTTGAAATAGGGGCATAGAGGTTATTGGTCCGATAGAGCCAACATCTTCCAATGGGCATAGGCTCATTTTGGTTGCGATGCGTATCTTACCGTATTGGGCCGAGGCAAAGGGCAAATTTGCGCCAAATTGGCAGGGACCATTTGTAGTATCGCGGGTGTTGTCCAATGGGGCATTATATTTAACAGATGTTGAAGGAAAGTGCGTAGAGACTGCTATCAATTCAGATGCGATCAAAAGATACTATGTATGATTCCTTTTCAATTATGTGTTTTGTATTTTGTTGTGATTTTGGAATTGAAATGACGAAGGCATTTTATTCTCTATCCAAACACTTTATCCATTGATAACCCCTTTGAGCCTTAATGAATATATTCTTTCATATCCCTCTCTCGAAATCGATTTAGCGCAATAAGATCGAAATTGCCAAAATGAAAAAAAAATGAAAAAATGAAAAAAAAAATGAATGAAAAAAAAATGAAGAAAAAGAGAAAAAGACAAAGAAATCGGGAAAAAGTCAAAAAGAAATCCATCTAACTAATGAAGTTGGATGAACTACGTCCGACTTGATCCCGAAAGGGTACGTAGGCAGCCTCTCTGAGGTTCAGTCACAATAAAGAAAAAATCCAAAAATTCCCCACATATTGAAACTGGGGCAGAAGTTATGTTTAATAATTCCGAGAGTGGTAAATATTTTTAACCCTCGTTGAAATTTTGAGCCTTTATATCTTTCTTTCTTAACCCACCCAAAAGCCACGTTACAGTCCAAAGAAAGACCTTCTGATCAATTTTGAAATGATAACAAATACAACGAAGGAGGAGCGAAGCGTTGGATAATACCCGTGGTACAGAAAACAAACTACAAAAGGAAAAAATGAAAAAAGAAAATATAAAAAAATGAGAGAGTCTCATCGGTGAAAACCTTAGTCGGCACTGTGAGACGATTGTGAGGTTGAGAGAAATAAAATGAGAGAGTCTCATCAGTGAAAACCTTAATCGGCACTGTGAGACGATTGTGAGGTTGAGAGAATAAACGAGAGAGTCTTATTGGTGAAAACCTTTCGAGGCACCGTAAGGCGATCATGGGGACTATCAGAAAAGAGAAAAAAGCAACAAAAGAGAGTATCGGTTCGGGTTAAAGGCAATTCAGAGTCTGAATAATGATTGGAACGAACTGGGTCAGAGTTTAAATACATGGCATGGTCAGCGGAATCAGCCAGCAAATACCCAGATAAGTTCCGTCATCTCTCCAAAATACCCTTACCTTTCTTTCATTTTTTCTGCATTTCATTGTTTACCCTTTTGAGAGCTAACTACCAGCTCCTGATAACGGAAGTTGAAACAACACTGGATCAGAAAGGATAGAAGATTGGGGAAAGGAATAAAGAAGCTTGGCAAACATGGCCAAAGAAAAAAGAAAACAAAACAAAAATGGAGAAATGAGAAAAATACAAAAAGAGTCTGCAAGGGACGAGAAGTCAAGAGCCATGCAACATGAAAAAGCAAAAACAAAGGAAGCAATAAGAAGTGGGGACGGCAGATGCCAGTTGCCAGCAGTTTATATCTAATAAATTTTGTTTCGTGCAGGAACAAATTGTCACTAATCACTTTAAAGTGAATGTGACCAATGTGAAAAATTTAAAATACCAAAAAGAGAAAGTCTGCTGAATAAGTGGAAGAATTCACAGGCAAGAGATAAGTTGGAAGGTAACATCTTTTAAAATCCACTCCCCAGTCCTCAGGCTGAGGGAATATTTTCTGCATTCGCATTGCACGTTTCAATTCTGTTAGGCGCCCACCTTCAAATACGGGAGCCCACCTTCTAATACGGGAATATTTTCTGCATCGCATTGCACGTTTAAATTCAGTTAGGCGCCCACCTTCAAATACGGGAATATTTTCTGCATCGCATTGCACGTTTCATTTCTGTTAGGCGCCCACCTTCTAATACGGGAATATTTTCTCCATTTCGCATTGCACGTTTAAATTCTGTTAGGCGCCCACCTTCAAATACGGGAATACTTTTCTGCATCGCATTGCACGTTTCAATTCTGTTAGGCGCCCACCTTCTAATACGGGAATATTTTCTGCATCGCATTGCACGTTTAAATTCAGTTAGGCGCCCACCTTCAAATACGGGAATATTTTCTGCATCGCATTGCACGTTTCATTTCTGTTAGGCGCCCACCTTCTAATACGGGAATATTTTCTGCATATCGCATTGCACGTTTAAATTCCGTTAGGCGCCCACCTTCAAATACGGGAATATTTTCTGCATCGCATTGCACGTTTAATTTCTGTTAGGCGCCCACCTTCAAATACGGAAATATTTTCTGCATCGCATTGCACGTTTAAATTCCGTTAGGCGCCCACCTTCAAATACGGGAATATTTTCCGCATCGCATTGCACGTTTAAATTCCGTTAGGCGCCCACCTTCAAATACGGGAATATTTTCTGCGCATTCGCATTGCACGTTTAAATTCCGTTAGGCGCCCACCTTCTAATACGGGAATATTTTCTCCCATCGCATTGCACGTTTAATTTCGTTAGGCGCCCACCTTCAAATACGGGAATGCTTTTCTCGCATCGCATTGCACGTTTAAATTCCGTTAGGTGCCCACCTTCGAATACGGGAATATTTTTCCGCATCGCATTGCACGTTTAAATTTTGTTAGGTGCCCACCTTCGAATACGGAATATTTTTCTGCATCGCATTGCACGTCTAAATTCCGTTAGGTGCCCACCTTCAAATACGGGAATAATTTTCTCGCATCGCATTGCACGTTTAATTTTTGTTAGGTGCCCACCTTCGAATACGGGAATATTTTTCTCGCATCGCATTGCACGTTTAAATTCCGTTAGGTGCCCACCTTCGAATACGGGAATACTTTTTCGCATCGCATTGCACGTTTAATTTCCGTCGGTGCCCACCTTCAAATACGGGAATATATTTCGCATTTGCATTGCACGTTTAATTTCCGTTAGGCGCCCACCTTCAAATACGGGAATATATTTCGCACATCATGGTTTATATAGCTAAAAGCCCACATTGGGGAGAAAAAGAAAAAAAAGTAGTTTGTTGTTTTTGTTTTGAGCGAGGTTCAGCTCGAGGGCAAGAAGTACCATTGAAAATCAAAAAAAAAGAAGAAGAGGAAAACAAGAAAGAAAATCAACAAAAAAGGGAGAGTGAGCATCTCAAAAAATCAAAGAAAAAGAGACAAGGAGAAGCAAACAAAAGCTAGGATAGGAATAATTGTAATTGTAGAATCATAGCTTAGAATAACTTCTTCATTTTACATTCCCCCGGTGTAATAAGGAGGTCAACAAGCAGTAACCGCAACAGCAGCAACAGTAACAGCAAAAAATCGCAGTTTCATTGGTAGTCCCAGCTACCAAAATTTTCCGAACTACATTGACCTGATTCCCTTTTAGCCAGGGATATGTAGGAAACCTTTTGAAGCAAAGGTTCGGTCAAAAATTTTGAAAAAAAAAAATGCTTCTAAATTGAAAAAAAATCCTTCTCACGGAGTGCTCAAATGGGCAAAAATCGCTCGTATCCGCTCACTTGTCTTTGCACAAAAACTCTTCGTGTTTACGCACAAAGAGGGGCAGCTGTGAGCACGTGATTTTTGCCCTATATGAGAATTACTCCCAAAAAATTCAAAATAAAAGAGTTTTGTGTTGTTTGCAATATTTGTGAATTTTGTGTTATTTTTCTTGAATTGTTTGCATTTATCCGTGCATATTTATTTGTTTAAATAAATAAAATATAAAAATATATTGTATTTATATAAAATTCAAGTTTATAACTAGTAATAATTAAGTTTATTTTATAAAATCACAAAAATATGTATTTTTGCATTTGTAGCCCGTAATATCCAATTTGTGCGATTTTATTTTAATTGACGTCTAATTTTGTGTGATAATTATTATTATGAGTTTATTAGTGTTTTAAGATAATTTTGATTTTTTATAATTTACTCTTAACATTTTCTTTCATAATAAATAAAAATAAAAATTTTAAAAATAGAGAAGATAAATCCGGAATTGGGCCTCTTCTTAAATTTTAAACTTAGGCCCAAACCTATTCTACCCAACCCAAAACCACATAACCCAAACCCAAGACCCATAACCCATGACCCAAACCCATAACCCATCTACTACAGTACTATACACTATTCAAACAAACCCTAAACCTAAAACACACATAACACAAAAGCCTCCACCCTAACTATTCTCTCTTCTTCTCTTCTCTTTCTTTCTTCTCCCTCACCTTGCCTCCATTGCTGCCGCCTCTTTCCCCACGACCACCAGCAGTCTCCCATGCCGTCACCATCTCTGGCAGCAACGACACAAATCTCCAACACCCCTCCCCGTCACCCCTCGCGGCAGCAACCGAGCAGCAGCCTCGCCATGGCTGCTGCCTCATTTTTGGCCGAGAAAACCGACAACCATGGCCATGGCTGCCGAGCTCCAGCCCATCCATGGCTGCCGAGCTCCAGTCACCATGATTGTTGTCATCGCCGAGCATGTCCCGAGCTTTTCTTCTTCATCTTCCTTTCTTTTGATTTTTCCGGCGAGGGTATGTATATATATATATATATACATATATATATATATATATATATGTATATACACGTGTATATAGGTATAAACATATGTTATATACATATATATACGCGTATATATAGCATACATGTATATATATATATGTTTGAATAAAGTAATAAAAAACCCTAATTATGCATGTGTATATACTATGTATATGTTGTGTATATACGTGTATACATGGGTATATTAGATATATATGACTATATGTATATATGTATATTTTATTATTTTTTTATTTTTCAGGCAGAATATATTTCTCGTTATTTTTATTATTTATTTTTTTTATTTTTTCGGACAATATATATATTTTCTTGGTTTTTTCGTGTGTATATATATATATATATATATATATATATATATATATATTTCGTTTTTTTTTATTGTTGTTGTTATTTTATTTTTCGGACAGATTCTTTTGTTATTTATTTTTATTATTTTTTCGGATGATTATGTATATATATATAGGAATTTCATTTTCTATGTATATTATGTATATATGTATACATATAGACCGGTTCTATATATATAAATATATATATATATATATGTATATTTTTGGATTTAAATAAGTATATGGTTGATTTTGTTTCTTTTGTTGTTCATCATGTTCTTGATTATTTCTTCATTTTTCATACTTTAATCATGTGTTTTGTTAAGTTGTTAATATAGAAATGTTATAGTTCAATCATTTTGCTTCTTAAATCTTGGTTGTAATGTTGGTAGATTTAAATTGAATTTTAGATGATTATTGAGTTTAGTAGATTAAATTTGTTTCTTTATTTTGCTTAATTCTAAAATTCGGATTTTAATTACAGAATTAAAATAGTTGGTTTGATATGTTAAGTTTATCTAATTTGAATTTAAGTGATTTGAAGTTATTTGTTTGTTATTGTTGATGAATCTGGAATTTTTAGGTTATTAAAAATAATGTTGTTCTTGGTTGTTCATCATGTTGTTAGAATTATTGTTAAAGTTGTTTAAGAATTGTTTAAAATTGCTATATTTTGGTTGTTTGATTTAGATGAATTGGTTATAGCTGACAAGGTTAGAATAGTAATTTTCAATAATTTTGGGGGTATTTTGGTCATTAATTTGTAGTCAATTATTTGAATTAAAGTTATTTTTGTCCATTAGTTATTTAATTATTGTTAAATTAAAGTGGAAGACAAAACAAAAGATAGTGGTAATAAAAGTATTAATAGAATATATATAATGAAGAATAAAACATAACATAGTGGAATTAAAAGTGGGATTAAAATAAAAAGAAAGTGGAAGTCTTACTTTTAGTTTTTTTTAATAATGGTTTATTTTTAATTAAAAGGGGACCTTGAGTCTTGTGTATATAAGTGAGAATCATATTTCATTTAGGGAGAAGGAGGAGAAGAAAAAATTTGAGAGAGAAGAATCTGAAAAAAAAATCTTAAAGAGTGTTAGCAAATAGTAAAACAAAAAAACAAAAAAAAAAAAAAATCTGAAAAAATTAGTCTTCCATTTTTTACAAATCTTATTCTGAAGTTCAATTCTGGTTATTAATTCTTATTGCTTAAATCCGGATACTGGGTATTTTGAGGTTGTTGTTGCTGTGATATTGCTGTGTTGATCACCGGTATTTCTTTTATTTCCAATATCAGGTACATACCTAATCATGTTTAAATAATAAGATGAATACATGGGAAAGATGAGAATTTTGTTAAAATTTTAAATAGTTTCTATTTCTATTTTCTTTTACAGATTATGTTTCAATAAATTCCATATTAATATTCTGTAAGTTTTGTGATAACTTTAAATAATTAAGCTTTGTTGTAGCAATAATAATTCACTTCTAAAAATGGTTATTAAATAGTATAGTTATAAATACGTTTATTAATATTCAAATTGTTTAGGAAGAATGAATTACTCTTTTGTTAATCAAATTAATTAGAACTTCTTTAATATCGTCTTTAATAAACTAAGTTGTTAATATGTAGTTAAGTTTAACAAAAATGCGAATTTTAATTATTTTGCGTAAATTAGGCATTTAGGTACGATTTGAGTTTTCAATAATACAAGAATGGTTTCTTCAAGTTCATCAAATCTCCCAATATAGATGTAAATAATTAAGGTTGATTATGGTTTCGAAAAATAGTTGTAAATAGTTAATATCATGGGTTTAAGTTAAAAATAGTATAAAAAAAAAAGTTAAAAATATGAGTCTAAATTAGTTATAAGATTGGTTTAGTTTGTACAAATATTAGTTGTTGGTTTTGCACTTTTATTTTTAGTTTTAATTTAAGTACTGGTTATTTTTTTTAAAAAAAAATTTCCAAACGTAGTAAATAAAAATATTTTTTTTAGTATGTAATCAATTAGGATATTTGCCCCTCAAATTAAAAAAAAAAACGAATTTAAATAAAAATTACAATTGATTTGTGATTTCTGTTTTTTTTTTTACCTAGCTTTGAATAATTGGAATAAATAATTTTATCATATAAACTTTAATATTGTTATAATTTTGATAGTTTTTTTGAATAAATGATTTTATTGGTTTTTCTTTTTTATATATTCAAGTTTTTAATATTATTCTAAATTAGCTTTTTTTTATTATTAAGTTGTGAAATTTCGTATTTAATAAAATAATAAAATAATAATAATAATAAATTAATAAATAAAACAATTTCGAAAAAAAAATTTTGTTTAAACATAGATTAAAATCTGTTTCATTAAGTTTTTTTGTCATAAATAAGATAAGTATTGCATTTTTAATTTCTAAATTATTTATGAGATTTCTTTATTTATAAAAACTAAAAAATAGGAAATGTAGTCATTTTAGAATTATATTGTTAATAAAATGAGATGAGCCTCGCCGCACTAAATACACAATTGCGGGGCCCTCAAATTAATTGTAAAGACTTAGACTCGGGAAGACCGTTTAATGAATTTCACGGTCTTTCCCAAAGTTAATAAAGACGATAGAACCCTTAGGCACGATTTGTAAATAAATTACTTTCCTAAATACGGGTGCGCATTTATGTGACCCAAATCTTACTCTCGGCGAAACTGAAATACATTAAAGTCACAGGCGTACCGGTTGCGGTGTGACTCGAAATGTGTTTTCGTGACGTCGCAATTCTTCTAAAATTAAAAGGCGGAACATTAAAAGCATCTAGTTAAAATATAAAAAGAAATCAGATAAAAGCAAAAAGAGCAGTTGAGCGACCGTGCTAAAACCACGGAATTCGGGAGTGCCTAACACCTTCTCCCGGGTTAACAGAATTCCTTATCCAGGTTTCTAGTTTCGCAGACTGTATTACGGAGTCATAAATTTCCTCGGTTCGGGATTAAACCGGTGACTTGGGACACCATTATTTTTCCAAGTGGCGACTCTGAAAAAATTAAATAAATTGATCCCGTTCCGACTGTCCTTTAAGTGGAAAAACTCCTTCACTGATTATTATTATATTCCTTCTCGGGGTGTAGTATTAAACAGTGGCACATTTACATTTATACGTTATGTGTGGTAAAAAAGGGAGGTGTGACAAGGTGGATGTGCGGGCTCGCCAGGTTAGATAAGATTAGGAATGAAGTTATTCCGGAGAAGGTGAGGGTGGCCCCAGTGGATGAGAAGATGCGAGAGGCGAGGCTTCGCTGGTTCGGGCATGTGCGGAGGAGAAGCCTCGATGCCCCGGTGAGGAGTTGTGAACGGCTAGCGGTGGTCGGTGTGAAGCGAGGCAGAGGGAGGCGTAAGAGATACTGGGGAGAGGTAATTAGGCAGGACATGGCCAGGATGCGGATTTCCGAGGACATGACCCTTGATAGGAAAGTCTGGAGGTCTAGTATCAGGGTTGTAGGATAGGGGCTTCTAGGTTTTTCGTACTCCTTTTCCGGGGTTGGGTGAGGCGTGGTAGGGCTACCCATAGAGGACTCGTGTATTGGTTTGTGTTCTGTTATGGTAGTCATTTCTGGTAGTTACTGTTTTAACATTATTACATGCCAGTTTATTTATGGTACTTATGACTCTTATGTTTAGATAATTATTTATGCGATGTATGCTGGATTGACTAATGTTTTTTGTGTTTTTGTTTTTGTTTGCCTTTCTCTTCCCTGCGCCAAGGGTCGATTGGAAATAGCCTCTCTGCCCTCTCGGGTAGAGGTAAAACCTGTCTACATATTATCTTCCCCAGACCCTACTTTATGGGAATATACTGGATTGTTGTTGTTGTTGTTACTGAAGGAAGAATTGATAATGTTTTGAACCAGAATTGCGATCCGAAATTAAATTTGGTATCTAACAAAGTAAATGGTTCTTTGATTGCAGAAATTCCTGTTGATGGTAATATTAGTGATTCAGTAAAGAAAGTGAATCATCAATTCATTTTTTTTTTTGAATTTCCCAAGTTATACACCGCAACAAAAACAACTAGAAATTGGTAGTAGTATTTATAATGCCAGTAATCGCCCAACATCATTCATCACAGTAAAACTTGATATCAGTGCTTAAACATTTATATCTATATATCTATATATATTATTAAAAGTCAAAGACAATACATTTTTATGAAGCCAAGTGTCAAAGCAAGGAATTAAACACGTAGCTCATTAGAACATTGTTCCTAATTTATAGGAAGTACAAAAAAACCAATTACAAATTTATTTTAATTAGGATTAGGAGGAAGACTAAATTTTATTTTATTTTTAAAAAAGAAAAACGGATTCCATTCCTTACAAAACCGTCACTTTTCTTCTTAATTTTTACGAATTAAAAAACAACCAAATGCAATTATATTTTGATTCGGATTATGATAGGAATTGTAATTTAATTTATTTTAAATCAAAAAACTACTCATTCCTTCAAAACCATCAGTTTTCTTCCAAATTTATAGGAATTTCTTCCAAATTTATAGGAAATTAAAAAAAGGAGTTACAAATTTATTTTTATTAGGATTATGATATGAAGAATATTTTTTTTAAAATGTAATTAAAAACGGTTAAATTTTCCGCATAACCGTCACATTTTTTTCTAATTTATATGAAGTAAAAAATAGGAATTACAATTTTATTTTGGAATATTATTAGGGTAGGAAGATTATATTTATTTTAAAAAAAAAAAATCATATTCGTAGATGAATATATTCGATTTATATATATTCGATTTCTTTTAATTTAGATGTAATTTATAGTAGTATTTTTCTTGGTATAATTTAAGCTTTAGTGTAAATATTGGGTTTTCTTATTTACATTGTTTCTTAAAGTCTTAAAGTAAGCTGGTATATATGTGTGTGTGTGTATTTTTTTTATCTTCTTTTGTTTAATAAGAAAAGGTTTTAGGAAAAATTAAATAAATATATATAGAGTTAAAAAATAAAAATAAAAATTAAATAAATAAAACCACCCATCTTCCCCACTTCCCCATTTCACTCATGCCTTACCCCTATTTTCTCACACCCAACTTCCCCACTTTTCCACATCACTCATGACTTTCCCCCACTCACATCACACACCTAACAATAACTTCTCACTTCCTCCACACATGTACACATAATAACCAACACATTCACATATTCTATAAATATAAGACACCCACAGAGACGAAAGGAGGGGGGCCAGTTTGTTTCTCTCGGCGGTTCCATTCTCAGAAGTTCCATTTCGACATTAGCTTCTAAACTTCTTTGCGTCACTTAATTGAGATCTGAAGTATTTAAGATTCAGATCTGCGTATGCGTGCTCGCTTTGAAGTTGAGTCATTGCGTTTTCATTGTTGACGTGTTATTTCTGTTGCTAGATTTTCCACGCTATTTCAGACCTTATTTGGATATTTTTGTGTCGATTTTTGGTTTGAGCCTTTGAGGTACTCCATACTCATATATGACCGTTTATTGAATTCATAATTGAAATCTAAATTTATTCGTGTTATAGGTTTGTTTTGAATTTACGGAGCCATCATGTTTAGCTATTAAATGTGTTTTACTGGTTTTCTCTTTGGTATTTACTACTCCATGTATGATTAAAAGGCCAATTGTTTCAATTGATGAACTTTTGATATGGGTTTGAATTTACTGAAACAGTATTACTAAATAATAGTTTAAGTATATCACATATTAAAATCAAAGACAAAAGTTTCTCATGAAGCCAAGTGTCAAAGAAAGGAATTAAAACGTGGCTCATTAGGATGTTGATCCTAATTTATAGGAAGTACAAAACTGTAACACCCCGCCTATGGCCACACATGGACCCCTCGCAGCGGCGGTGCCGGCCGTGCCACACATGGACACGCAGCCTAAGGAATTGTTACCCTTGGGTATAGGAGCATTCCACGCATAGCTGCAGCTACTGGGAATCGAACCTAAGACCCAAGGCTTTTCAGGGATTTTACTCCCTCACCTCTCACCAGTTGAGCTGCAACTTGTCACGACCCGGATTTTCCCCCAACATCGGGATCGTGATGGCGCCTACTCGTGGTAGCTAGGCAAGGAATGCTCCTATTCCCAAGGGTAACAATTCCTTGCGTGTCCATGTGTGGCACGGCCGGCACCGCCGCTGCGAGGGGTCCATGTGTGGCCATAGGCGGGGTGTTACAAAAAAGGCGCCTTTTTTGTAACACCCCGCCGAACACACAGCAGCGGCGATGCCGGCCGTGCCACCGAACACACAGCAGTGACACGCAGCCTAAGGAATTGTTACCCTTGGGTATAGGAGCATTCCACGCATAGCTGCAGCTACTGGGAATCGAACCTAAGACCCAAGGCTTTTCAAGGATTTTACTCCCTCACCTCTCACCAGTTGAGCTGATGACCCGACCTGTCGTCTCATGAGTTACCGCTCTGTTTTTCTTTTTCATTTTCAACTTCTTTATGGTTCATTATCCGTATCTTATGCGATCTAGTGGTTTGGAGTGGTTTTGATAAGAAATGAGACACTTAGTCTCTTTTAAGAAGGCATAAGTTGGAAAAGTCAATCGAGAATTGACTTATGAGTTAGAGGGATCAGATATGAATTCCGATAATTCGGTTAGCTCCGGGAGATAATTTGGGACTTAGGAATGTATCCGGAATATTTTTGTGATGACTGGTGTAGAATTAGGCTTGAATTGACGAAATTAGTATTTTGGCGAATTTCGGTTGATAGGTGAGATTTTGATCCGGGTGTCAGAATGAAATTCCGAGAGTTGTTGTATCTTTATTGTGCCATTTGGGATATGTGTACAAAATTTCAGGTCATTCGGACATCGTTTGGTCTGGGTTTTGATCAAATGTATATTTAAAAAGTTTTTGGAAAACTTAGGCTTGAATTCGATGTGAATTGATGGTTTTGATGTCGCTTGAGGTGTTTTGTTGATTGGAAAAAGTTTGAATGATGTAATGAATTATGTTGGCATATTTGGTTAGAGTCCGGAGGGGCTCGGGTGAGTTTCGAAATGATTACAGGCCATTTTTATGCCAATTTTAACTTGCTGGATTTTGACAGCAAAGTTCAAAAATATTAATGCAAGGAGCATAATGTAAAAGTTTATATCTAGCAATATATAAGGAATATGAACATTCACAAAACATGAAAGTTGTAGCCCTTGCATTCTAGTTTTCAGAAAATGAAACCATTCATCATTTGGATATTTGTATAGAAAGTTATGATCGATTGAATAAGGGCTGATAAAGTTGTTTTGAAATTTCCCAGAAATTTCTGATGCGAGGAGGGTAGTTTGAAAGCTTATATTTCAAAATATATATAGAATCACAAAATATGCAAAACATGAAAACTGTAGAACGTCGATTGTAGTTTCCAGAAAGTTAAACTATGGGTCATTCGGACCTATGTATAGAAAGTTATAGTGGATTGAATATGACTAGTAAAGCTGTTTTTGGTGAACTTTTAGTGACGAAAATGGACCTTTAGTGACGCAAATGAACTTTTAGTGACGGGCGGACAGAAACTTAAGGACCAAAAATGCCCATTTCTTCATTTTCGTTTTGGGGTTTTTGGAGCTCGGTTCTTGGGCGATTTTGAGGTGTTTTTCACGATTTCAATTGAGGTAAGTTTTCTTTATCATAAATCCTTTATAGATCATGATTCCATACTCATTTACATCATGAATCCACGAATTTATGCAAGAAAAATCAAAGAAAAATCCTCCAAAAATAAAAATTTTAGATTTGAAGGTCGAGTTGTCATCGGAATTCGTTAATTTTTGTATGGTTGAACTCGTATCGGAATAGGTTGTCGGATTTTACGAGTTTCGTCGGATTCTGGACGTGGGCCCCACGGGCACTTTTTAGCTAAATTTCGAATTTAATTTTTAAAAATGTGTAAATTCATATGGAATTAATTCGTACGATTTATATTGAGTATATTGAATTATTATGACTAGATTTGAAGCTTTAGACGGATTCGCGAGGCAAAGGCTTGTTGGAATTTTGAATTGGTTGCAAAGCGAGGTAAGTGTTTGGTCTACCCTAGCTTGAGGGAATAAGAGTTGAGTATAATTGCTACTTGTTATATGTTGTGTCCGGTGTATAGGCATGGTGACGAGTATCTATACATTGGGGGTCGAGCATGACCGTGAGTCCTAAATTGCTAAATTGTCGTATTCTCATTTGATGCTTATGGGAACATGTTTAAAGATTATTGGTTTCATACCGGTAATATATATGTTGTTGATTAAATATTATTGGTCTCATACCGGTAATATATATGTTGTTGATTAAATATTATTGGTTTCACACCGGTAATAATATATATTGTTGATTAAAGATTATTGGTTCCATACCGGTAATATATATGTTGTTGATTAAAGATTATTGGTTTAATACCGTATATATATATATATATATATATATATATATATATATATATATATATATATATATATATATATATATATATATATATATATATATATATATATATATATATATATATATATATATATATATATATATATATATATATATATATATATATATATATATATATTGAGAAATGGGATCGTGTGGCGCGCCGACCACTTATATATTAAAGAATTGGGATCGTGTGGCACGCCGACCACAAAATGATTTGAATCTTGGCATTGGCCATAGTTGCCAGTAGCCTATTGATACATTTGGGAGCGGGTGGTACGCCTACCACAAGATATGAAAAGCCTATTGATACATTTGGGAGCGGGTGGTACGCATACCACAAGATATGAAAAGCCTATTGATACATTTGGGAGCGGGTGGTACGCCTACCACAAGATATGAAAAGCCTGTTGACACATTTGGGAGCGGGTGGTACGCCTACCACAAGATATGAAAAGCCTATGGTTACGTTTGGGAGCGGGTGGTACGCCTAACACAAGATATGAAATGAAAAATGAATTGAGACATGAAAGTAAGATTTGTTCCGTTGATCAGATTACTCCGGATATTGTGAGTTGTTGACTGTTATTTCAGAGCAGATTCTTTCCTTATAAACGTTCGATAACGTTTTATGCTGTTGTGTATAGATATATATATATAGTTCAATACTTCGAGCTTCAATAATTGTACTTTAATTGAAAAGGGTATTTTCTTTATCAAATGATTACTAAAAATAACTTCATATTTTCTTGTTGATTTACTAATTGGGATGGAAGTTGTTCTATACTTTATGTTAAGTAAGTGAGGCTCGTCGAACATTCTTAATTGTATTGGGTCATGGACCCTGTGAAATGAGCAACAAGAGAATAGTGATGTGCAATGTGAAATAGAAATATGTTGGCACAAGGTGCCAGGGAAAATATTATAATTTTATTTAATTGCACGTGAGTTGTCTGTGCGGTTGTGATATAAATATGGGCACGAGATGCCGTAAAATATGAAAGTGGGTCGACCTATATTATTATGATTTTGAAATGAGGCGTCACAAGGTGACCTTTACTCAAAAGAATTATATTCGAAAGATACTTATTTGAAGGAAATATATTCGAAACATATTTATTGGAAGCATATTATCCTAGAGATTATTACTTGGAGGATTTATAGGCAAAATTATTTATCCTTGAAAGACTCGATTAATTGATTGCACTTGTATTTATTATTTGATGAGAAACATTTGTGGTGTTCTTGTTGCCAACTATTTATATCTCTGGTAGATCATTGTTGCCAGCTATTTATATCTCCGGTAGATCATTGATGCCATTATTGTTATTTGTTTCCTATTATTTTGTACGCTATAAATTGCACAGGTTTATGTGAGTGTCTGGTCCTAGCCTCGTCACTACTTCGCCGGGGTAGGCTAGACACTTACCAGCACATGGGGTCGGTTGTGCTGATACTACACTTCTGTACATTTTTGTGTACAGGATCCAGGTATTTGATCGATAGTATCTATTCGTTGCGGTGGAGACTCAAGGTAAAAGCGTTCGCAGTCCTCAAAGTCACCTTCAATTGTACTTATTTCTATTTGTTCCCTTTGTTTCGGAACAGTGATGTAATTATATTGTATAACTACTTTTAGAAAGGCTTGTGACTTGTACTACCGGTTTTGGGAATAGTAAATCGTTAGAGAAATTTAGTTGAAGTTAATAAGTATCAATGTTATTTCAATTTATGTTAGGCTTACTTAGTTTGAAGACTAGGTGCCATCACGACTCCTTCGGAGGGATTTTTGGGTCGTGACAAGTTGGTATCAGAGCTCTAGGTTCATAGGTGCTACAAGTCATAAGCAAGTTCTGTAGAGTCTTGTAGATCGGTACGGAGACGTCTGTACTTATCTTCGAGAGGCTATAGAGCTACTATGAAAAATTCCCACTTCATTCATTCCTTATCGTGCGATATTTATTCAGCTTGAAGCATATATCTTAGGTTCTTTTGTATCCACTCATGTATGGAATTGCGCATTATGCCAATGGTTTGTGATAAAAAAATATTATAAGAGAACCGGAGTTGCTCAATCATTATTTTCACGTTTCGATCAAAAATTGAGTATGTGGAAGTGCAGAGCGATCTTTTAGTTGTGCGCATGGGGGTGCATCAGATCTTGACATATGGTTGATAAGTGCAGTATGTAGAAAAGGTTTAATTGGAGACTATGTGATCCATATGGGATTTCTATGTAGCGAAGGGTACAACTAGCAACCAAGTCACTAGAGGAAGCGAGTTTAACAATCACGAGGATGTCATGCGCCAAATAAATAGCTTGAGGCGTCTTATGTACGGTGTCGTACGAGCAATGAAGATTAGTATTGTGGATCATCGAAAATGTGTCTTATGATTTCACACCTAGTGAGGAAAGTCGACTATCAACAATAAGATTGCGAGATCATGTGTTATACGAATTTTGACCCGAGATGTATTTATGTGGTATTGAAAGGTTCTCCAAAACATGTATATGATCGAGATCTAAGATTTGAACGGGAAGATAATGAGACTTGAGATATTCCCTCATCCTTAATAATCCTACATTTCAGTATCAACGGGGTCGCATAAATAAATTCAGCATACTCGTAGTGCTTAAGTTAATCACAACACTCGCGTGGACGGTCATCTTTTAATGTACTAGTGGCATGGAATTTCCTGCAACGACTATTTAATTTATTCGGTATGAACTCACTATGAGCAGTCGAATTGCGATGGGCTATTATGAATATGGTGATACTAGGAACATCCTGAGAAAAATGTCCTAGACTTGGGAGAAATCTGTTCCATCAGAGCACATATGCCACATATTCTAATATAGTTATTACTCAACCTACACTACCAATTAGAGGTGGAGGAAAAGTGGGTAGACGGCACCTTAGAGGTGGAGGCCCGACCCATTGATATATTCTCTATGGTATAGCTGAGGACGTTACAAGAACGAACTCGAGTTATCATAAATGAATATTTTTCCTTAACTTGATTCGGTTATGAGTATCGAGGCTAGTCCTCATAATATGTTTTACTTATGAGTGAGCTTCATAAATCTTAAATTTACTTAGGTGAATACTCCTGTCGGGAGATTATATGGAGATAGATATGTCTATCATTTTGTGTAAAAAATATGGTACTATAGTACCTATAGCGAGTATGCCTATGAGGCTTATTTGAAAATTCTTGTATGAATATCTCTGTGCATAATTTGCACATTTGGATTGTAACTATAGAGTTATTTCCCACAAGATAAGTGCCCAGGTGGTGTTAAATATGACTCGTTTGTTCGAATAATTAATTTTGAGGTCTTCAGGCCTCGTTGTTAGAAAATGGAGGTTTGAAACGAGATTTTTGGTTAGCATGAGATTAACTAGCAATTTGTAATCGATAATGAATAACTATTAAGACCAGGAGATGTGGTTATGGTCATAAATATGATGTGTTTCATGTCCATATATCTTTATTATAACGCCGCGCTTGTAATACAGAGAATAATATTATTGACATATACATTGTGGGGCATTATTGAGTTATGAATGTGTTATTATCAGTTGTTTGGGTGTTATTCTGACAGGTGGATTGTCCCAAGTACAGGGGAAACTCTGCCGAAATTTCTGAAAATTTTAAGAGTTAGAAAAAAAAAAAATTAGGACATGGAGTTGTGCAAAGAATGAGATAAGCTACACCATGTGTTTGAGGGCAGACTATACTTATTATTTGAGGACGAATGACCCTAAGTGGGGGATAAGGTAATACTCCGGATTTGAGGGATGCAAAGGCACAAGTTTCTATAGCCAATCAAGCTTAATATCATGTGTTGATGTGAAGATCGGACATTTATGGAAATAACTAGAGTGTAAGAAATTTGGTACTAAAGTATACAAGTTTGGATAAAGGAAATAATCTCAATTAAAACGTTGTTGTTGGACATATTTCGAATGTAATAATATGGGATCAACCACGAGTATATGTGTAAAAGTAGAAACACCAAAGTTGAAACCTCGAGATAATCTTAGTACGTTCGAGGACGAACGTTTCATTAAGAGGTGGAGAATGTAATGACCCGACCTGTCGTCTCATGAGTTACCGCTCTGTTTTTCTTTTTCATTTTCAACTTCTTTATGGTTCATTATCCGTATCTTATGCGATCTAGTGGTTTGGAGTGGTTTTGATAAGAAATGAGACACTTAGTCTCTTTTAAGAAGGCATAAGTTGGAAAAGTCAATCGAGAATTGACTTATGAGTTAGAGGGATCAGATATGAATTCCGATAATTCGGTTAGCTCCGGGAGATAATTTGGGACTTAGGAATGTATCCGGAATATTTTTGTGATGACTGGTGTAGAATTAGGCTTGAATTGACGAAATTAGTATTTTGGCGAATTTCGGTTGATAGGTGAGATTTTGATCCGGGTGTCAGAATGAAATTCCGAGAGTTGTTGTATCTTTATTGTGCCATTTGGGATATGTGTACAAAATTTCAGGTCATTCGGACATCGTTTGGTCTGGGTTTTGATCAAATGTATATTTAAAAAGTTTTTGGAAAACTTAGGCTTGAATTCGATGTGAATTGATGGTTTTGATGTCGCTTGAGGTGTTTTGTTGATTGGAAAAAGTTTGAATGATGTAATGAATTATGTTGGCATATTTGGTTAGAGTCCGGAGGGGCTCGGGTGAGTTTCGAAATGATTACAGGCCATTTTTATGCCAATTTTAACTTGCTGGATTTTGACAGCAAAGTTCAAAAATATTAATGCAAGGAGCATAATGTAAAAGTTTATATCTAGCAATATATAAGGAATATGAACATTCACAAAACATGAAAGTTGTAGCCCTTGCATTCTAGTTTTCAGAAAATGAAACCATTCATCATTTGGATATTTGTATAGAAAGTTATGATCGATTGAATAAGGGCTGATAAAGTTGTTTTGAAATTTCCCAGAAATTTCTGATGCGAGGAGGGTAGTTTGAAAGCTTATATTTCAAAATATATATAGAATCACAAAATATGCAAAACATGAAAACTGTAGAACGTCGATTGTAGTTTCCAGAAAGTTAAACTATGGGTCATTCGGACCTATGTATAGAAAGTTATAGTGGATTGAATATGACTAGTAAAGCTGTTTTTGGTGAACTTTTAGTGACGAAAATGGACCTTTAGTGACGCAAATGGACTTTTAGTGACGGGCGGACAGAAACTTAAGGACCAAAAATGCCCATTTCTTCATTTTCGTTTTGGGGTTTTTGGAGCTCGGTTCTTGGGCGATTTTGAGGTGTTTTTCACGATTTCAATTGAGGTAAGTTTTCTTTATCATAAATCCTTTATAGATCATGATTCCATACTCATTTACATCATGAATCCACGAATTTATGCAAGAAAAATCAAAATTGGAAAAATCCTCCAAAAATAAATTTAGATTTGAAGGTCGAGTTGTCATCGGAATTCGTTAATTTTTGTATGGTTGAACTCGTATCGGAATAGGTTGTCGGATTTTACGAGTTTCGTCGGATTCTGGACGTGGGCCCCACGGGCACTTTTTAGCTAAATTTCGAATTTAATTTTTAAAAATGTGTAAATTCATATGGAATTAATTTGTACGATTTATATTGAGTATATTGAATTATTATGACTAGATTTGAAGCTTTAGACGGATTCGCGAGGCAAAGGCTTGTTGGAATTTTGAATTGGTTGCAAAGCGAGGTAAGTGTTTGGTCTACCCTAGCTTGAGGGAATAAGAGTTGAGTATAATTGCTACTTGTTATGTGTTGTGTCCGGTGTATAGGCATGGTGACGAGTATCTATACATTGGGGGTCGAGCATGACCGTGAGTCCTAAATTGCTAAATTGTCGTATTCTCATTTGATGCTTATGGGAACATGTTTAAAGATTATTGGTTTCATACCGGTAATATATATGTTGTTGATTAAATATTATTGGTCTCATACCGGTAATATATATGTTGTTGATTAAATATTATTGGTTTCACACCGGTAATAATATATATTGTTGATTAAAGATTATTGGTTCCATACCGGTAATATATATGTTGTTGATTAAAGATTATTGGTTTAATACCGGTAATATATATATATATATATATATATATATATATATTTATATATATATATATATATATATATATTGAGAAATGGGATCGTGTGGCGCGCCGACCACTTATATATTAAAGAATTGGGATCGTGTGGCACGCCGACCACAAAGTGATTTGAATCTTGGCATTGGCCATAGTTGCCGGTAGCCTATTGATACATTTGGGAGCGGGTGGTACGCCTACCACAAGATATGAAAAGCCTATTGATACATTTGGGAGCGGGTGGTACGCCTACCACAAGATATGAAAAGCCTATTGATACATTTGGGAGCGGGTGGTACGCCTACCACAAGATATGAAAAGCCTGTTGACACATTTGGGAGCGGGTGGTACGCCTACCACAAGATATGAAAAGCCTATGGTTACGTTTGGGAGCGGGTGGTACGCCTAACACAAGATATGAAATGAAAAATGAATTGAGACATGAAAGTAAGATTTGTTCCGTTGATCAGATTACTCCGGATATTGTGAGTTGTTGACTGTTATTTCAGAGCAGATTCTTTCCTTATAAACGTTCGATAACGTTTTATGCTGTTGTGTATAGATATATATATATAGTTCAATACTTCGAGCTTCAATAATTGTACTTTAATTGAAAAGGGTATTTTCTTTATCAAATGATTACTAAAAATAACTTCATATTTTCTTGTTGATTTACTAATTGGGATGGAAGTTGTTCTATACTTTATGTTAAGTAAGTGAGGCTCGTCGAACATTCTTAATTGTATTGGGTCATGGACCCTGTGAAATGAGCAACAAGAGAATAGTGATGTGCAATGTGAAATAGAAATATGTTGGCACAAGGTGCCAGGGAAAATATTATAATTTTATTTAATTGCACGTGAGTTGTCTGTGCGGTTGTGATATAAATATGGGCACGAGATGCCGTAAAATATGAAAGTGGGTCGACCTATATTATTATGATTTTGAAATGAGGCGTCACAAGGTGACCTTTACTCAAAAGAATTATATTCGAAAGATACTTATTTGAAGGAAATATATTCGAAACATATTTATTGGAAGCATATTATCCTAGAGATTATTACTTGGAGGATTTATAGGCAAAATTATTTATCCTTGAAAGACTCGATTAATTGATTGCACTTGTATTTATTATTTGATGAGAAACATTTGTGGTGTTCTTGTTGCCAACTATTTATATCTCTGGTAGATCATTGTTGCCAGCTATTTATATCTCCGGTAGATCATTGATGCCATTATTGTTATTTGTTTCCTATTATTTTGTACGCTATAAACTGCACAGGTTTATGTGAGTGTCTGGTCCTAGCCTCGTCACTACTTCGCCGAGGTAGGCTAGACACTTACCAGCACATGGGGTCGGTTGTGCTGATACTACACTTCTGTACATTTTTGTGTACAGATCCAGGTATTTGATCGATAGTATCTATTCGTTGCGGTGGAGACTCAAGGTAAAAGCGTTCGCAGTCCTCAAAGTCACCTTCAATTGTACTTATTTCTATTTGTTCCCTTTGTTTCGGAACAGTGATGTAATTATATTGTATAACTACTTTTGGAAAGGCTTGTGACTTGTACTACCGGTTTTGGGAATAGTAAATCGTTAGAGAAATTTAGTTGAAGTTAATAAGTATCAATGTTATTTCAATTTATGTTAGGCTTACTTAGTTTGAAGACTAGGTGCCATCACGACTCCTTCGGAGGGATTTTTGGGTCGTGACAAAAACACCAATTACAAATTTATTTTAATTAGGATTTGGAGGAAGACTAAATTTTATTTTTTTTAAAAAGAAAAACTGATTCTATTCCTTGCAAAATCGTCACTTTTCTTCTTAATTTTTATGAATTAAAAAATAACCAAATGCAATTACATTTTGATTAGGATTATGATAGGAACTCTAATTTAATTTATTTTTAAAAAAATTACTCATTCCTTCAAAACCATCAGTTTTCTTCCAAATTTATAGAAATTTCTTCCAAATTTATAGGAAGTTAAAAAAAGGAGTTCAGATTTTATTTTTATTAGGATTAAGATATGAAGAATATTTTGTTTTAAAAATGTAATTAAAACGGTTAAATTTGCCTTATAACCGTCACTTTTTTCCAAATTTATATGAAGTAAAAAAAAGGAATTACAATTTTATTTTGAGTATTATTAGGATAGGAAGATTATATTTATTTTAAAAAAAAAACGTAAACGCTTCATTAGCCTTCATAACCGTGACCTTTGAATTACTTTTATATTATACTGAGTTTTTTCATTTAATTATTTAATTTGTTGAAAGGTGAAATAAAATTAAAATCGAAACCCTTCCTAACCGTGACTTTTAACTGCCTTTCCATCTTCCCTTAAAGTAAACCTAAATTAATGCTGGAAAAATACCATACCTTCAACCCACTTTCCCACGAATTTTATTGCCTCAACTGTGATTTACACTTCTGTGTTGCAACTGTACAAACGTGGAAATACATATATCTTCCAGCACTACATAACCTTCAATCCTAATGTTCATTCTTATATAAAGATTTATACAAAGCTTACGTCATATGCAAAAGATGGCTACTCACATTGATTTCATCAAAGATATAACTATTTCGAAGATGCAATGGAAGTTAAAAGTCCGTGTTGTCCGTTTGTGGGAAGTACCGGATCGTTTTAATCCATGCACTATTTTCTCGATTGAATTGGTTCTACAAGATGAAAATGTATTTTAATTATTTTTTTACCTTACTAATTCGGGTTCATTTATTTTGCTCATCCAAATTGTTATATAATTATATCACACAAGTTATTGTTGAAAATAAGTTATCTGATATATTTTATTCCGCTTATTATTTGCTCTTCGAATTTCTGTTTCTTTCTCTTTAACACAAATATAGGTACTTGATTATTGTTTAGTACTCATTCTGAAATCTTTAATTTTACAGTTTTCTTTCCCATGAAAGGATATTAACTACAGCACCTATTTGTGTTCATTACAAGAGTGTAACTTCTGATAGAATGGAAAATCAAGTGTATTTTTTTAGATAAGAACAAAAAAAAGGATTACTACAACATCTACATATATTTGTTGGAGATTACCATACATCTTAAGTAGTTTCACAGGTTTACCGACCTTTCTTCAAATGCTAATATAATGCAATTCATTCTTATGTATCAACCTGTATTACTCTCAACAAAATTCATCTATTAATTAGAATAACTGTCACGACCCGGATTTCCCACCATCGGGGTCATGATGGCGCCTACTAAATGGAAGCTAGGCAAGCCAAATATTAATTACATCTCCATTAATAACCAATTTCTTATTTAAAACACGTAAAAATCACAGCGGAATAATCAAAATTAGCGGAAGACTTAGTCAATTATGATAAAGAAAACCCAAACATGATACGCTACCCAAGACTGGTGTCACAATACTCACGAACTTCTAAGAATAATACACATAATTGTCTGAAAGAAAATACAAGTTGTTTATCTCGATTACATGAGATAACAGAATGAAAAGCATAGATAGAAGAGACGACGGGTCCTGCGGACGCCTGCAAGGCTACCTCGTAGTCTCAGTAGTCGAAAAATCCACAAGTCGCTACCGCCGCTACTGCTGTCCGTAACCTGTATCTGCACAAAAAGAGCGCAGAGTATAGTATCAGCACAACCGACCCCATGTGCTGGTAAGTGCCTGGCCTATCCCAGCGAACTAGTAACAAGGCTAAGGCCAGTCACCCACCTAAACCTGTACAGTTGCAATATAGATATATATATATATACAATACATTTATAAGGAAATACTCTGCTCTGAAATAACAGTCAATAACTCAAGATATCCAGAATAATCTAATCATCAGAATAAATCTTACTTTCATGTCTCAATTTCCTCTTTCATTTCATGTCTCGTGGTAGGCGTACCACCCGCTCCCAACTATCACAGTAATTATATCTTGTGGTAGGCGTACCACCCGCTCCCAATTATCAATAATTATATCTTGTGGTAGGCGTACCACCCGCTCCCAAATATATCAATAGTTATATCTTGTGGTAGGCGTACCACCCGCTCCCAAATATATCAATAATTATATCTTGTGGTAGGCGTACCACCCGCTCCCAAATATATCAATAGGCTACCGGCAACTATGGCCAATGCCAAGATTTTAAGTCACTTTGTGGTCGGCGTACCACACGATCCCAAATATATAAAATATATATATTACCGGCATTTAGCCAATAATCTCTATATCAACAATATTTATAATTACCGGTTTTAAACCAATAATTTATAATAATTTCAACAATTTACCTTCATTACCGGTATAACACCAATAACTCTTATTCAACAATTTATTCATAGCTAAATTCATATTCCTACAAACTAGGATAGAACAAACACTTACCTCGAAAGTTTACGAACGATTCAATCCGTAGCAATGCCTTTTCCTTTCGAATTTGACTCCAATCCAATCGTATCTATACACAATTGATTCAATATCATCAATTCTACTTAACAAACTAGTTCCTATTGCTAAATATGATTTTTACAACATTCTGCCCGGAATAGTAAAAATCGACCCCGGGCCCACATAGTCGAAACTCAAGTTTCGAACCAAAATAAGTTCATCCAATCTTCCATGAGTTCAAATATACAATTTGTTCTTAAGTTCGACTCCAAAACGAGGTCTAAATCGCAAATTCTTTGAAAGCCCTAACTATACCCATTTCTCAAATTTTCAACCAATTTATACATGTTTAAGCCTAAGGATTTGATTGATGTTGATGAAAAATGAAGAAAACGAGTTAACAATACTTACCCAATGAACTTTGATGAAGAAATGCCTCAAAAATCGCCTAAAAAGTTGTGGAGAAGAGAGTTGAACAGAAATGGGATTTTTATCCCGTTTCTGTTCTATTTTCTGACTTAAATTCGCTGGGCATAAATTTACTCTATGCGATCGCAGGGCCTGTGATGCGTTCGCATAGAAGAAAAAATGGGGACAACAAAATTACTCTATGCGATCGCGTAGGTCCTATGCGATCGCATAGAAGGAAATGGATGAACTGAAATTACTCTATGCGATCGCAGGGAATGGTACGCGATCGCATAGAAGGAAATTCTGGGCCTCGGTCTTACTCTATGCGATCGCGAAGGATAGTATGCGATCGCATAGGAGGAAAAGTGGAAGTTATGCGATCGCATGGGCTCTATTGCGATCGCACAGAAGGATTTTTGGGACCTCTAATCTTTGCTCTATGTGATCGCAGCCTCACCTATGCGATCGCATAGAAGAAAATCTCTGTGCAAAAATTGCAGAGTTTCTGCTGCAATTTCAAGTTCAAAACCATCCCGTTACCTATCCGAAACTCACCCGAGCCCTCGGGGATTCAAACCAAGTATGTACACTGACTCAAAAATATCATACGAACTTGCTCGCGCGATCAAATCACCAAAATAACATCAAAATCAAGGAATTTAGCCTTAAATCTCAAGAATTCTTTCAAAATTTCATAACTTCCAAACTTTCCAATTTAAGGCCGAAACACGTCAAACGACGTCCGTTTTCAACCAAACTTTACAGGAAGCGCTTAACCAATATATATGACCTGTACCGGGCGTCGGAACCAAAATACGAGCCCGATACCAGTACTTTTTAATAAAAATTCAGTTTCATTTTCCTTAAACATTTTCAGAAAACAATTTAACAGAAAAATTCTTTTACCGGGGTTCTAGACCTCGGATTTCAATTCCGGACATATGCCCAAGTTCCATATTTTTCTACGGATTTTCTGAAATAGTCAAATCACGGATCCGGGTCCGTTTACCAAAAATGTTGACCAAAGTCAACCATATCAATATTAATATCAAAATTCTTCAACTTTTTCACATATTTCACATATTTCAACATAAATCTTTTCCAGTTTTGTGCCCGGACTGTGCACACAAATCGAGATAACTATAAATGAGGTTTTCAAGACCTCAAAAGCTCGGAATGATTAATAAAACAAGTGATGACCCTTTGGGTCGTCACAATAACTCCTTCTGTATTCGATCGCTAATTCTAATTGCAATAAATATAGTTTTATTATCTCTTTAAACTCTTCGTTTCTTAAAATTAATCTTCGCATCGCACGAGTACTATACTAGTATAATTAAAAGCCAAAGACAAAAGTCTCTCATGAAACCCTCTCCTTAAGCCATGTGGCAGCTTCCGAAAAAGCCACATGGCATATTTAATTATTAAATTAGTTATTTAGTTAATAATTAGTTATTCTTTTTGAATTTAAATATATCTAAAAAACAAAAATAATTATAAAAAACTACCATATATATATATATATATATATATATATATATATATTAATTGGTTAGTTTAGTTATATTAATAAACATATATATCTTATAATTAATTAACTATAATAAAAAATAAAAATATAAATATATGAAAAAAATAACTACCCATTCAAATTTGGTGGGAGTAGTATCAAGTTGGAGTTTTTTATAAAGAAAAAAAAGCAAAATAAAAAAGCTGTAAAAACGAAAAAAAAGAGACGAAAAACTACCCATTCAAATTGGGAGTAGTTTCAAATGTGAGTTTTAAAATATAAAAGAAAATAAAAAAAATAAAAAATTACCAATTCAAATTGGGGAGTAGTCTTATGTTGGAGTTTTAAAATTATTTGAAAATTAGAAGGCAAAAATAAAGAAATAAATAAAACTTCAGAGAAACATATTAAATATGTAATATGCTAATGAAACTTTCTATTAACAATGTGCTAGTATTAAATATTGAAAGATATAATAAAAAAATATATAATAAAAACGTTATTCGATGCGCTACCTGTATATGTCGCGTTAGTTTAACAAAAGTTTTATTCACTAAAAATTAGATAATTATTAAGAACAACAGAATCTATATATTACTAAAACGAGAGAAAAAAACCCTTCCCTTAAGCCAAGTGGCAACCTAAGAAAAAGCCACATGACTAAATTAGTTATTTAGTTAATAATTAGTTATTGGTTATTTTTTTTGAATTTAAATATATATAAAAATTAAAAATGATATATATATATATATATATATATATATATATATATATATATATATATATATATATATATATATATTAATTGGTTACTTTTTTCAATTAGATATCTTATAATTAACTATATAAAAACAAAAATATAAATATATAAGAAAATAGCTATCCATTCAAAATCGGGGAGTAGTTTCAATTGGATTTTTAAAATTATTTTAAAATAAAAAAGCAAACAAAAATCTATAAATAGTGAAAAAAAGAGAAGAAAAACTACCCATTCAAATCGGGAAGTAGTTTCAAGTTGGAGTTTTAAAATAGATATCATGTAATTAACTATAATAAAAAAATATAAATATATAAAAAAATAACTACCCGTTCAAATTGGGTGGGAGCAATTTCAAGTTGTAGTTTTTAAATTATTTTAAAATAAAAAAAGCTATAAAATGCGAAAAAAGAGAAGAAAAACTACCCATTCAAATCAGGGAGTAGTTTCAAGTTGGAGTTTTAAAATAATTTTAATATAAAAAATAAAATTTAAAAAATATTAAATTACAAATTCAAATTGGAGAATAGTTTTAAGTTGGAATTTTAAAATTATTTAAAAATAAAAAAATAGAAATAAAGAAATTAAAAGAACTTCAGAGAAAAATATTAAAGAACATAATATGCTAATGAAACTTTCTATTAACAATGTAATAGTATTAAATACTGGAATAATAAAGAAAAATACATAACGAAAACGTTGCGCTGCCTGTATAAGTCCCATTAGTTTAACATAGATTTTATTCATTAAAATTTAGATAATATTATTAAGAACAACAAAATAAACATTAAAATAAAAAAATATTTCAATAGTAAAATATTTCAATATTTCAAAAGTAAGCGAATACTAAAAATTTTTTAATAAAATAAAAAAAAATAGAACAAAAAAATTATTCACTGACTATATAAATACCTTTGATTTAATAGAAATTTTATTATTGTGTATATCGTATTGACCAACTAGGTGACAATTAAATTTTATTAAAGCAATACGATCTAATATGATCAAAGTAGCTTGATCATAATTTAATTTAATTAATATTATATTAATATTGACCGTGCATCGCACGAGTACGATTACTAGTTCATTTAACAGCTCGTTTGAGTTCATCACTTAGCTTGCGAACTCATAAAAGTACTTATATAAAGTACATTGTATCATTAGATGCAGCAAAGACTAGAAAACATGGATAATGCATTCTGGCTCGGTCTCTTGTCCCCATGTATGCTGCTCATACATTAACATTTTAGCATTAAAGACGTTAATTAAGTAAACATTTGTAAGACATGAACTCTGAGAAATTCTAAGGTAAACGGACATCTCAACATATACCTCCATGATTTCTCCAATTTAATTGTTACGGAAGATCGTGAATTAACTAGCACATAATGATATACAAAGCAAATAGAGAAGAGAAAACAATAAAAAATTTAATTATGTTCGGCTAAGCCTAATCCTCAAGGCAGAAGCAGAGAGAAGTTTCAACTATGAATGAGAAGAAAAATACAGTAAAATCTCTAGAATCCTGATGTTTTACACTTCAATACTACACAGGAAGGGAGGGGATGATTTGTGTGGTGTCCAATTTTTGCATGCACTGGATTATAGAAGGACCTAGTTCTTCTATGCATTCTTTAATCTACTATTGCGGAATAAATAATTTAGAAAGTAAAGAACACAAATATTTTTACGTGAAAACCACGGGCTCAAAAAGTAAAAAAATCACAACCTACTTTCGAGTTGGATTTTTCCCAACACTTTAATAAAACTCTGAGCCAAAACAACACTATTAATAAACTCTTGTAAGCCTAGGATTACCTCTAACCCTTGTAGCAACCAATCACAGATTGTTACGACAACTTCAAGTTAACTCTAACTAGAATAAAATAAATTATGTATAGAATACAATTTGCTTCTACAAAAGTTGAAAGGTACAACTCAAAAGCCCTACTACAATTGAACTATAATAAAAGAAAAACAGATGAAATTGGTTCATCTATCTAGTTCATGTAGCTTCAGTTTCACACTTCTTGAAACATATTCGAATTGCTAGCAAAATGCATTGCTATTTCTCTATCAATTCTTGCTTAACTTAAGCGTGTGTACGTCACATGTAAAAGAGAATATAATTAATATTTATAGAGTTAGTAGAATAAGGATTAACTGAAGTTACTAATACTTTGCTCTTCCTTATTGTAAGAGTTCTACTATCTACAACTTTTAACTCATTCCTTATCGTGGATAAAGTTATCTTCAAGTAAGTAGTCCTACTCCTTATCAAACATACAACTTTTTTCATTTAGGGATTATCATAAATAATTAACTATATTTATCTTTTTCATGTGCATGTCGTTCTTGATTCTATTAGTCACATGTGTACAATGTCTATGGACCTAGTTCATGCATGTGTTCCTTTGTCAATCATACAAATCAAAACAACTCATGTCAATAAATTCTCAACTACAGTCCCTATATATAGATCTCAAGTAGTCTGAAACCTATAATAGAAAGGCTTTTCAATATTTAGAGGACAATAAGTTTTTTCTTTCCCAAATTTGTTAGAACAATGGGTTTCCCAAACCTATAGGGATTATGCTTTTCTAGAAAATACAAGAAAATAATTCAAGCCACAAATAAAATAAATCTTTCCCTTGGATTGAATTTTTAGAATTACATGTCTTTACCTTGACCTCGGTCATTGTCAAGGCTATATGAATTGTCACACACATTAACCAAGTCTAGCCATCGCCTAAACTTGCTAAGAGACCCAATATCTTCAGCTATAGTACCAATTCCCCGATCTGCTTCTATACTCAAAATAGCTTCTGGATAGCCATTACACTCAACTACATCAATAGTCTCTGCAACTGATAAAGCAAATCCCATAAGATTTGTATATCCAATAAGATTTTCATCAACTGAGTTTGCAAATCTTTATGGTCGATTGATCACACTTTCTTCTCTGTTTGTTGCAGTGCTATATCTACGACTTTTGTTGAACATGTGCATTAGAATTATTATCTTGATCATTATTTTACACCTCCACCACTTCTCTACTTTTAGAATTACTGGGTTAAGCTAGTAGAGATTTAATTTTCGGCTCTATGTGGGCATCGACATCATGATGTGTCTTTGCTATTATGTCACGACCCGAATATCGTGGACCGTTATGGCACATAATATTGTACTCGTTAGATAGGCCAATATTTTAGAATATTTCACCTTTTTGTTTTGTCTTGTAGCAGTTTAAAAATTAATGATAGTAAATAAGCGGAAATATAATGCAGAAGAACACAGTTAAAGAGATTATCTTTGAGAAAATAACAAAAATGGTAATAAATTTCACCCAAAACTAGTGTCACAAACCACAGACAATCTACGAATACAACAAATAATAGTCAGAAAAATAGTTTACATATGTCTCAGAAGTAGATAAAGCAGAAATAAGATAGGATAGAAGGGGACTCTAGGGCCTGTGGGCGTCTGCGGTACTACCTTGGGTCTCCTTGGACTAAAGGCAGCAACCTTGAACTCTTGTCAGGCACTAGCTCCACAATCTGCACCGAAAGTGCAGAGTGTAGTATCAGTACAATTGACACAATACTGGTAAGTGTTGAGCCTAATCTCAACGAAGTAGTGACTAGGCACAGGCGAGGCATATATATATATATAACCTGTTATAATAAACATAAAAAATGTACAAAATAAAATATAACCCGGACTTGCAGCAAAGAAACACATAGCCAGCCATTCTACTAGTGCTACTAGTATTCAGCTATAACCAATCCTTAGGGAATTTCAGCATCTCAATAATAAACTTCAACAGAAATGAATGTCAAAACAATAATCACAAAGAATAAAGACATGGTATTTCACAACTTAAATTTCCCACATCAAATACTTAAACCCAAGCAAGGGTATATCACTATGATTATGAAACCGCATCATCGAAAACTATTCAGCGAGACCAACCAAGATACAAAATAAGGCACCAATAAGTCAATATAAACCAAAGAGGTAATGAAACGAAACCATGGAGCACTTAATACTTAATAAATAAGAACAACAGTTAACATGAAGCAATTAGACATGAAAACATTTAGGAAAAATAGCAATTAAAGCAAGATAGCAATATAAATGGAAACAGGGAAGGGAACATGCAATAATGATAATTTGGTGGCGTATAGGTACTCCTCACCACACATATACACAACACACATGAAATTTCACTTAGCACATAAATCGGGATCCTATTCCTTCAAGTCAAGGTTAGACCAAACACTTACCTAGTGCCAACAAGTATTTCAAAGAGCCATAATTAACTTAATAACATCAATAAATGCTAAATAAACCAATTCAAATACACAATTATAGATTTTCTAACATTTCTCAAAAAAGTCAAAGATCGAACCCGAGCCCGCTTGGTCAAAATCTGAAGTTCGGGCCAAAACTCGATTACCCATTCACCCCAAGCCCAAAGATACAATTGGTTTTGTAATCCGACCTCAAATTGAGGTCTGAATCCCCCAAATTTGAAATTCCTAAATTCTACTCATGATACACCATAGATTTTGAGATGAAATCATATAAAAAGATGAAATTGATTGAAGAAAATGAGTTACGATTTGTTTGCATATGAATTGGGGAAGAACTTTCTCAAGAAAATCGCCTTTTGGAGTTTAGGCTTTGATATTTTGAAGAAATGAAGTGAAACTCTCATCCAAATGATGTTTTGATTAGGTGCAGATGTCGCAGTTGTGATAAAAGCTTCACAATTGAGAAGCTCGCAATTGCGAGATAGGCTTCACGATTGCAAACCTGCTGCATGTCCACTCCTCTCGCAATTCCGAGTATTTTTTTGCAATTGTGATAGTTGACCCTCCCTGTTGACTTCGCAATTGTGAAGAGATGTTCGCAAATGTGAACGTTGCTGGCCTGGACTTCTTCACAATTTTGATAAAGCCCTCGCAATTTCCTAGCCTGTTAGGCTCGCAATGCGAAACATAACCCCGCAATTGCAATATCAGAGACTGCAACAATACCAGATAGAACAATAATTCTTTTCTAAGTCCAAACTCATTCCATGGCCTATCCAAAATTCACCCGAGACCTCAGGGCTCCAAACCTAATATGAACTCAAGTTTTAAAACATCATACATACTTGTTCATGTGATCAAACCACCAAAATAACATCTTAAACAACGAATTTAACATCAAAACTCATAAAATTTCATGATAGTTCAAATTCTCTAACTTATCAACCAAAGGTCCAAATTGCATCAAATCACCTCCGTATTTTACCAAAATTTACATACATGACTTAAATATTATATCAAACCTGTATCGAACTCCGGAACCAAAATAGAGGCCTGATACCAACGAGGTCACCACCATTTTCATTTCTAAAATTCCTATATTTTTCCAACGAACAATTTTCTTTAAAATTTTATTTCATGGGCTAGGGACCTCAAAATTCTGTTATGTGCATAAGCCCAAGTCTCATATTTTCTATGGATCCTTCGCGATTGTCGGAACACAGGGTCTGGGTCTGTTTATCTAAAATGTTGACCGAAGTTAGCTAAAATCATATTTTTAAGCTAAAAGTAATTATTTCTTAAAAAATTCACACAAAAGCTTTCCGGTATCGCGCCCAGACTACACACGTAAATCAAGGAGAGATAAAAGGTTTCAAGTCCTCGGAACACGAAAACAGATTCTAAAACAAAAGCTGACCTTTTGGGTTATCGCATATTGACTTCTTCCTCTAATTATCCAGTGAGGCAGATTTATTGAATAACACGTTCTACTTATAATTATTCGTTGAGTCTTTTAATTTGTGCACCAGAACTTATAACCTTTCAGTCTAGTTACATATCCTAGAAATATGTATCTGATTAAGTTTTTCATCCTTCACATGAGCATAGGTCCGTTCAAAATCGAACAGTAACCGATAACCGAACCGAATTGATTGCTTATTGGATTATTGGTATCGAGTTATCGGGGTAATTGATGGTGAACGGATTGAGATTTTATAATTTGTGGCTAAACGATTTGGGAAAGAATTACTCAATTTTCTAATCGGATAAATCGTTAACCCGTTAAGAATTTTTAATTTTAAATTTTTACCTCCTTATGAATGACAGTATGTGTATCTAGGTTACGTGGTTGATTTCTTCTAGAGAAAGTTATCACCTCTATGAAATATAATGTATTATGTTCTTTTTATCTATTACGGGTAATGTGAGATGCGTTAATATTGTCCTTTTAATTACATGACAAAGCAATGTAAAAATGTCACGACCCGAATTTTCCACCATCGGGGTCATGATGGCGCCTACTAATGGAAGCTAGGCAAGCCAAATATTAATTACACCTCCATTAATTACCGAATTCTTATTAAGACATTAAAATTAAAAACATATAAATTACAGCGGAATAATCAAACTTAGCGGAAGACTTAGTCAAATATGATAAAGAAAACCCAAACATGATACACTACCCAAGACCGGTGTCACAATACTCACGAACTTCTAAGAATAATACACATAATTGTCTGAAAGAAAATACAAGCTGTTTATCTCGATTACATGAGATAACAGAATGAAAAGCATAGATAGAAGAGACAACGGGTCCTGCGGACGCCTGCAAGACTACCTCGTAGTCTCAGTAGTCGGAAAATCCACAAATCGCTACTGCCGCTGCTACTGTCCGTAACCTGTATCTACGCAAAAAGAGCGCAGAGTGTAGTATCATCACAACCGACCCCATGTGCTGGTAAGTGCCTGGCCTATCCCAGCGAAATAGTGACGAGACTAAGGCCAGTCACCCACATAAACCTGTACAGTTGCAATATATATATATATACAAAACATTTATAAGGAAAGACTCTGCTCTGAAATAACAGTCAATAACTCGTGATATCCGGAATAATCTAATCAACAGAATAAATCTTACTTTCATGTCTCAATTCCTTTCTCATTTCATATCTCGTGGTAGGCGTACCACCCGCTCCCAACTATCACAGTAACTACATCTTGTGGTAGGCGTACCACCCGCTCCCAAATATATCAATAGGCTACCGGCAACTATGGCAAATGTCAAGATTTAAATCACTTTGTGGTCGGCGTGCCACACGATCCCATTTCTTATTATATAAGTGGTCGGCGCGCCACACGATCCCAATTCATAAATATATAAGTGGTCGGCACGCCACACGATCCCAATTCATAAATATATAAGTGGTTGGCGCGTCATACGATCCCAATTCGTAAATATATAAGTGGTCGGCGCGCCACACGATCCCAATTCATAAATATATATATTACCGGATTTTAGCCAATAATCTCTACATCAACAATATTTATAATTACCGGTTTTAAACAATTAATTGATAATAATTTCAACAATTTATCTCCATTACCGGTATAACACCAATAACTCTCAATCAACAATTTATTCATAACTAAATTCCTATTCCTTCAAGCTAGGATAGAACAAACACTTACCTCAAATGTTTTACGAACAATTCAATCTGTGACAATGCCTTTTCCTTTCAAATTCGGCTCCAATCCAATCGTATCTATACATAATTGATTTAATATCATCAATACTACTCAACAAACTAATTTATAAGGCCAATTTCAACTTTTACAACATTCTGCCCGGAATAGTGAAATTCGACCCCGGGCCCACATGGTCGGAACTCGGGGTTCGGACCAAAATCCGGTTACCCATTCCCCCACGAGTTCAAGTATATGATTTATTTCAAAATCGGACCTGAATTCGAGGTCCAATTTCCTAATTCATGAAAAACCCTATATTCTACCAAAAACAAGAAATTCTACCATGAAAACCTTTGATTTTTATTGAAAAACATGTTTAATGTTGTTAGGAATTGAAAGAATTAAGTAAAAAGTGACTTACAATTGTTTTGAAGAAGAGGGAATTCGTCGCAAATGGGTGTTTTTGGGTTGTGAAATATGAAGAATGAAGCTGAAAATCGTGATTTACAGGTCTCTGTGTTCGCATTTGTGAACATGGGTTCGCAATTGCGAACCCCGACCAATTTCTGGAGTTTGCAAACTAAGCTAAGGCTGGGAAGTTCGCATTTGCGAACTTTTGTTCGCATTTGCGAAGCCAAGGCAAAACTGGGAAGTTCGCATTTGCGAACTATTGTTCGCAATTGCGAACAAAGGCTAAATATGGGGAATTGTTCGCATTTGCGAACACAGGCAGACTATTGGGGAGTTCGCATTTGCGAACTATTGTTCGCATTTGCGAACACAGGCAGACTATTGGGGAGTTCGCATTTGCGAACTCTGCAGATTATTGGGGAGTTCGCATTTGCGAACTATTGTTCGCATTTGCGAACTCTGCAGACCAGTTGCTGACAGCAACTTCTAACATGAAAAATTGATCTCGTGGCCTATCCAAAGTTCACCCGAGCCCTCGGGGCTCCAAACCAAATATGCACACTGACTTAAAAACATCATACGAACTTGCTCGCGCGATCAAATCGCCAAAATAACATCAAAATCAATGAATTGAGCCTTAAAACTCAAGAATTCTTTCAAATTTCATAATTTCCAAAATTTCCAAATTAAGGCCGAAACACGTCAAACGACGTCCGTTTTCAACCAAACTTTACAGGAAGCGCTTAACCAATATATTTGACCTGTACCGGGTGTCGGAACTAAAATACGAGCCCGATATCACCACTTTTCAATCAAATTTCAGTTTCATTTTCCTTAAACATTTTCAGAAAACAATTTAACAGAAAAATTCTTTTACCGGGGTTCTAGACCTCGGATTTCAATTCCGGCATACGCCCAAGTTCCATATTTTTCTACGGATTTTCTGAGAGACCGTCAAATCACGGTTCCGGGTCCGTTTATCAAAAATGTTGACTAAAGTCAACCATATCAATATTAATATCAAAATTCCTCAAAGTTTTCACATATTTCACATATTTCAACATAACAATTTTCCAGCTTCGTGCCCGAACTGTGCACGCAAATCGAGGCAACTATAAATGAGGTTTTCAAGACCTGAGAAGCTCGAAATGATTAATAAAATAAGTGATGATCCTTTGGGTCGTCACAATCTTCACCTCTAAAACAACCGTTCGTCCTCGAACGGACAAAAGAAAGAAGTACCTGAGTCAAGGAATAGATGAGGATATCGGCTCCGCATGTCAGACTCGGACTCCCAGGTCGATGCCTCAGGAGGCTGACCCCTCCACTGAACTCGCACAGAAAGGATAACTCTTCGACCTCAACTGTCGAACGTGCCGATCTAGGATAGCTACCGGCTCCTCCTCATAGGACGGATCTTTGTCCAATTGGACAGTGCTTGAAATCTAACACGTGCGACGGATCGCCGTGATATTTTCGAAGCATGGACACATGAAACACTCGATGTACAGCTGATAAGCTATGTGGCAAGGCAAGTTTATATGCCACTTCTCCCACACGATCAAGAATCTCGAATGGCCCAATAAACCTAGGGCTAAGTTTGCCTTTCTTTCCAAATCTCATTACGCCCTTCATAGGCGACACTCGGAGCAATACTCGCTCCCCAATCATGAAAGCTATATCTCGAACCTTGCGATCTGTATAGCTCTTTTGTCTAGACTGAGCTGTGCGAAGCCTATCTTGAATAATCTTGACCTTATCTAAGGCCTCCTGAACTAAATCCGTACCCAATAACCGAGCTTCTCCCGGTTCAAACCATCCAACCGGAGAACGACACTGCCTACCATACAATGCTTCATAAGGAACCATCTGGATGCTCGATTGATAACTATTATTATAAGCAAACTCTGCCAACGGCAGAAATTGATCCCACGAACCTCCACAATCAATAACACACGCCCGTAGCATATCTTCCAGTATTTGAATAGTCCTCTCGGACTGACCATCCGTGTGGGGATGAAAGGTTGTACTTAGCTGAACTTGCGTTCCTAACTCTCGTTGAACCGCCTTCTAGAAATGTGAGGTAAACTGTGCACCTCGATCTGAAATAATAGAGATTGGCACGCCATGAAGGCGAACGATCTCCCTGATATAAATCTCAGCTAACCTCTCGGATGAATAGGTAGTGGCAATAGGAACAAAATGAGCCGACTTGGTCAACCTATCAACAATCACCCAAACAACATCAAACTTCTTCCGAGTCTTCGGAAGTCTCAGAAACGAAATCCATCGTGATTCGCTCCCACTTCCATTCAAGAAGTTCAATTCTCTGAAATAAACCGCCAGGTCTCTGATGTTCATACTTAACCTGCTGACAATTAAAACACCGTGCCACATAAGCCACAATATCCTTTTTCATTCTGCGCCACCAATAATGTTGATGCAAATCTCGATACATTTTCGCTGCGCCTGGATGAATGGAATACCGCGAACTGTGAGCTTCTTCTAGAATCAATTCTCTAAGCCCATCAACGTTTGGCACACAAATGCGCCCTTGCATCCTCAGGATCCCATCAGCATCTAAGGTGACCTGTTTAGCAACTTCTCGCTGAACCGTATCTCTAAGGTCACATAAATAAGAATCATTATATTGTTGATCGCGGATACGCTCCAATAATAAAGAGCGAGCAATCGTGCAAGCTAGTACTCGACTAGGCTCAGAAATATCCAACCTCACAAATCGGTTGGCCAATGACTAAACATCCAAAGCAAGTGGTCTCTGATTGACTGGAATATAAGCAAGGCTACCCATACTGGCCGACTTCCTACTCAAAGCGTCGGCCACCACGTTTGCTTTTCCCGGATGATATAAAATGGTAACATCATAATCTTTTAGCAATTCTAGCCACCTTCTCTGTCTCATATTCAACTCTTTCTGCTTAAACAAATACTGAAGACTCTTATGATCGGTGTATACTTCACATGCTACACCATACAAATAATGCCTCCGGATCTTCAATGCGTGAATAATCGCCGCCAATTCTAGATCATGCACTGGATAGTTCTTCTCATGAATCTTCAACTGCCTCGAAGCATAGGCAATAACCTTGCCATCCTGCATTAACACTGCACCAAGCCCAATACGGGAAGCATCACAATAAATAGTGTAAGGTCCCGTACCTGTGGGTAAAACCAATACCGGTGATGTGGTCAAGGCTGTCTTGAGCTTTTGAAAGCTCACCTCACATTCATCGGACCATTCAAATTGAACACCTTTTTGGGTCAATCTGGTCAGTGGGGTTGCAATAGACGAAAATCCTTCTACGAATCGGCGATAATAACCCGCTAACCCCAAGAAACTCCGAATATCCGTGGCTGATGTCGGTCTAGGCCAGCTCTTGACTGCCTCAATTTTCTTCGGATCAACCTGAATACCTGCTGCCGTCACAATATGACCCAGGAATGCAACTGAACTTAGCCAAAATTCGCACTTTGAAAATTTTGCATATAGCTGGCTATCTCTCAGAGTCTGCACGGCCACTCTGAGATGTTGCGCATGCTCCTCCTGACTGTGGGAATATATTAATATATCATCAATGAAGACTATTACAAACAAGTCTAAATAAGGCCGGAATACCCGATTCATTAATTCCATAAAAGCTGCTGGAGCATTTGTCAACCCAAAAGACATGACCAGAAATTCATAATGTCCATACCGAGTGCGGAACGCTGTCTTAGGGACATCAGATGCCCTAATCTTCAGCTGATGATAGCCAGATCTCAAATCTATCTTTGAAAATACCTTGGCACCCCGAAGCTGGTCAAATAAATCATCAATTCGCGGAAGTGGATATTTATTTTTGATAGTCACCTTGTTTCGATAGTCAATGCACATTCTCATCGAACCATCTTTCTTCTTTACAAATAATACTGGTGCACCCCACGGCGAAACACCGGGTCTAATGAAACCCTTTTCAAGTAAATCCTGCAACTGTTCCTTCAATTCTTTTAACTCTGGCGGAGCCATACGATATGGGGGAATGGAAATGGGCTGAGTGCCTGGAGCCAAGTCAATGCAAAAATCAATGTCCCTATCGGGCGGCATACCTGGCAAGTCTGAAGGAAATACTTCAGGAAATTCGCGAACCACAGGCACAGAGTCAATAGAAGGAACCTGAGCACTAGAATCACGGACATAGGCCAAATAAGCCAAGCATCCCTTTCCAACCATACGCTGAGCTTTAACATAAGAAATAACATTACGGCTAGTATGACCTGAAATTCCTTTCCACTCTATACGAGGCAAATTCGGCAGAGCTAAAGTCACAGTCTTGGCATGGCAATCTAAAATAGCATGATATGGAGATAGCCAGTCCATGCCTAGTATAATATCAAAGTCCACCATATTTAGGAGTAATAAATCAGCATGGGTCTCGAGACCCTCAATTACTATAATACATGACGGATGAACTCGATCAACCACAATAGAATCGCCTACTGGTGTAGACACATGAACAGGAACACTCAGTGGATCACTGGGCTGAATCAAGTACGGTGCAAATTAGGAAGACACGTATGAATATGTAGACCCAGGGTCAAATAATGCTAATGCCTTTCTATCACAAACCAAAATAATACCTGTAATGACGGCATCAGAAGACTCAGCCTCTGGTCTGGCGGGAAGTGCATAACATCGGGGCTGTGCCCCACCACCCTGAGCAGTATCTCTAGGACGATCAGCTGCTGGCTGGTCTCTACCTCTATCGGTCCGAGCTCCACCTCTATGACCTCTACCTCCACCTCTATGTCCTCTACCTCCGCCTCTAGCCGGCTGGGCAGGCTGTGAGGGAACTGGGGCCTGAATCATGGCACGAGAACCCTGCTGGTGAGATCTGTCAGAAGCTCGAGGGCAATACTTTGCAATGTGCCTAAGATCACCGCACGTAAAACAAGCCCTCGACTGCTGAAAATAGCGAAGTGGTGGTGCACTGATAGGCTGCTGATCAGAGTAGCGTGGCTGAGAATTACGATCACCTGAAGCATCATGAGAAACCTGAAGAGCTGACTGATAAGGCCTAGGAGGATGGCCTCTATCATAAAAATCTCTATCTCCAGATGAGGTACCACTGAATCTACCCGAATTACGAGATCTCTTATCTGATCCATGTCTTGCTCCCTGTGACAGATCCATCTCGATCCGGCGGGTTGCATTAGCCGCCTCCTCAAAAGTGATTTCAGTTCCTGCCCCCATAGCCATCTGTAGCCGAATTGGCTGATTCAAGCCATCAATAAACCTTCTCACCCTTTCCCGATCTGTGGGAAGTATGATAATAGCATGACGAGCCAGGTCCACGAACCTAGTCTCGTACTGTGTGACAGACATAGAACCCTGATGAAGACGCTCAAATTGTCTGCGCATAACCTCCCGCTGAGTTGCTGAAAGAACTTTTCCAAGAATAATTCTGCAAATTGCCCCCAAGTCAAAGATGACGATCCCGCTGGCCTAGATAAACAATAATCCCTCCACCAAGTCTTGGCGGAACCAGATAATCGAAAAGTAGCAAAGTCCACACCATTAGTCTCCACAATGCCCATAGTACGGAGAACTTCATGGCAGCTGTATAGGAAATCCTGTGGATCCTCTGAAGGAGTGCCACTGAATGTGGTAGTGAACAGCTTGGTAAACCTGTCCAATCTCCACAACGCGTCAGCAGACATGGCTGCACCATCATTAGACGGAGTCACAATAATAGGTCGAGTTGCCTCAACTGGCTGAATCACAGGATCCTGAGCCTGGGGAATTACTGGCTCCGGAGTGCGCGTAGCAGGAGTCTGATTACCTCCTCCAGCCTGAGAAGTGGCTGGTGCTACCGGTAATAAACCTGCTCTGGTGATATGATCCATAAAACCTGCTATCCGGACCAAAGCATCCTGAAGATCCGGTGAAAACAAAACTCCTCCCGGGACCCGAGCTGGGCCTACTGGAGCTGCTGGGGCTGGAACTTCGTCCTCGATATGAGCCTGAGGTTCTGCCACTCGTGTTGCTGCTCGGGGCTGAGCTCTGCCCCTACCTTGGCCTCTAAGATGACCTCGACCTCGGCCTCTGCCCCTAGCGGGAGCTGCCGCTGCTGGGACCTCGGGCTGCTGGTCACTAGATGAAGATGCACGTGTTCTTACCATCTGCGGAAGAACAGAGTAGAAATTTAATTAACATTTGAAAGATCAAGTCGCACGACTGGAAAGAATAAAGAGAATATTTTCCTAACTCTGTAGCCTCTGGAGGATAAATACAGACGTCTCCGTACCGATCCTTCGGACTCTACTAAGGTTGTTCGTGAGTTGTGAGACCTGTGCAACCTAGTGCTCTGATACCAACTTATCACGACCCGGATTTTCCACCATCGTGGTCATGATGGCGCCTACTAATAGAAGCTAGGCAAGCCAAATATTAATTACACCTCCATTAATTACCGAATTCTTATTAAGACATTAAAATTAAAAACATATAAATTACAGCGGAATAATCAAACTTAGCGGAAGACTTAGTCAAATATGATAAAGAAAATCCAAACATGATACACTACCCAAGACTGGTGTCACAATACTCACGAACTTCTAAGAATAATACACATAATTGTCTGAAAGAAAATATAAGCTGTTTATCTCGATTACATGAGATAACAGAATGAAAAGCATAGATAAAAGATACAACGGGTCCTGCGGACGCCTGCAAGGCTACCTCGTAGTCTCAGTAGTCGGAAAATCCACAAATCGCTACTGCCGCTGCTGCTGTCCGTAACTTGTATCTGCGGAAAAAGAGTGCAGAGTGTAGTATCAACACAACCGACCCCATGTGCTGGGTAAGTGCCTGGCCTATCCCAGCGAAAAAGTGACGAGACTAAGGCCAGTCACCCACATAAACCTGTACAGTTGCAATATATATATATACATGTACCAAAACATTTATAAGGAAAGACTCTGCTCAGAAATAACAGTCAATAACTCGTGATATCCAGAATAATCTAGTCAACAGAATAAATCTTACTTTCATGTCTCAATTCCTTTTCATTTCATATCTCGTGGTAGGAGTACCACCCGCTCCCAACTATCACAGTAACTACATCTTGTGGTAGGCGTACCACCCGCTCCCAAATATATCAATAGGCTACCGGCAACTATGGCCAATGCCAAGATTTAAATCACTTTGTGGTCGGCGTGCCACACGATCCCATTTCTTATTATATAAGTGGTCGGCGCGCCACACGATCCCAATTCATAAATATATAAGTGGTCGGCGCGCCACACGATCCCAATTCATAAATATATAAGTGGTCGGCACGCCACACGATCCCAATTCATAAATATATAAGTGGTCGGCGCGCCACACGATCCCAATTCATAAATATATATATTACCGGCATTTAGCCAATAATCTCTACATCAACAATATTTATAATTACCGGTTTTAAACCAATAATTAATAATAATTTTAACAATTTATCTCAATTACCGGTATAACACCAATAACTCTTAATCAACAATTTATTCATAACTAAATTCCTATTCCTTCAAGCTAGGATAGAACAAACACTTACCTCAAATGTTTTACGAACAATTCAATATGTGGCAATGCCTTTTCCTTTCAAATTCGGCTCCAATCCAATCGTATCTATACACAATTGATTTAATATCATCAATACTACTCAACAAACTAATTCATAAGGCCAATTTCAACTTTTACAACATTCTGCCCTGAATAGTGAAATTCGACCCCGGGCCCACATGGTCGGAACTCGGGGTTCGGACCAAAATCCGGTTACCCATTCCCCCACGAGTTCAAGTATATGATTTGTTTCAAAATCGGACCTCAATTCGAGGTCCAATTTCCTAATTCATGAAAAACCCTATATTCTACCAAAAACAAGAAATTCTACCATGAAAACCTTTGATTTCTATTGAAAAACATGTTTAATGTTGTTAGGAATTGAAAGAATTAAGTAAAAAGCGACTTACAATTATTTTGAAGAAGAGGGAATTCGTGAAGAATCGCAAATGGGTGTTTTTGGGTTGTGAAATGTGAAGAATGAAGCTTGGAAATCGTGATTTACAGGTCTCTGTGTTCGCATTTGCGAACATGGGTTCGCAATTGCGAACCCCGACCAATTTCTGGAGTTTGAAAAATAAGCTAAGGTTGGGAAGTTCGCATTTGCGAACTTTTGTTCGCATTTGCGAAGCCAAGGCAAAACTGGGAAGTTCGCATTTGCGAACTATTGTTCGCAATTGCGAACAAAGGCTAAATATGGGGAAGTTCGCAAATGCGAACTATTGTTCGCATTTGCGAACACAGGCAGACTATTGGGGAGTTCGCATTTGCGAACTATTGTTCGCATCTGCGAACTATTGTTCGCATTTGCGAACACAGGCAGATTATTGGGGAGTTCGCATTTGCGAACTATTGTTCGCATTTGTGAACTCTGCAGATTATTGGGGAGTTCGCATTTGCGAACTCTGCAGACCAGGTGCTGACAACAACTTCTAACATGAAAAATTGATCTCGTGGCCTATCCAAAGTTCACCCGAGCCCTCGGGGCTCCAAACCAAATATGCACACTGACTTAAAAACATCATACGAACTTGCTCGCGTGATCAAATCGCCAAAATAACATCAAAATCAATGAATTGAGCCTTAAAACTCAAGAATTCTTTCAAATTTCATAATTTCCAAAATTTCCAAATTAAGGCCGAAACACGTCAAACGACGTCCGTTTTCAACCAAACTTTACAGGAAGCGCTTAACCAATATATTTGACCTGTACCGGGTATCGGAACCAAAATACGAGCCCAATATCACCACTTTTCAATCAAATTTCAGTTTCATTTTCCTTAAACATTTTTAGAAAACAATTTAACAGAAAAATTCTTTTACCGGGGTTCTAGACCTCGGATTTCAATTCCGGGCATACGCCCAAGTTCCATATTTTTCTACGGATTTTCTGAGACCGTCAAATCACGGTTCCGGGTCCGTTTATCAAAAATGTTGACCAAAGTCAACCATATCAATATTAATATCAAAATTCCTCAAATTTTTCACATATTTCACATATTTCAACATAAAAATTTTCCAGCTTCGTGCCCGATCTGTACACGCAAATCGAAGCAACTATAAATGAGGTTTTCAAGACCTCAGAAGCTCGAAATGATTAATAAAATAAGTGATGACCCTTTGGGTCGTCAAAAAAAAGGGTAGTAAATCTGAAGGAAAGATTACACGTACTGATTAGCACATGAATCTGAAGGTAAGATTACACATAAAGATTAGCCTCACATTTATGATTAACATAACAAGAAATATATTTTAAATGCAAACTATTGCTATCGACCACAAAAACTAACTAGAATTGATCGTCACTTTGCATTCGCTAACTTCGCCAAAATTATCATGTGTAGTATTTTCAGATCAAGAATATCATCAATTTTTTTCCAAAGAAAAACCACCCTTCTGCATGTTAATAATATTCATATATACACCCCAAGTAAAGTATATATTGAAAGAAAATGCCATCTAAAGGAAAGGCAAACCAGTGCAAAATAAATGTACCACGGACCTCACGTACAACTCCAATGACGGTATCATCGTTAGATCACGTACAAGTCTTGAATGTTATAATCAATCTTGGCTATTGTCTTGTGCTCTACCTTTTTGCTGAATTTACCCTTGTTTGTTGAGAAAACACACATTGTTCACAATAATTTAAAGCTTGATTTTTGTACTCATCCAGCTAATTTTGTTTGCTCAACAAATACAATCGATTGCCATTCAATACCAAGTCGCAAGTGACACTATTGAGACTAATTTGGTCAAAAATTTGAAAATAAAAAAAAATATTTAATAATTTCCGACCGATTTCGGTCGAAAAATAAAATTTGACAGTCAGTCAACGCGTTAAAGTTTTCGGTCGGTACACGTTTGCGACTATAATTTTTTCATCCAATTAAAATCGATTGGAATTTGGTCGGAAATTGATTTCGGTAGGAAATTGCGGACGGAAATCACCTAATTTCTAGTAGTGAGAATAAGGGGGGAGGGGAATGCACAACAATCACAAAACCATGGAATAGAAACTTTAAATATCACTCGTGTAATATTATCAGTAGCTAATTAAAATATAAAGTTTAGAGAGACTAGTTCTCTTACAATCTGCAATGTGTTTGCATCATTTCTTTAGTCGATAAGTAGGAATAGCCATCAATGGCTTTTCTTTGCATGCAACCATCCCAAACTGCTCATCAATGTCTAAATCAAGAGGCTGCATACCATTTGGAAGCTTCCAATCAAAGCAATGCACCAATTGTGCAACCACAAGGCGAACAATGGTAATCCCCAACTGCATTCCGGGGCAGCTTCTTTTACCAGAGCCAAATGGTAAAAGCTGAAAATCACGTCCACGAATATCTACACTGCTCTCAACAAATCTCTCAGGGAAAAACTTCTCTGGCTCACACCAAACATTTGGATCCCTCTGGACTGCATAACAATTGATCATGATTCGTGATCCCTTTTGTATGTGGTAGCCATCGACTATACAATCTTCCATGGCTTCATGATGCAATATTGGCACTACGGAATGCAGCCTCAGGCCCTCTTTTACAACCATATGTAAGTAGTTTAAATTCTCCAAGTCTGATTCTTCCACCATCCTTTCAATTCCTACCACTTGTTCTAACTCTTCTTGGAGTTTCTTCATCACATGAGGGTGCCTAATTAGCTCAGTGAGTATCCATTCTACTGATGTTGCTGAAGTGTCTGTTGCTGCAATAAGCATGTCCTGTATGGAAAAGGAACCAGAGAAATTTTTAAGCGAAATTAGCAAATTTAATCTCAAAAATTTGTTGTTTCTTGAACTTATATTAGAATGTAAAATGGATCGCAGTACATACCACGAGGATAGCTTTAATATGTCGACGGTCAAACTGAAACTCTGCTTCTCCTGATTGCATAATCTCCATCATGGTGTCGACAAAATCCTTGGTTTGTCTCTGGTCTTGAGACTGAACATGTTCATCAATAATCTTCTCAAGAAACTCATCAAACACCTTTGAAAGATCTTTGAGCTTACGATTGAGTCCCTGAAGATCAAGTACACCAAGAAATGGGAAAAAATCTCCAAGATTTGGTCTCCCACCTATATGCACAACTTGTTGAACTACAGCTTTGAATCCCCTATTGTCAAAGTCCTCATCCATATACTTCTTTCCAAACACCATTAAGCAAGTCAAGCTAGCATTCAAGGATGTAATCTTAGCACTAAGATCAACAACAGCGCAATCATGAGCTTGTTCTTTAAGCGATTCAATCAGAAGTTCAACTTCTTGCTTTCTTATGGATTGGAATGAATTAATCTTGTGATTACTCAAAAGGTGCACAATGCACAATTTACGCATGTTACGCCAATATGGTCCATACTTTGCAAAAATCATATTCTTCTGGCCATAAGACATATATTGAGATGCCTCATTATGAGGCCTACTAGCAAAGATGTGATCATATGTCTTGAGGACTTTCTCGGCTGCATCAGCAGACGAGGCAACGATTGCAGGTACTAGTCCTAGTTGCATATACATAATAGGACCATGTTTGTTGGCTAGTTTTTGCAAATCTTTGTGTGGATATTTGCCTAACAAATGAAGATGTCCTAAAATGGGAATCCCTTTTGGACCTGGAGGAAACCTTTTTCTCTTCTGAATGTTTAGCAGCTCATAAAAGGCATATACTAATAGACAAACAATTAGAGTTGCCCACATAAAAGCCATGGCTAGTATGACTTTGTTACCTTCTAAGAGCACTAACGGAAGAAGATGCAATGGATATATTCAACATAGCTCGGACGTTGAATATATATAGTGGAATGTGAGATGTTGTTTTCTTATCTATACTGAGAATAGTCTTTTGTCAAGGTAAACATTTTTTAAACTAGCTAGGAGGTCGAAATAATTTATAACTATTTAATAACCATATTGCGATACAACTACTAACTGAAAGGAGGATTTAGTATCAGATAACATATATATATATATACTCCCTCCGTTTCAATTTATGTGAACATATTTCCTTTTTAGTCCGTGCCAAAAAGAATGACCTATTTCCTTATTTGGAAACAATTTACCTTTATGCAATGATTTATAGCCACACAAAATAAAGGTGCCTCATTTTACATCACAAGTTCAAAAGTTTTCTCCCTTTTCTTAAACTTCGTGCCCAGTCAAATGGGTTTACATAAATTAAAACGGAGGGAGTATAATTTACCAAGACAATTTAATTATTTATAATATCACATCTGTTATGAGTTACTTGTTATTATAGGTCAATTTAACTTGACAACATTGCACAAATTTAAAGAAGGATGACATTGCCTCTCATGTTCATTGCATCTAATAAAAACCCAATTGTATATCTAAATCTATTCTAAATCTTTCTATAAATATAAAATATGAGAATAGTTAAGTCAAACTGCAAGTTAATAAAAACTAATTACTTGACAATTTGAAGACAAAATAAATTTGAAGTAAAGGATAAATTTTTTGAATCTACAAATAAAGTTTTTGAATTTCAATGACATATAAAAATATTTTGAATTGAAAGATAATCATGTTTTTTTTTTAAAAGTAAATAATCATATTGAAGAATTAATATTATTTTAGACAAAATTTATCAATTAATAAATTTAACATTCTTCTAAAACTAACATATACTACTACTACTACTACTACAACTACTACTACTACTACCTCCCATTCAATTTATATGAACCTATTTTCTTTTTAGTCCTTGCCTAAAATAATGACTCATTTTCTTGATTGGAATTAATTTATTTTATGCAATGATTTATAGCTACAAAAAATATATGTGCCTCATTTTACACCACAAGTCCAAAAGTCTTCCACCTCATCTTAAATTTTGTGCCCAATCAGATAGGTTCAAATAAATTTATATAGGGGGGGTATTACTTATAAGTAAATCTATTTAAGAATACCTTATAAGTGGCCAACTGAAAAATTATTTGATTTCTTCAATAATAACATAGTATTATTTTAATTTTTGATAACCAGCATTGTATCATTTTCTTTGCTGCGTGAATAGTGTAACTTTACGGATTACTATTGTAGTTTAGTTGTTGTTCTAACTCTATATCTATTGAAAACATCTACTATAACAAGTTTTGTGATTTTTGCCTACTAATGATAATATATAAAATTTAATCATATGGATTTGATTTTTACATATACAAAAGTTATCGATGTTGCATATAAGTAGCAGTCTTAAAATTTAGTTAATTAAGAATATAATATCAGTATTTATAACATAAGATCCAAATAAAAATTATAAGATTTCTAATTTATTATCAACACATTATTTTGAGAAAAACGTATAAAAAAAAATTGGTTTCTAATTATACATACTACAACAACAATAATTATTAAAAATAATATTAAAATAAATTATGAAAAGCTTCACCCATAATTATTAATAAAATATATTTGAAAATTATTAAGTCTAAGTTTCAGATCCTTGTACTTATAAAGGTATGAACTGTTATTTTATTCTCTAGCCAAAAATACTGAGGGAGGAAAAGGATAACTGATGATAAAAAAAATATAAGTTGTAAATAATAAAGTGAATAATAATTTAATAATCTAGTAAATAAGACATGGTTTTTGCTATAAAATGAATATATATGTAACTTCAAAATATAATATTGGATAATAGCACAAGTTAATCATTATATAACCTATAATTCGAGCAACTAAGGCTAAAATTTTCTCAGAAAATATTCTGGACAATAATGTTGACTCAAACTGAGTTAAAATATCTTCTAAATTCAAGCAAAAATTATTTTCTGTCATATTATTCTTTTATTATTATTAAAAGTCAAGACACATTATTATTTCATATATGTGGGACTATTTTTATTAACTAAATATGTGTTTACAAATGAAGCACTTGTTGAAGTTTGACAAAAACTTCATCCCACATCGGTTGGGAAGTGAATTTGGGGGATTTTCCCCTATAAAAGAAGGCCTAATGTTTAGGATTTAAACACACCTCTCATTTGCCTTCTTATCTTCTCAAGGCATTTGTATCTTCTCTCTTTAGTATTATTTCACTTGTATTTTGGAGTGGAATAAAATATTGGTTGTGTCCGAGGAGTAGGCAAAATTAGCCGAACCTCGTAAATTCCGGTGTTCTTTATATTGTTGCTTTATTGTCTTATTTATTATTTGGTGGCTGCCATAATTTTTGGTATAGTAGTTGTGACTCATTCACACTATATACATTTGGCTTCCGCAACAATTGGTATCGGAGCCAAGGTATTATCTCGGTATGCTCTGTGGTTGCAGCGTAGTCTGATCTTCCACATCTGGAAAAGATTTATCTTGGTAACTGAGTCAAGGTTCTGCCTCAGTATGCTCTGTGGTTGCAGCTTAGTCTGATCTTCCACATCAGAAAGGAAATAATCTTGATTTGTGTCGTCAACTATTAAATAATATTTGTGTCAAAGATGGGAGACAATAAACAAGAAGAATCTACATCAAGTGTCAGCAATACGTCATCATTGGCATCTTCGCTTATGACAAGAATTGTGTCAAATGCGAAATTTGCGGTAGAAATTTTTGACGGGTCCGGACATTTTGGGATGTGGCAAGGCGAGGTTCTAGATGTCCTTTTTCAACAAGGGCTAGATCCGGCTATTGAAGAAAAGAGACCAGATGGTATTGGAGAAGAAGATTGGAGAATAATCAACCGTGTTGCTTGCGGTACCATTCGATCCTACCTTGCTAGAGAGCAGAAATATCCATACACAAAGGAAACTTCTGCAAGTAAATTATGGAAAGCACTGGAGGATAAATTTTTGAAGAAAAACAGTCAAAATAAATTGTACATAAAGAAGAGACTATTTCACTTCACCTATGTTCCCGGTACCACGATGAATGAACATATCACCAGTTTCAATAAGTTGGTCACGGATTTGCAAAATATGGATACAACTTATGATGATGGTGACTTGGCCTTGATGTTGTTGGCATCACTTCCTGACGAGTACGAGCACCTTGAAACTACTCTACTCCATGGAAATGACGAAGTTTCTCTCAGGAGAAGTTTGTTCGGCTTTGTACAGCTATGAACAAAGAAAGCGAGAAAAATAGAAGGGCGGAGAAGGAGAAGCACTGTTCGTGAGGGGTCGTCCTCAAAATCAAACGAGGACAAGGAAAGGAAGATCTAAGTCAAGATCTAAACCCAGCAAAGATGAATGTGCCTTTTGTCGAGAAAAGGGGCACTGGAAGAAAGACTGTCCGAAGTTGAATAATAAGACCAAACATAACAATGGAAAGGTCATTATGAATTCAAATGTTGCTGATTGTGATGATTCGGATTTCTCATTAGTTACAACGGAGCCGTCAACGTCATCAGACATATGGTTGATGGATTCGGCTTGTAGCTATCATATGTGTCCCAACAGGGATTGGTTTGTGAACTTTCAAGAAGGAGAATATGGAGTCGTCCAAACAGCGGATAATAGCCCTCTTACCTCATATGGAATTGGTTCAATACGATTAAGGAACCATGATGGAATGATCAGAACATTAATAGATGTTCGATATGTACCGGGTTTGAAGAAAAATCTCATCTCCGTGGGAGCCCTGGAATCAAAAGGGTTCAAAATTATTGCAGAAAACGGTGTGATGAGAGTATGCTCCGGTGCACTAGTGGTAATGAAGGCCAATCGGAAGAACAATAACATGTACCGTTATCTCGGTAGTACAGTTATTGGGACAGCGATAGTGACATCCAGTGACAACAAAGAGGCAGAAGCAACCAGGCTGTGGCACATGCGCTTGGGACATGCTGGAGGAAAATCCTTGAAAACTCTATCAGATCAAGGATTGTTGAAAGGGTTAAAGGCTTGCAATTTGGAGTTTTGCGAGCATTGTGTCAAAGGAAAACAAACAAGGGTTAAATTTGGTACAGCAATCCATAATACTAAAGGCATTTTGGATTATGTACACTCTGACGTTTGGGGTCCTTCCAAAACACCTTCATTGGGTGGGAAGCACTATTTTGTGACCTTTGTTGATGATTTTTCCCGAAGAGTATGGGTGTATGCAATGAAGAGCAAAGATGAAGTGCTGGGAATTTTTCTCAAATGGAAGACGATGGTGGAGAATCAAACGGGCAGGAGGATCAAGTGTATTCGCACAGACAATGGAGGTGAATACAAAAATGATCATTTCAATAAGGTCTGCGAAAATGATGGCATCGTCCGACACTTTACTGTGAGATATACACCACAACAGAATGGAGTGGCAGAACGCATGAACCGGACCTTGCTGGAGAAGGTACGGTGTATGTTGTCCAATGTTGGCTTGGGCAAAGAATTTTGGGCTGAGGCAATTACATATGCATGCCACCTCATTAATCGCTTACCATCTGCTGCTATTGATGGCAAGACACCATTTGAAAAATGGTATGGAAAGCCTGTTGTAGATTATGACTCTTTGCACGTATTTGGCTCAACTGCATATTATCATGTGACGGAGTCAAAATTGGATCCAAGGGCAAAGAAGGCTATTTTTATGGGAATTACTTCTGGAGTCAAAGGACATCGCTTATGGTATCCTATGACAAAGAAAGTAATATTCAGCAGGGATGTTACCTTCGATGAATCTTCTATGGTAAACAAGGTAACAAATGAAGATACCAAAGAAAATGATGGTGCTTCTAAGCAGGTGGAGTTTGAGGGAAAATTTATTTTTCCTACACAAGAAGCAGAGGAGGAAACAAATGAAGATTATCCTCTGGGAGGAGAGCCAGTAGAGGAGATTCCAACTCAGGAACCTCAACAACAACTTGAATCAATAGCAACCAGCAGGCCAAAAAGGAAAGTAACGAAACCTGTTCGTCTCATAGAGACAGTTGCTTGTGCAACCGCAATTGCAGGTGATGATGTTCCCACCACTTATAAAGATGCAGTCCAAAGTTCAGAAGAAGATAAGTGAAGGATTGCCATGAATGATGAATTACAGTCCCTTCATCAGAATCATACATGGAGATTGGCCAATCTCCCGAAGGGAAAGAAAGCAATTGGGTGCAAATGGGTATTTGCAAAGAAAGAAGGATTTCCTAACCAAGAAGATATTCGCTACAAAGCAAGGTTGGTGGCCAAAGGATATGCTCAAAAGGAGGGAATTGATTACAATGAAGTATTTTCTCCAGTTGTAAAACATTCCTCCATTCGAATTATGTTGGCTTTGGTAGCACAGTTGGATTTGGAACTAGTTCAGATGGATGTAAAAACTGCATTTTTACATGGAAACTTGGAGGAGGAAATCTATATGACTCAGCCAGAAGGATTCAAAGTTGTTGGAAAGGAAAATATGGTTTGCAAACTTGAAAAATCATTGTACGGGTTGAAACAATCTTCTAGACAATGGTACAAGCGATTTGACAAGTTTATGTTGCAGCAAGGGTATAAGAGAACCAAATACGATCATTGTGTGTATTTGCGCAAGCTTAAAAATGGTTCCTTTATATATCTTCTCCTATATGTTGATGATATGTTGATAGCTTCCAAGAATTTGGAAGAAATTGATAAGTTGAAGATTCAACTGAAGAAGGAGTTCGAGATGAAGGATCCGGGTGAGGCGAAGAAAATTCTTGGCATGGAGATAATAAGAGATAGACATTCAAGGAAACTCTGTTTATCTCAGAAAGAATATTTGAAGAGAGTACTACAACGTTTTGGCATAGATGACAAGACTAAGCCGGTTAGTACTCCACTTGCTCCCCATTTTAAGCTAAGTACTACTATGTCGCCATTGGATGAAGCTGAACAAGAGTATATGTCAAAGGTACCATACGCAAATGTTGTTGGTAGCTTGATGTATGCAATGGTCTGTACGAGACCTGACATTTCACAAGTTGTTGGAGTTATTAGCAGATATATGCACAATCCAGGAAAGGAGCATTGGCAAGCTGTGAAGTGGATTCTGCGGTATATTCATAATATTGTAGATGTCGGGTTAATTTTTGAGCAGGAAGACAATCAGTCTGTAGTTGGATATTGTGACTCAGATTTTGCGGGTGATCTGGACAAACGAAGATCAACTACTGGTTATGTGTTTACTTTTGCAAAGGCACCAGTTAGTTGGAAGTCTACTTTGCAGTCAACAGTTGCTTTGTCTACAACAGAGGCAGAGTACATGGCTATTACAGAGGCCGTGAAGGAGGCAATTTGGCTTCAAGGATTGCTAAAGGAGCTTGGTGTTGAACAAAAAGGTATCACAATTTTTTGTGATAGTCAAAGTGCTATTCAATTAGCGAAGAACCAAGTTTATCATGCAAGGACGAAGCACATTGATGTTCGGTATCATTTCATACGAGAAATCATAGAAGAAGGTGGAGTCACAGTGAAGAAAATTCATACTACGGAGAATCCTGCTGATATGCTAACAAAGGTGGTGACTGCGATCAAGTTTCAACATTGTTTGGATTTGATCAACATTGTTGAACACTGAAGATTGAAGATGAAGACACAACCAAAATTTGTTATAGAGAGAAAATTGAAGATGTAGAATTTTTGTCAAGGTGGAGATTTGTTGAAGTTTGACAAAAACTTCATCCCACATCGGTTGGGAAGTGAATTTGGGGGGATTTTCCCCTATAAAAGAAGGCCTAATGTTTAGGATTTAAACACACCTCTCATTTGCCTTCTTATCTTCTCAAGGCATTTGTATCTTCTCTCTTTAGTATTATTTCACTTGTATTTTGGAGTGGAATAAAATATTGGTTGTGTCCGAGGAGTAGGCAAAATTAGCCGAACCTCGTAAATTCTGGTGTTCTTTATATTGTTGCTTTATTGTCTTATTTATTATTTGGTGGCTGCCATAATTTTTGGTATAGTAGTTGTGACTCATTCACACTATATACATTTGGCTTCCGCAACAGCACTTTCATGAGTTACAAGTAGGAAGAGATCGAAGATTATAATGATGATGATCGAGAATAACAAATAAAGTTAGAAAAATACAAAAAAAAATCTAAATTCATTTGATTATAATGTATTGTTATTCGTTTTGAGTCATGTTATATTTTTAGATTATTTAGTTATGATGCAACCTAATAATTATGATAATCATCAAAAAATTATTTGATGATTATATGAGTCTTTTGATTTAAGTAAATAAACATTTATTATTGGGTAGATATGAGGACAATAATAATCTTGTTAAACTAAATGATATAACGTGCTCAAATAAATTAGATAATATTAGATATGGATAACATTTATCAATAATATTCTCCCATCGCGCACGCTGGTTGTAATACTAGTTTAAATATCTATAACATGCAATTACTTTATTTTTCAAGAGTTGCTATTTGTCTGTTATTATTGGTTAATTTAACTTGATGACATTGCACAAATTTAAACAAGGATGACATTGCCTCTCATGTTCATTAAGAGAACTTCCCTCCACTCCCACCAGAAAGAAAACAATAATAAAAGCATCAAGAAAAGGGTGATTTAGGTAATGTTCAAACTTTGAAACTGCATGACAAATAATACACCAAAAAGCAATGGAATTCTTTTTTGAGTAATATACATTAAGCAAACATTGCTCAATATACATACTCACTGTATATTTTAACCAAATAGTTAACACCCATACCCTAGAATAAATTAATACTATTATAAAGACCAAATTAGCCCCATAATAACTCAGACCTAAAGCCAACTGGTAGAACTGCTTGTCATTGAATTGCCAAAAGAATAAATTAATACTGTTGATAAGGACCAACTTAGCTCACACAAGTCAGCCATAGATGACCCCTAAAGTGAATTGGTAGGTCTGCTTGTTATTTTTTGCCAAAGGAATTGAATTAATAACCCTACAAGTCCCCAAGGTCTGGGACCGTTCATTACTATCTTCTTATTATATGCCACTACACTCAAATATCTTTGTAATTTATTCGTGTATTTTGATATTTTTTGTTGCTACAGTGAAATACTGTTATCAAGAACATATATTATAACATAACATTTTTAAAGTCGGTTCTGAAAAAACATAACTTTTAGAATAAATGGTAGTTACATAGAAATACTGTTATAAAGAAATATGACTCTAAAAGTATTGGGAGGAGGCATGTCATGTTATAAGATACAACTCAACTACCAAAGGAAGTGTTTGTTAGCAGAGAAAGAGACAAATCCCAAAATAAAAAAGATACAAATCATTATATTTTAACATGAAAAACACTTTGATCGAAGGTAAAAATCATGGGATCACAACGAACAAAGTAAATTTCACTATAATAATAAAAGGGTTACTGAACTTCAAATTGCCTAAACAACAAGTGTCACCAGTGGCGGAGGCAGAATATTTGCGAAGGGGGTTCAAAAATTTTAAAAGTCAAATACACAATGAAGCTAGCCAACCGAAACAAAAAAAAAATAGATGCTACCAGATTTTATTAATAGAAAGAAAAGTTCTCAACACAAAGATAGTGTTAAGATAAACATATCATAGTAACAAGACTTTTAAAAGAGAATATACAAAAAATAAGTCTTGTATTAGTTACAAGTACCTAATGATTAATGAGATCAACAAAAAATAACTAAGTACATTATTATAAATGCACACGACGAGGTTTCATATCTTGAAATGTTTTAACACTAGCATCACTAGAAATACTATCAAACACATTTTTTTCTACACAAGGCACGAAACAACCGCTAAAGAACTCATCATTCATTCGACTTTGTAAGTAATTCTTGATAAACTTCATCACCGAAAAAGCTCTTTCAATGGATGCAATAGCAACGAGCAGAAGCAAAGCAAGTTTCACTAAGCGAAATACAAGAGGATAAGATGAATGCTTCTTTGTCTGAAATAATCTTTTTGAAAGATCACAAAGCCCATGTAAATCGGAGAATCTTTCATCAACATCACGAACATCAATAATATAACATGCAAACTTATTCTCAAGAGCAACCATACTAAGTATATCAAAGCCATCAGTATACAACTTAACCATTCTTATTGTTTTCCTAATGTCAAAACTTGAAAATGAGTTAATGGGATTCAAACAAGCAATTCCATGAAGCAAATGAGTTGTCACTTCGTCAAATTCATTATGTTCTTGAATTTAAAAATCAATAATTTTGCAAAATACATTAACCCAATATGATGTAAGGTTGTATAATCATCAGGTTTACGACGTGATCTTAAAGAACTAACATATATCTCATCAAACTGAGGTATCAAAATATCATATTTGATACAAAATGCAGATATCTCCAATACTGAATCTGGAAAGACAAAAAGGTTATTTACATTTTAAGTTCACCATACACTAAAACCAAAAAAAAGTTCACCATACACTATTTCTTTAATATTCTTTTATCGTGTTTGAATATGTCAAAAAGACAGAGAGGTCGGCGGCAGAACAAGATTCATTAACCAAAATTTAAGAATCAACAATAAAACATTAATAAAATTCTAAAAAAGTTAGAAAGAACATGGAATTTGCCTAGGATGCCATTGTCATGATAGATGAAACGTCGACGACATGGCACCAGGTGACGACTGGCAAAACAATGGAGAGAATTGAGACGCGACTGGTGAGGTAGAAAGATAGAAGAAATAGAGAGCGGGTGGCACCAAGTAACCAACAAAGAGAGAGAGAGAGTTTTAGGGATCATTTAACCCAAAATCCCTAAATTTAAAAAAATAGAAGTAGTCACGTTTTTGGGGTAAATGGTATTAAAAGAGACGACGTCGTTTAAAATTTTAAAAAAAGGTCTCAAGCGAAAAGATTAGATTGTGACTGACAGAAATTGAACATGCGACCTGCTACCAAATTTGAACCCCCTTAACCACTAAGCCAAGCTTTTGGCTTGTACAAGGGGGTTCAACATATTATATCTATACAAAAAAATTAAAAATTACCATTTATAAACAGTATAATTTTTTGACGAAGCACCAATAGAAACAAGAACAAGAACAAATTAATTAAAGAAATAAGAGAAACTGCCCAAAAATGAAGCTGCTTTTTAGGACTCAAAATCGGATGCTACAGACCTTAAAATTTGATCTTCACCATTAAAATTAAATACCAAAATATGAGGAACACTCAATTAAAATTTTAGTACGATCAAAAATTAAACTAATCGAAAAATGCAATTTGAACCCGGTGTAATGATCTGATAAGTTGCTTTGAGCTTTAATCTTGTGTCCAATAGTTTGACACTTTGAGTAGGTTTATATAATATACTATAACTTTCTTGTATTCCGGTTTAGTTTTAAAGTTTTTTGGGATTGATTTTGAAGAATGCCTCTCGATTTGAAATCTTTAAGTTGGAAGAGTTGACGAAGATTTGACTTTTAGATAAACTGACTCCCAATCAAGTGTTTATGGTTCTGAAATGTTTGTATGATGATTTTAGACTTGTACGTATGTCCGAATTCGGGTTTGGATGTTCCTAGAAGGATTCAACACTATTTGTTGTAAGTTGGCAATTTGAAGAACTTATGAGTTCATAAGTTGACCAAGAGTTTATTTTGATGTTATTGGACTCCAATTGGTACTCGGAGACTTTGGATAGGTATATGTAGTTGAATTGAACTTGTTGCAAAGTTTAGAAGTAATCTGAAGTGTTTAAGTGTGATTCGGAGACTCTTTTGATAGAATGAAGATTTAACAACTTAAGAAAACTCTATTCAATTTGATTCTCGATTCTTTGTTGTGATGCTCTCGTGGGTGTTCACATGCTTTGGATAAGTTCGGAAATATAATTGTACTTATTAATATGATTGGATAGCGTCCCGAGGGGATCAGGTATGTTTTGCATCATTGGTTGAGAAACTAGTTAAGGATTTGGAATTTGATCATGGTCAATATCGGGTCGAGATGACCTTTTTATGGTATTTTGAGTGCTCTATCAGGCCCGTAGCATGTTTTATGATTGAAAGTCATATATGATTTGTGTCCGAGAGGTTCCAAACGAGTTCTGGGTGCTAAGACAAATATTTTCTTATTCCTAGTTTTTTTCTAGGTGTAAACAATTACGAAAATGCTATTTATATCCCTGAAATTTCAGACTTCCTTTAAAACTTCAAAATATTATATCTCCCTCATTTAAGTCCAAATTGGGTAATTCAAAAGGCTGTCTTGGGTGTAATCTCACATTGATTATGTTGGACTTAACAAATGTGCATTTCGGGGTAATCCAGATTTGATTCGAGCTAGAACTGTTACTTTTTTTTTTACTTGTTTCTGAATTTAGTCACTTTTTCTCACAAAGTTATATTTTCTTGATGAAGCGGTGTCACATAAAATCGATTTACTCAATGTAAATCTGCCCCTAGGGGCACCATGCACTTCGGGTGCCACATAGTCCAATTTGAAACCTGCATAACAGATCTTAGTAATGTCGAAATTATCCTAAATGGAGGTCTTCTTCCCTAGATCTTGCTCTTCTTAAACTTCATCTGCCCAGGATAATTTTTTTGTCCCATTTGAGCTTGGAGACCCTTCTTCCTCACTTTCAACTGTTACGTTTCATTAACTTTCAAAGCTATTGTTTCATTTACCTACGTATATCCAATTTTATACCCATTATAGATCCTAGCTTTATTGCTTTTTCCACAGATAGAGTGACTTCTGATGATTGTTGGACATGCTTTCCTCTCTTCAGAAGTTGTGCTCCGTGTTGCACTGTTTTGCCCGAGCCATTAACACATTCTTACTAAATATGAGCTCACTTTAAGGCTATGCGAGTACGCACCTGCCATCAACCCCAATGCAGCTGCGATGACACTAGAACAACTATGTTTCAACAAATCTTCCAACTCCAATTTGATTCTCTAACCATCCGAAATCGACCCAAAGCCCCCCGGGACCTAACAAAATACAACCACAAGCCTTAAAACATAATACAGACTTAGTCGAGCCTTCAAATCACATCAAACAACATTACAAACACAAATCACACTAAAATTCAAGTTTAATGAACTTTAGAACTTCAAACTTTTACATCCGACGCGAAACCTATCAATTCCAGTTCGATTGACTTCAAATTTTGCACACAACTCATAAATGACATGACAGACCTTTTCCAACTTTCGAAATCGAAATATGACCCTGATATCAGAAGGTCCACCACCGGTCAAACTTTTTAAATATCACCTAACTTTCCAACATTTGCCAATTAACGTTGAAATGACCTACGAACCTCCAAGTCAACATCCGGATACACTCCTAAAACTAAAATAACCACACAGAGTTATTTAAATCGATGAAACTCGATTTTGGCGTCATCTTAAAAAAAGTCAAACTATGATAAACTCTTACAACTCAAACTTCCATCCTAGGGCTATGTGTCCCATTCCTCTCCGGAACTCACCCAAACCCGACAACAAGACCTCAACAAGTTGAATTAGCATAAAATGATATAGATGAAGCAATAAATAACGGATCGGGGCTAATATTCTCAAAAGGACCGACCAGGTCGTTACATCCTCCCCTACTAAAACAAATGTTTATCCTTGAACGAGTATAGAGACATGCCTGAAGTGGTGTAAAATGAGGATAATGGCTATGCATATCCTGCTCAGCCTCCTTGCCTCCTTGACAAGATGACCCTTCTACAGAACCTTTATTGAAGCAATGCTCTTTGACCTCGACTTTCGAGCCTACCTATCCAAAGTGACCACCAGCTCCTCAACATAAGATAGATCCTTCCCCAATTGGAGTGAGCTGAAGTCTAACACATAGGACAGATCATCATTATACTTCCAGAGCATAGAAATATGAAACACTTGATGAACTCCAGAGAGACTAGGCGGTAGTGCAAGTTTGTAAGCCACATGTCCAACCTTCTCAATAATCTCAAAGGGTCTGATATACCTAGGGGTTAACTTGCCCTTCTTTCTTACCCTTATAACACCCTTCATAGGAAAAACCTAGAACAAGATCCGTTCCCAACCATAAATGCGGTGTCGCGAGCCTTCTGATCTGAATAACCTTTTTGTCTCGATTAAGGTGTAGGAAGTTGATCGAGAATCAATTTAACCTCTTCCAAAGTATCATAAACCAAGTCTGTACCTAGTAGCCTAGCCTCACCGGACTTAAATCAACCTATCGGAGACCGCCACTGCCTACAATACAATACCTCATATACTAGCATTTGAATGCTTGACTGATAACTGTTATCATATGAAAACTCTGCAAGTGGAATGAATTTATCCCAAGCACCCTCAAAATCAATCACAGACGCGCGAAGCCTATCCCCCAATATTTGAATAGTATGCTTAGACTGTATGTCCGTCAGAGCAACTCCACCCAAGTACCAAACTCTCGTTGTACGGCTCTGCAAAACCATGATTTAAACTTCGTACCCTGATTAGATATGGTAGATACCGACATGTCATGAATCCTGACAATCTCACAAATGTAAATCTTAGCCAGCTTCTCCGAAGAGTGAGTAGTAACCATATGAATAAAATGAGCTGACTTGGTCAATCTATCCACAATCATCTAAACTACATCAAACTTCTTCTGAGTCCACGGGAGCCCAAAAATGAAATCCATAGTGATCCGCTCCCATTTTGCACTCCAAAATCTCTAGCTTATAAAGCAATCCACCTAGTTGTTGATGCCCAAACTTCACATGCTAACAATTTAGGCGACAACCTACACATTCCACTAGTCTTTCTTTATCTGCCACCAATAGTGTTACGTCTTGATACATCTTCGCGGCACCCGGATGAATAGAGTACCGCAAATTGTGAGCCTCTTGGAGAATCAACTCAGCAAGCCATCTAGGTTAGGTACACATAGCCTGCTTTGTATCTATTATACACTATGTGCTCCAATAGTGACCTCCTTTGCGTCCATGTGCTTAACTATGTCCTTAAGGACAAGCAGATGGGTTCATGATACTGACAATCTGTGATAGATCATAAAGAGAAGTTTGAGAAACCACACAAGACAAAACTCGTCTTGGCCCGAAAATATCCAATCTAAGAAATTGGTTGGTCAAAGCCTGAACATCCAAGGATAAACGTTTCTCTACTACAGGTATATATGCTAAGCTACCCAAACTCTTTTCCTTGCGACTCAAAACATAAGCCACCATATTGTTCTTCCGGAGATGATAAAGAGTGGTGATGTCATAAACATTAAGCAGCTCCAGCCATCTCTGTTGTTGGAGTAAATATCCTTATGTTTAAACACATGATGTTGACTCCGATGATCGATGTAGACCTCATAAAGGACACCATACAAATAGTGTCGCCAGATCTTCAAGGCGTGAACATAAGCTACTAACTCAAGGTCCTGGACATCATATTTCTTATTATGCACCTTCAGTTATCTGGACGAGTATACAATCACCCTACTATTTCTTTCAAAACCACGTCGAGACCAATGCGTGATGCATCACAATACATTATATAGGACCCCGAACCAATAGGCAATACCAACACTGGGACAGTAATCAAACCTGTCTTGAGATTTTGAAAGCTCTCCTCACATTCCTCGGTCCACCTGAATGGAGAACCCTTCTGGGTCAATCGGGTCACGGGTGCTACAGTAGATTATCAACCCTTTACGAATCAACTACCATACCCCTCCAAGACAAGAAAACTTCGGTTCTCTATAGTTGAGGACAGTCTAGGCCAACTCTACACTCCTTCAATATTCTTCGGGTCTACCTTAATCCCCTTGCTTATTACTACATGACCCAAAAATGTTACTGAATCTAGATAGAATTCACACCGAAAACTTCACATATAACTTCTTTTCCCTCAAATTCAGAAGCACAATCCTCAAGTGATTCTCATGATCCTCCCAGCTCCAGGGGTACACCAGGATGTTGTCAATAAATACAATGACAAAAGAGTCAAGATAATGCTGAAATGCATTGTTACTCAAGTACATGAATTCCACCGGGGCGTTAGTCAGCCTAAACGACATAACAAGGAACTCTTACTGACCATATCGAGTATCTAAAGCAGTCTTTGAGATATCTAGCTCCCGAATCTTCAACTGATGTATCATGAATGCAAGTCAATCTTAGAGAACACTTTGGTCCTCTGAAGCTAGTCAAATGGTCATCAATACAAGGAAATGGATACATATTCTTCACTGTAACCTTGTTCAATTGGTAATAATCAATATATATTCGCATAGAACCACCCCTTTCTTTAAAGACAAAATAGGAGCACCCCAAGCCAACACACTAGCTGAATGAATCCCTTATGAAAAAACTCTTGCAACTGCTCCATTAACTCTTTCAACTCTGCTGGGGCCTTACAATAGGGTGGAATAAAATGGGCTGAGTGCCCGGTAACAAATCACTACCAAATTTGATAGCTCTGTCAGTGGCATACATGGAAGATCCGCCGCGAATACATCTGGATAATCCCTCACAAGCAGAACTGACTCGATGGAACTCTCACATAAGCTAGATAAATGCCACACCCCTTCCCAACCATCTGTTGAGCCTTTGGAAATGAAATAACTCAGCTAGGAACATAATCTATGGTACATCACCACTCTAGTCATGATAGACATAGAATTGCCAACGTCACCATCTTGGCAGGACAATGCCTAAAATAACATTAAAATCCACCATACTAAATAACAATAAATCACTAAAAACAACCAAACATGACTGGTACACATAGTCAACACAAAAAGAATCTCCTAGTGGTGTAGACACATAGATAGGAGAGCTCAAAGAATCACGGGCTACACCCAAATACAGAGCAAAATAAGATGACCTATAGAAATAAGTGGATCCTGGATCAAATAAACTAATGCATCTCTTTGACAGACTGGAGAAAAACCTGTGATGATAGAGTTAGATGAAACTACGTCTTTTCTAGACAGAATGGCATACTATCTGGTCTGGCCTCCTCCTTTAGAGCGACCTCTACCAGTTGAACCTCTACCTCTACTAATCGGTTTGAATATCAAACCTGGATGTAAGTATTTCTCTGGCTCATCATTGATTAACACAATTCCCCGTAGAAACTTTTGCCATTCATTGGACAGAGTGTGGGTGGGATTGATAAACTCACGTCGTGGGGATCCCTGGCTTCGGTTGAATGAAAGTAGGGCTCCAAATTTTCAGCACATGACGTAGCCTTTTAGACCAGCAATATACCTTGATGAGGGGATTCCCCTGGGAATATGAGAATAAATATAGACGTTAGGCTCTCAAAAGAAGTCCCCAAGTGGGGGTTCGTTCAAGCTCGAGCTACATGGAAGCTTGATATATACTCAGTGTAGATGGCCTTAAGGCATGCAGATAAATCTCGAATGGGGCTTACCCGGGATTAGATAATACCTCGAGGCCAAGCCCATATAAGTAGGTTTTTAGAGCTTATCTTCTTTTGAGAGAGGTCTTCGTGATCGAGTATTATTTAGAGGCTTTATGGCAATGTCTCTTAGGAGAGTATCCCCTTCTTAGTGATATCAATGGCTTCCCGAAGCCTATCTTCCTTTTGATGGAGGTGCTTGAGATCGGGTACCAACTCGGGACTTGGTTGATGCGAGGGTCTTTAACCCAAAAATGTGGTATGGCGGGGTCAAGTGTATGACATGGTTAAGAAATGATCGAGGTGATTCTATTGGCATATTTTCCCAAAGTGAGAAATGTTTTAGTCAGTATTTTTAATCGGCCTTTGAGGCAGGCGGATAGTTGCTGCTTTTTCCATGTATAGGGTTGCCTTCCCCCTTTTGAAGATTCTGATATTCTGAGTAGTTATTCTTCTTTGTAGAGCTTTTTTTTCTTGGGTCAAGGCTTTCACCATTTCCATTTTGAGGGCATTGCTCTGATTTCTAGTTTATCATAGTTATGGATGCCATATCAAGGTCTGCTCGGTGTGGAGAGGGGATTTCCGCCCTTGAAAGCTTTTTGAACCAAAATGCTTGGGACCCCAAGCTTTTAGCTAGCTTGAGACCAGCAATCATTACCTCATACTTGCCCTCATTGTTAGTCAACCTATAAGTTTTAATAGATTGTATAATAGTGTTACCTGTAGGTTACTTCAAAAAGATACGAATCCTGAACCCTTTCACATTCGATGCACCGTCCGTGAAGAAGGTCTATACCTCTAATAATGTGCCCGATTTTAACATAAGTTCTTTTTCTACTTTGGTCACGATGGTTAGTGCAAAATCGGCTTTGAAGTTAGCTAAACTTTGAGATTGATGGTCGTTCGGGATTGATATTCGATATAATAACCGCCAAGTTCGATTGCATAATTGGCCAATCGGCCTGATATATCGGCCTTATGTAAAATATTTCAGAGAGGATAAGTAGTTAACACACATATTGGATAACATTGAAAATATGGCTTTAGCTTCCTAGATGCGCTTATCAATGTGCGCGCTAATTTTTCTAAGTGAGGGTATCTAGTTCCAACATCTCTTGGAGTTCGACTTACATAATAAATAGGGAATTGTGTACCTTGATCTTTTCGAACTAGTACCCCACATACCACTATCTCGTATACTACCAAATATAAATAAAGCTTTCCATCTACCCTCAGAGTGTGAAGCAAGGGTGGGCTCGATAAGTATCGCTTTAATTCCTCTAAAGCTTGCTGGCGTTTCGGGGCCATGCAAAATCTATTTTATTTTTTTAGCAATGAAAATAACCTGTGACTTCGGTCTGACGACCTTAAAATGAATCGACCCATGGAGGCTATTCATCTTGTTAGCCTTTGCACGACTTTCACACTATCCATGATTGTGATATCTTCGATGGACTAGTTCTTATTGGGGTTGATCTCGATCCCCAATTAGATACCATGAAGCCGAGGAACTTTCCCAAGCCAACTCTAAAGGCTCATTTTTCCAGGCTAAGCTTCATGTTGTACTTCCTCAATATTTTGAATGTTTCCTGCAAATGAGTTAAATGGTCCTCTACGCACGTGGACTTAACTAACATATCATCAATGTAAACTTCCATTGATTTACCTATCTATTTCTCGAACATTCTATTAACTAAGAGTTGGTATGTAGCTCCAACATTCTTTAGCCCGAAGGGCATTACGTTATAACAATATGTTCCAAACTTAGTGATAAACGAAGTCTTCTCCTGGTCTTCCGGGTTCATATGAATTTGATTGTACCTTGAGTAGGCATCGAGAATAGTTAGAATCTCCTGGCCAACCGTTGCATCGATCATGCGATCAATGTTAGGTAATGGAAAAGAGTCTTCAGGGCATGTCTTATTTAAATCCTTATAATCTACACACATTCTAAGTTTGTTTCCTTTCGTATGAACTACAACTACGTTGGCTAACCATTCGAGGTATTTTACCTCCTGAATAGACCGTATTTTAAGAAGTTTGGTTACTTAATCATTTATGAATGCATGTTTCACCTCGAACTAGGGCCTGTTTTGTTTTTCTTTACCGGTTTGAACCTGTGATCGAGGCTTAGCCGGTGTGTTGTTATGTTCGGTGGGATCCCTGTCATGTCTAAATCGAATGAAGCAAAACAATCCGTATTATCTATAAAAATTTGAATACATTTTTTCTTGACTTTGGGGGTTAGTCTTGTTCCCAGGTGTGAGCACGTGATTTTTACCCTACACATGAGTTATTCCTATAAAATTCAAAATAAATGATTTTTCCTTATTTTTTAAATTTTGTGTGAATTTTGTGTTAGTTTTTTGCATGTTATTTGCGTGTGATAAATGAAAATACAAAAATTTGCATCTTTAGGAAATTAATTCTTTTTCTAACAAATTAAAGAAAAAATCAAAAAAATTAGTTAGCTTTTAAAATAAAAAATTGTCAAAAAAGAGGTAATTAGTTTAATTTTTAATAAGTTTCAAATAATTACAAAGTAGAATAAATACAAAATAGAAAAAAAAAATACAAAAGAATAAAATACAAAAATACATAGATATAAGAGTTAATTAAGGGAAAAAGCAATAAATGAAGAAGAGTTGGGCCAAAGTTTAAATACCCAATCCCTTAGCCCAGCCGGTTCAGACGCCCCAGGCCCAGGCGGGTATCCAGCCCAAACCCGTTTCCCCCCCTTATCTAATCTCAACCGTCCGTGATATTTAATCTTACGGTCCGTATTCAATCTTACAATTTAATCCATTACAACCTTAATATACCCAAAGTCAAATAAAGATACAAGACTTCTGTAACGACCCGGCCTGTCGTTATGGGAATTTCCACACCGTTACCTTGCAATTACATATTTTTATGCTTTTATAACAGTATTAGAGTACATCGGGTGAGTTAGGAGTGATTTGAATTGAAAATGAAACAAATGGCATGTTTGAAGAAAGCTTGAATATGGAAAGTCAACCAAGAGTTGACTATTGAGTTAGAGTGCTCGGAACCGGATTCTGATGATTCGACTAGTTCCGGGGGATCATTTATGACTTAGGAGAGCAATCGGAATTGAATTCGGAGGTCCGGTGTAGAAATAGGCTTGAATTGGCTAAGGTTGAATTTTGGCGAAATCCGAACGGTAGGTGAGATTTTGATCCGGGGGTCGGAATGGAATTCCGACAATTGCAGTAGCTTCGTTAGGTGATTTTGGATGTGCCTGCAAAATTTCAGGTCATTCGGACGTCGTTTGGTCGGGTTTTTGATCGAATGTGTAATTCGGAAAGTTTTAAGAAATTTAGGCTTGAATCCGTGTGTAATTGGTGATTTTGATGTTTAGGGTGGTGTTTTTATGATTGGAACAAGTTCGTATCTTATTTTGGAGTATGTTGGTGGTTTTCGTTGGGGTCCCGGGGGCCTCGGGATGAGTTCGGGGGTCCAAACGGACCAATTTGTGCCAAAAGGCACTGCTGTTCTGCTGCAATAATTGCAGAGAATTTTTGTTCATCGCGATCGCGGGAGGTGTGATGCGATCGCGTAAGGTCCACGGGTTGTGCATCGCGATCGCGTGGTGATGTCTGCGATCGCGTAGGTCAATGGCGGAATGCAGTGCGATCGCGATTGGGTTCACGCGATCGCGTAAGGTCAAGTCCGGATGCAATGCGATCGCGTGGATGGAGTTGCGATCGCGTAGGGATCTTCTGTTGTTCACTGCGATCGCGTGCCAAAGGCTGCGATCGCGTAGAGGAAAAATCAGACCCCAGGGATTTGTGCATCGCGATCGCGTGCCAAAGGCTGCGATCGCGTAGAGCAAATTGCTCTGGCAGTGAGTTTAATTACAGAACATTTTACATACGGGTTTCATTCATGAACCCTCCATTTTTGAGTTCCAAGAGAAGAAATTGACGGGAGATTGTTGGGAAATCATCGGGGTTTCGTCGGAGGTAAGTTTATGGCTTAATTACATCATTTTAACATGAAATCCTTGGTTAATTCCCTGTAAATGGAAGATTAATTGTGGGTTTGACCCCTAAGCCTAAATTGAAGAAAAGCACCGATTTGAGTGGGCAAACGGAGTCCGATTTTGGTAAATTTTATATGTATGGACTCGTGGCGAGGCGAGGGTTCCAGAAATGTGAATTTCGTAAATTTTCGGAATGTGGGCCCGGGGCTCGGGTTTTGGCAACTTTGGGAATTTTGATGTAAATTGAGTTATTTCGAATGGGTTGTGTTTAATTAGCCTATATTGATGTATTCTCATTGATTTTGAGCAGATTCGGCATTCAAGGAGATTGAATTGCGAGGCGAGCTCAAGGCGGATTAAGGCTTCTATCGGATCGAGGTGAGTGGTGGTAGTAAATAATGTACTGAGGGTTTGAAACCCCGTACTTGCACTTTACAGTGCTATGTAGAGATGAGACACGCGTCATGTGACGAGCGTGGTGGCATTGGGATTTGGGGATTGGACTTGGTCCTTCCCGACTAATAGTATACTGTGTATTATGACTGATAATGAGATTATAAATGTGTAGTTGGGCTAATAGCCATGTTTGGGGCCTTGTGCCGATCTGTAGAGCATTAGGGAACCTATAGAGCTAGGTGACCCTTATATCGTGTTAGATACATAAACTCAGCCATAGTTATAACTGTATAGCATATCATGAGCCAGTATTAGATGTGTACTTGGAGGTAGACATAGGGTGGAATTCCTTATTCTAGCTGAGTGAGCCTGAGAGGCCAGGTCTATATTGACTGGGATAGGGTCGAGGACCTATTGCGAGGTATTATATATATATATACCTATATTGGATCGGGTTGCACGCCGCAGCAGTATATATATTGGATCGGACTGCACGCCGCAGTAATATACATGTGGGACGGACTGCACGCCGCAGTATTATTGCGTTTGGGCTGTAGGAGCCCCTTCGGAGTCTGAGTCTGCACACATTCCAGTGAGCGCGGTATTATAATATTATATGTATATATATATAATTTGGATCGGACTGTACGCCGCAGTAATATATGGTGGACCTGGCTGCACGCCACAGTATCATAGCGCTTGGGCCTAAGGAGCCCCTCCGAAGTCTGCACACACCCCCAGTGAGCGCCGTCGACGTTAAATGGCTGCACGCGGCAGCGGTATATGTATTGGAGCGGGCTGCACGCCGCAGCATTATACTTATTGATATTCATATATATACTAAAATACTGATATGATATAGACATATGTATATGTCTCCATATATTGAGATAGATGTATATCGTAGTGGTATGAGTGAGAATGTGGTCAGGTGTGGGACCTAGATGGCATAGATGTGGACTGGATATTGGGGGTATTCATTATAGTGATGACTTACCCGTGAGGTTACCCTTAGAACTGTATAGTGATAGTACAGGTGTTCTCACTTCCAGTCGTTGTTTATTATTGTTACTCACTGAGTTGAAATATACTCACCCCACTCCCCCGCATTTTTGTGTGTGCGGATATACATGATTAGGAGGGCAGTTGAGCTATCGCAACTGTTTGTGTTATCGCCATTCTATGGAGACTTCGAGGTAGCTGCCGACGTCCGCAGGACCCGATATTTCTTCCTACTGTCTTGATTTATGTATTGATTATTTCTTTCCGCTCCGATCTTTGGTTGTAAACCTTATTACACTTACGTTCTTTAGAGGCTCATGACTCTTGACCCTTCGGTCTGAGGGAGTTAATATGTTTTGGGACTTGGTTCCCTGTTTGATATATTTATATCACTGTTGCTCATGACTTGATATGCTTAAATGGCCTAAAGAGAGCTTCTAGCCCCGTTATTGTTATTGATTGGTCAGGCTGGCTTAGCAATGTGCTAGGCGCCATCACGACCGGATTTGGGGTCGTGACAAGTTGGTATCAGAGCCTAGGTTTACTAGGCCTCGTGAGTCTTGAGCCGGTTAGTAGAGTCTTGTGGATCGGTACGGGGACGCCTGTACTTATCCTCGGGAGGCTGCGAACCTTTAGGAAACACTTCACACTTCTTGGAATTCTTATCGTGCGTACTTGATTCAGCTTGAAATATAATTTTTGAAATTCCTTCCACACGTCTGTGTACGCATCGAGCGCTCAGTAATAAATTTGCCTTGATGGCTTATGATTCCCCAATCGAGGGACGAGATATAATCTCTATGAGTTCATGTTGGGCCTGTCTGGAAGACTTGAGGCGAAATCATTGTCTATGGCTTGAGCACCAAGGTGCTAATTTCACGAGTCGGTATTATGAAGTTTATACGATCGGTATTGATATTAATTGTGAAAATGGCAGTTTAATAATGGGAAAGTTGTAAGGTATTCGGTTCTTATTGTGATTTGATGCGTAGCACTAGCTATGGGTGTGAGAAATATTTTCATCGCCTCTTAATTGGAAGGTAAAGTGCCTTATGTGTAGTGGAACGAGTTCAAACTCAGGAAGACTAAAGTGATTATGCTATGTGTATCGTGGTGAAAGGTATTTGATATATGTTATGATTCGAGCAGGTGCAGTACATGCTCAGGTATAATTGTGATAATATGATTCGTATAGTATTGAGATTTAATGTTGTTGAAATACATTGTGATATCTTGTTGAGTTGTGGAAGTATTGTTAGAATGGTTTGGTGATTCTCTGGCAGGTGGATAGGCCAATTTACAAAGGAAACTCTGCCGAAATTTTTGGAAAATTCGGGACTTAGAAAAGATTTTGTCACCTAAAGAGGGGGCGTAACTGTTGTGTGTGAATGAATGCAAGAATTGCAAAAGAGTTAATATTTCTGATGATTCGAATCTCCGCCGAAGCTTGTAAATGACTTGAGTTTAATCTAACTAGAACTTTGTGGCATCATTTGAGTAATACTGATATGAGTGGTTGAAAGTGCTTCGATGAATGGCTTCGAGCTAAGTTGGGGAGGTTGCTATTGATTAACTGATTGCACTATTGTGTGCTATGTTGATTCTGTCTCTAAGTATGTTGGGAAAATTCTGATAAAGGTTATGGTGCTTCGTAGATGTGAAGAAATACTAGGGTATTTTGAACTGAGGTTGGTAAGGAATGCTTGGTATATAGAAAAGAGTGATAGCTAATAGTATCTGTATGTAATCATGATCTGCAGTGTCAGAATTCTAATAAGGCACGAGTGGTTCTGTTCAATAAGACAGTTGAATTACAGCTGAATAAGGATGATTGACGCCCGAGAATTGTTTGCGGTGTTCAAGACTTTGCTTGTAACGGTAAGGTGTCTTAAGATTGTGTATATGGCTAAAGATGGCGGTTTCGTTAGAAAAGATCAAGGCTTGTGTTATATCATGAGAATGATGGGATTCTACGTATCCGTATTGGGAAGTAATAATAACGTGTGGTTGAATGTGGTACTTTTGGGAAACATTGAGAGAGTATTCAGTGGCCTATGGGTCTCAGGCCGTGTGGTCTTGTGTACGAGTCTTGTGTGGTAAAAAGGGTTGAGGCGTTGTCGTACTACAGTAAAGGCTGATATGAAATTAGAGATGAATCAGAAAGGAAACTGGGTAAATGGAACAACTTGTTAATAAACCAGAATGGTATAAAAAGGAATACGATTGATTCCTGGTATGTGGTTGAAGTAAGGAGTCTTGCAGATATTGTGCAATAAAGCTTTTGAGTGTTGGCAGTCGTGTAACCCAATATGAGTATAATATGGGTATAAGGACTCAGTCCTGGCAGTTTAACTTATGCAATGTGATTGGGAGAAAGAGTTTATGATGTGTTTGAATGTGGTTTGAAAAATGAGTGTATTTCCTGTTGGTATGCAAAGCTTGGAATGTGTAATGAGTTTTCTCTATATGAGATCATAAAAGTCCTTGACTAGTTGATTGCGTCGATGTTTGCGGCGTAGGAAAGGGATAAGAATTTCCATGTTATCTTAGTATGGTATACGCGATGTGTTATGGAAAGTTGATAATGGTATATTCTAGGTTTTGAGAACAGTTCATAATATATGGGAAGTCAATAAAATTATTGAGCAGCGCGAACAACTGCAGATGAATTAAGAATCGATCTTTCTGATGATTTAAGAAAACGGTACTGCTATTCTATTAACTTGGCAGGGAATATGATCCAAAAATGACAAGGTAATGTAAACTGATGATATCCAGTGGTATGGTGGTATTCTCTTGTGGGATCGACTGTAATAATTGAGTCGTTGATGACATAGTGAAATTTATGAATGGCTTTCTTGGGATGAATGGACGCTTGAGGTGCGTTATGTAATCGCACGGTGAAGTACGGAATCAGGCATAGTGATTCCTGTGTTATGTATGTGTTGGAGACTAGAAGTTCTCGTAATCCGCCTATGCAGTGGTTGTATATCGTGTGTATTAGCACCGTTTAGCTCTTAGCTTGATATGATGAATTTGGGTTATGATACCTTATTTCAGACTGGGTGACATAAGCCAGGTCGTCTAGACTAATGTGATATGGGCTATGTCGGAAAATGGCACAAATTGCGTAGCAGAGAACATCAGAGTATGCTCCAACAGAGTAGTTGTACACAGGACCAGCGGACGGCTGGTAGGCATTGCTTTGTCAGTTGGACCTTAGTGGCGGATGTTAGTGTAGAAGTATCTACCATTGATTCAGTTCCAGTATTGGGGAAACTTTGACGGGTGCAATGCAGGTGGCCGAGCTTGAGGCTATGTATATGTTGTTGCAATGAGCGACTTGTCTCGATGTGCATTCCCTTTGCTAGGTGTATTCGTGGATCGGGTGGCACGCCGCCACAGGTATAGTATTTGGGTCGGGTGGCACGCCGCCACATGTATGGTATCGGGATCGGGTGGCACGCCGCCACATGTATGCTGTTGGAACGGGTTGCACGCCGCAACAGAATATTGTGAAAATGTAGTTAGTGGTATATTACCGTGTATGCAGTACTTCCTAGCTTCTGAGGAATAGTCCGTATTAGGCATCGCTCGGGGAATAGCACATCGGTTGTGTCCTTTCAGGATTTGATAGCGAATATCATTGTATCACCGCAAGTGTGATTGATTGCTTGAGTCCAGACATAGATATGCGTGTGGCTGACCGTTTGAGCTTGGTAACTTGAGGTGCTTCATGAGAATTGGTGTTCGGATAGAATGATGAATTGTGGCAAAGCCACGTGATGTTATGACCTTTCGAGGAGGATTCAGGTACTCTAATTCTATGATGTGAGACAAGATTTCAGTTATGTGTTGTGATGGTATTGAGGAATTTGAATTATAGCTCTTGTGTGTGAGCCGGTTGTCATGATTCGAGCGTGTTCAGATCGTTCTTATTGGAGCCTATGTTGTGCTCGTCGTGGCTTAGGCCGGTGTTGAGGTGTCATATCACCAGTGCGGTGTGTTAGAATCGAAATAACCGTTGGAGTCATTAATAAATACGAGCATATTGGATCTTAGCTTGTTAGAAAGGTAAAAATCGAGGTTTGGCTCCGAAACCTATTGTGGTATCAGTTAAAAGTGAAATGGATTCATGAATGGTTGACCTGAGAGATGGGTTCGATATATCGCGTGTTCGGTTACCGTGGGCATGATATGAAGGTGTTGGAACAAGACTCTATCTAATGAAAAAGGTTTTTCAGTTGGTATTTGGTTATCGTGAGAAATTATTGTGATTAGAGACTATTGTCTCGAGCGATTGGGTTGTTTGATACATCATATGATCTCACCGGAGTAGTGAATATGGGTTATTGCAGTGGATTCGAGTGTATCCTGAGTATAGGCATGGGATTTGCAATTGGCATATGATTTCGGAAAGTACAGTGTGATTTATGGTTCAGATGGTCTGTGAAATTTTGACTATATGGTGTTTTCGGACTTATGTGAGATAGGGTGATGTATGATCGCCTGAAATTATGCTTGGTAAGGTCATTCAGCTATTGGGTGGCTTCTAGTACAACTCTGAGTCCGCTCGAGGACGAGCGTTTGTTTAAGTTGGGGAGAATGTAACGACCCGGCCTGTCGTTATGGGAATTTCCACACCGTTACCTTGCAATTACATATTTTTATGCTTTTATAACAGTATTAGAGTACATCGGGTGAGTTAGGAGTGATTTGAATTGAAAATGAAACAAATGGCATGTTTGAAGAAAGCTTGAATATGGAAAGTCAACCAAGAGTTGACTATTGAGTTAGAGTGCTCGGAACCGGATTCTGATGATTCGACTAGTTCTGGGGGATCATTTATGACTTAGGAGAGCAATCAGAATTTAATCTGGAGGCCCGGTGTAGAAATAGGCTTGAATTGGCTAAGGTTGAATTTTGGCGAAATCCGAACGGTAGGTGAGATTTTGATCCGGGGTCGGAATGGAATTCCGACAGTTGCAGTAGCTTCGTTAGGTGATTTTGGATGTGCCTGCAAAATTTCAGGTCATTCGGACGTCGTTTGGTCGGGTTTTTGATCGAATGTGTAATTCGGAAAGTTTTAAGAAATTTAGGCTTGAATCCGTGTGTAATTGGTGATTTTGATGTTTAGGGTGGTGTTTTTATGATTGGAACAAGTTCGTATCTTATTTTGGAGTATGTTGGTGGTTTTCGTTGGGGTCCCGGGGGCCTCGGGATGAGTTCGGGGGTCCAAACGGACCAATTTGTGCCAAAAGGCACTGCTGTTCTGCTGCAATAATTGCAGAGAATTTTTGTTCATCGCGATCGCGGGAGGTGTGATGCGATCGCGTAAGGTCCACGGGTTGTGCATCGCGATCGCGTGGTGATGTCTGCGATCGCGTAGGTCAATGGCGGAATGCAGTGCGATCGCGATTGGGTTCACGCGATCGCGTAAGGTCAAGTCCGGATGCAATGCGATCGCGTGGATGGAGTTGCGATCGCGTAGGGATCTTCTGTTGTTCATCTGCGATCGCGTGCCAAAGGCTGCGATCGCGTAGAGGAAAAATCAGACCCCAGGGATTTGTGCATCGCGATCGCGTGCCAAAGGCTGCGATCGCGTAGAGCAAATTGCTCTGGCAGTGAGTTTAATTACAGAACATTTTACATACGGGTTTCATTCATGAACCCTCCATTTTTGAGTTCCAAGAGAAGAAATTGACGGGAGATTGTTGGGAAATCATCGGGGTTTCGTCGGAGGTAAGTTTATGGCTTAATTACATCATTTTAACATGAAATCCTTGGTTAATTCCCTGTAAATGGAAGATTAATTGTGGGTTTGAGCCCTAAGCCTAAATTGAAGAAAAGCACCGATTTGAGTGGGCAAACGGAGTCCGATTTTGGTAAATTTTATATGTATGGACTCGTGGCGAGGCGAGGGTTCCAGAAATGTGAATTTCGTAAATTTTCAGAATGTGGGCCCGGGGCTCGGGTTTTGGCAACTTTGGGAATTTTGATGTAAATTGAGTTATTTCGAATGGGTTGTGTTTAATTAGCCTATATTGATGTATTCTCATTGATTTTGAGCAGATTTGGCATTCAAGGAGATTGAATTGCGAGGTGAGCTCAAGGCGGATTAAGGCTTCTATCGGATCGAGGTGAGTGGTGGTAGTAAATAATGTACTGAGGGTTTGAAACCTCGTACTTGCACTTTACAGTGCTATGTAGAGATGAGACACGCGTCATGTGACGAGCGTGGTGGCATTGGGATTTGGGGATTGGACTTGGTCCTTCCCGACTAATAGTATACTGTGTATTATGACTGATAATGAGATTATAAATGTGTAGTTGGGCTAATAGCCATGTTTGGGGCCTTGTGCCGATCTGTAGAGCATTAGGGAACCTATAGAGCTAGGTGACCCTTATATCGTGTTAGATACATAAACTCAGCCATAGTTATAACTGTATAGCATATCATGAGCCAGTACTAGATGTGTACTTGGAGGTAGACATAGGGTGGAATTCCTTATTCTAGCTGAGTGAGCCTGAGAGGCCAGGTCTATATTGACTGGGATAGGGTCGAGGACCTATTGCGAGGTATTATATATATATATACCTATATTGGATCGGGCCGCACGCCGCAGCAGCATATATATTGGATCGGACTGCACGCCGCAGTGATATACATGTAATATGCATGTAATATACATGTGGGACGGACTGCACGCCACAGTATTATTGCGCTTGGGCTGTAGGAGCCCCTTCGGAGTCTGAGTCTACACACATTCTCAGTGAGCGCTGGTGTATATTATTGGATCGGGTTGCACTCCGCAGCAGTATATGATGGACCTGGCTGCACGCCACAGTATCATAGCGCTTGGGCCTAAGGAGCCCCTCCGAAGTCTGCACACACCCCCAGTGAGCGCCGTCGACGTTAAATGGCTGCACGCGGCAGCGGTATATGTATTGGAGCGGGCTGCACGCCGCAGCATTATACTTATTGATATTCATATATATACTAAAATACTGATATGATATAGACATATGTATATGTCTCCATATATTGAGATAGCTGTATACCGTAGTGGTATGAGTGAGAATGTGGTCAGTGTGGGACCTAGATGGCATAGATGTGGACCGGATATTGGGGGTATTCATTATAGTGATGACTTACCTGTGAGGTTACCCTTAGAACTGTATAGTGATAGTACAGGTGTTCTCACTTCCAGTCGTTGTTTATTATTGTTACTCACTGAGTTGAAATATACTCACCCCACTCCCCCGCATTTTTGTGTGTGCGGATATACATGATTAGGAGGGCAGTTGAGCTATCGCAACTGTTTGTGTTATCGCCATTCTATGGAGACTCCGAGGTAGCTGCCGACGTCCGCAGGACCCGATATTTCTTCCTACTGTCTTGATTTATGTATTGATTATTTCTTTCCGCTCCGATCTTTGGTTGTAAACCTTATTACACTTACGTTCTTTAGAGGCTCATGACTCTTGACCCTTCGGTCTGAGGGAGTTAATATGTTTTGGGACTTGGTTCCATGTTTGATATATTTATATCACTGTTGCTCATGACTTGATATGCTTAAATGGCCTAAAGAGAGCTTCTAGCCCCGTTATTGTTATTGATTGGTCAGGCTGGCTTAGCAATGTGCTAGGCGCCATCACGACCGGATTTGGGGTCGTGACAACTTCATCTCTCTTACAAGACTTTAACACATAACCGTCCATCTCTTCTTCACCATAACGGCGCCGCCGCTAGGGTTCCGCCACCCACGGCGGCGGCCGGCCACCATTCCGGCCAAAACCAACGCCAAAATACTCCCCTCATCCTCCTCATTACATCTATCCAAGCTATTACCTTCAAACACCAACCAATCTCCTCAAATTTCAAACCCTAGCCGCGCCGCCACCCACCTCCCATGGCGGCGCCGCCTCAAAACCACCCCAAATCTTCACCTCACCATCCCCCTAATATCCCTCAACTGTTACACGAAAGAAATAAGTTCTAAAGGCCGCCGAAAAGTCAAGAACAAGCCGGTTTCAATAAAAAGAATCATGAAAAGACGCTGCCGGAAGAAAAGGTTCAAGGGAAGATTCAAGAAGTGAAGAAAATTCAAGAAAAACAAAAAAAGAAAAACAAAAGAAAACGAAAAACAAAGAAAAAAAAAAGAAAATCTACGGCAAATAAAAGAAGCTAAGTTCTCTCTTCTTTATTTCGTTTCTTTAATACGCATGATTCTTTGTTAAAAACAAATGTTAGATTATTAGGTTTTTTTTTAGATTTCAAATAAAATGATGATTCTCTATCAATTTCCGTTTCGGCCATTTTTGATTTCTATTAAATAGTTAGAAATCATTGTTTAACAATTATAGGTTTTAGATTTTGTTAGTTCTTAGATTTTTCAGATTTCATGGAATTAGCCTTTTTTCTTATTTCGGTTAAATTGGTGTATTTTTTATTTTTGTTTCAATTGTTTGGTAGTAACAGTATATGAGAATTGCTTGAATTTTTGCTTTGTTCAAAGTTTTAATTAAAAAAATAAACAATGTCGAAGTAATTTGTTTACTGAAATTGGTTGATTTGGTGTTAATCTTTTAGAGTTAAATATTTATGATATTGTTAGTAGTTCAAATTTTGTTAGTATTCAATACTGTTGACTTACTTCTTAGTATGATAATTGAATTTTTAATTCTAGAATCTGTTTTGTTCATTTAATATTGGATAATTGGCAATTGCTTTGGTGAGTGATAATGTTTGTTAATTGTTCAATAGGATGTATTGGTTATAGCTGAAATTAGAAATTAGTTCGATTAGGAAAGTTGTCCCTTAGAACTAAGTTTAGATTCAATTAAGTCGATAGTTGAAATCACACGATTCGTAGCAACCTAAGGCGATTACTAAATAGAATCAATTGCGACTAGTTACTTCGATTAATAAGACTTACCATCTATCAATTGTTCCCCCGAGTCTTGTTAATCGGATAATTAATCATAAGTGGCTATATTTGTAAGATTGCCCAGGGTTGGCTATAGGTGAAATGTGATTTTAATTAGTGAATTAATCTAAATTTAAAGTAGTTAAAAGGGTTAATTGCTTAATTGAACAATAGTCACTTAATTGTGGCTATTTGATAAATACAAATCTGAAAATGGGTTAAAATAAGGATAAAATACAGAATTTAGGAAAGTAATAAGCCTTAAGAAGTAGGGGTAAATTGGGAAAAGGAAGTTAGTATAGTTGTAATAAGGTTAAAAGGAAAAGGGTGCAATTGGGATAAGAATTGGCATAATTGTTATAAATATAGAGCTTTTAGGGTAATTTGGGCATAACAAAAGGTATCTTAGTTAATAATAAAAGGAAGTGAGGGCACAATAGGTAATACAAGGGAAATAGAACATGGTAGAGTATTCTAGAAGGGGTCTTAGTGTAGAATTCAATAAAATAATTGCACTAACTTGTGCAACAAGCTAAGAATTGGTGGGTTTTTAATAAAATTCAGATTTCTTGATTTTGGCCTATAAATAGGCATTTTCAGCATTAATAATGGGGGTTCAATCTGATTTTGAGAGTCTCTTTTAGAATTTTAGCCATAGGAACCCTAGAAAATCCCAAAAATACTTGTTACAGATCTGAAATTAATATTTCAGATTCCTTTTCTTTTAATTTTACCTTCAAAATCATATCAAAAACCAAAAATAAACAATAGTGAAATTCATCACTAATTAGTGAAGAACTGAAATTACTGTGATTTGAATGTGGAATTGGGTTTTGAAACATTTCAAAATTCTAGAAAATCTCCCTGGGTTATTCTCACTGTTGGTTTCACTGCTGCTGTGAATTTTGTGACTTCTGCTGCTGTAGTCACGCCTGTCATTACCAGTTTTCTGCTGCATGTAATTGCTGATTCTCATACTTTGCTTCTTAATATCAAGTACACATCTTCGAAATTCCAGAAATTGTAGTTTGACAATGTTCGAGTTTGGGAAATATATGAAGATCTGAAGCTTATGTTCAAATTTATCCTGTTTGCTATATAGTGAATATCGATTTGCTTTAATTGTATAATTAAACTGTTATTTCTCCATTGTTAGTAGTGCTTGGACTGTTAAGATAATACATATTGTATTAAGTTTTGTTGGTTAATCATTGATTCACGGTTTAGTAGCAAAACCGTTCAGGTGTGTTCAATGTCAGACTTGTTAGCTCCTTTGAAACATCTCAAATATGTCTTTTATAAAAAGGGGGTTCACTTGAAGGAAATAGTATTGTAGTGTCTGGTAGCAGCAACTCATGTTTAAAAATAATCACTCGAAAATCACCTAGTGATGTTAGTTAAAATCTATTTAGTTTAGTAATAATTTATTAGATATTCAGTTTCAAGAGATTCTCAAAACAAGGTAATAACAAATAATTTGGAGTTTTAGGCAAGAAAATATGTCTTCATAAGGAGCAGTTTTTTTCGCATCTAATGATATAATTAACCGTGTAATTTATAAAGGTCTAAACAGCACTCATTAAGTGTTCTCACTAATCATTAAACGTGCAGTGGTTAAGTAGTTTAATTTTGGGTCCAATTTTATACTTGACAGGCCCATTTAAATAAAAGTTTTAGTATTGACTTTCTCCCTTTGGGCTATCTTATAATTTGGGTTTGAATAAATTAATGGCTGATGATATGTTGGTTTGGGCTTGCTTAATTCCTTTGACAACTCCATTTGGAACTTTATAGCAATAAACCTAGTAATAATAAAATCAATTAGGACTTTCTTTCCTTTTTGATGCAAAAACAAAACAATAGAAAATTTAGTTATGCTAGGTATGACCTTAATAAATAATTGGGACGAGCCTCGCATAACGTTGAACAAGCGGGGCCCCCATTTAGTAATGGCTTAATACAATTAGACTCGGGAAGACTACTAGCTAATTCCATAGTCTTACCCAAAACAATTGAAAGCCGATAGACTATTTTAGGGCACGATTTTAATATACCTTCCATTGAACGAGTGTGCACTTGGTGCGACTCAAATCCAAATCTCGGCAAAGCTGAAATACACCGAAGGTCATAGGCGTACTGGTTGCGGTATGACTCGAGGCGTGTTTTCGCAATGCCGCAAATTCCTAAAACTAATATCTAACGTGAAAGCACATTATGTTGTTAAAACCTATAATTGAGTCAAACAAAAATCAAGAAAGACAGTGGAGCGACCGTGCTAAAACCACGGAATCCGGGAGTGCCTAACACCTTCTCCCGCGTTAACAGAGTTCCTTATCCGGATCTCTGCTTCGCAGACACTTTTAAGAGTCAAAATTCCTCGGATTCGGGATTAACCGGTGACTTGGGACACCATTGTCATTCCCAAGTGGCGACTCTGATTAATCTCTAATAAAATCCCGAACCGATTGTCCTTTAATTGGAAAAACTCCTTCCCTTACGCTATTTTATCCGTTTCGGATAATTGAGCGTCGGGGTATACCCTACAAGTGTATTTATACGCATTTAAGTGTTTGGGGTAGTAAAAAGGGAGGTGTGACAGCTCTGGCGACTCTGCTGGGGATCAATCCTGAACTCCGGTTTCAGGGTTTAAGAACTCGAGCTCCTTAGAACTACCGTTCGCGTTTTTGTTTGACTTCATTATATGATTTGAACAACATGCTATGTGCTTTATCGCTTTGATATTATGTGAACTGTATATAAAATTGTGCCGAAAACCCTTCTCTCTTCTCCCCCGGGGATGTGCTTACTGGTTGAGACTCCCCTTTCTGTTAAAGTCACCTTAAATTAAGAAAATAGAGGCCGGATAAGTTACAAAGCCGATTGACTCCGCGGGTCACCGGTACGTAGCCCCCTCCTCGATTCGAGTTGTCCGCTCGGGTACACGGTCTAGCAATCTATGAAACCATAAGATTTTGAACATATGTCTAGGACGATTATTTGCATCATATTTGACTTAGGGGACTCAACACAGGGGTTGGGTCCGTCTAGGACAGGTGACCCGGTATTGAAAAGACCGAGCATGCTATGTGTTGTATTTTATTGTCCTTGATCGTTATGCGGACCGGCGGAAATCCCAAGGATAGAAAAATTGTTGAAAAAAGAAAATAAGAGAGAGGAAAATAAGATTTGTAAAAAATAGGTATCCGGAAAATTTGAAAATTGAAAAAAAAAGAAAAGGTGGAACATTTTTTGAAATAATTGGTCAATTAATCTCACCGAACTACGCAGGTTTGATTCTCGCCATTAGGTGGGATACGTAGGCAACCCTCATCGGGTCCAACCACCCCTTTTAAAAAATCAAAAAAAAAAAAATGCCGAAGTTTAGTTTTCAATAAAATCAAAGTGATGCTGTTTTTGAAAATAGCCGAATGTTCCGAAAGGACGCCGGAAGGCTGTTTTTGCAAAAATGGCCACTTTGACTCTTTTCTTTTTGAATAATGGCCTTGAAATTTTCCTTATGGAAATGTTGAAAGGCCACCCTTTTCAAAAAAAAAAAAAATGTGTGTGTGTTTTTGTCAATAAATCGAAGTGACGCTGTTGTTGAAAATAGCCGAATGTTCCGAAAGGACGCCGGAAGGCTATTTTTTGCAAAAATAGCCACTTTGAATCATTTTTTAATAATTTGCGGGCACATCCTTGAAATATTCCTTGTGGAAATGTTGTAAGGCCATAGCCGCAAAATCAAGTCCGGGTTCACACCCCTTTTGCAAAAATAACCAAAAAATGTCAAAATTTTTATTTTGTTATAAATAAGTCGGGTGATGCTATTCTTGCTTAAAATAAGCCGAATATCCCTCAAAATGACACCGGAAGGCTGTTTTTGCAAGAATAGCCACTTTGAGTCATTTGTAAATAATTTTGGACACAGCCTGGAAATATTCCCTCGCGGAAATGTCGAAAGGCTGTATCCGCAAAAATCAAGTTTTGAGTCATCACTTAACTTTACAAAAATAACCACTTTATCAAATAAGCCATTACATGGCCAATTTATGAAAAATAGTCTTGTGTTGGTTTATGGTGATGCCGAACGATGCCCCATAGGCCCCGGGATAAAAATTTTGAATTTGCATCTTCTCAAATAAAATTTTGCAAAAAGAGCCACTTTGTCTAAATAAGCCATTACATGGCCAATTTATGAAAAATAGTCTTGTGTTGGTTTATGGTGATGCCGAACGATGCCCCATGAGCCACAGGATAAAAAAATTTCAAGTTTATCTTTCTTAAATAAATTTTGCAAAAATAGTCATTTTGTCAAATAAGCCATTATGTGGCCAATTTTGTAGAAATAGTCATAATTGACACCAAATATATTCTTATTCTTGTAGAAATCTCCTACACAAGTTTGTAGTTGGAGTCGGCTTTTATAATTTTCCTTCAAAGAAAAGAAAAAATCAGAAAAAAAAAATCAAATAAACATCTCTTTATTTCTTGCATTAATTTGCAAGAACTACGCTCGGTCTGATTCATGCGGGGTCATGATACGTAGGCAATCCACATAGGATTCGACCATAACCATTTCCATAACCAAAAAAGGGGAAAAAATGAAAAAACCACAAAAAGGGAAAAAGAAAAAAAAAAGCAGAAAATAAAAAAAAATAATCAATAAGCGGGATACCTTAATGCTGACATGCTGGCTTCGTTTTGTTGTGTCCATTTTCAGAAAGGTGGTTGGTTGTGGTTCAAAAATAACTCTTCCCTATAATACAAGGTCGGAGGACAATGGCAAAGAATCTCAAGACTGAGTGGGTTGGTACCGGTACCCGACAACAGCTGGTTGAACGGAACCACGGGTTAGCAGAAGAAGTCAAAATATTAAGACAACACGTGGCTGAAATGTATCGGGCGTGGATGGATGGACAAGCACCACCCCCACCACCACCTTGTCACGACCCCAAATCCGGTCGTGATGGCGCCCAGCACACTGCTAGGCCAGCCCGACCAATCAACAACAATCATAGAGCTATGAGCTCGCCTTATCCCATTTAAACATAACAATTGTAAATTAACAATGATGGATATATCAAAAACGGGGGAACCAAGTCCCAACGCATACCAACTCCCATAGACCGAAGGGTCAAGAGTCATGAGCCTCTACAGAGTATACAAAGTGTAAATAGTGAATATAACTGTGCACAAGTGTGGGATGATCAGAACAAAATATAGACAAACTGGAGAATCAGGTCCTGCAAACGCTGGCAGCTACCTCGACTGTCCAAAAGCACTCCCGAGCCGCAATGGAATCAGCTCTACCAAATGTACCTGGATCTGCACACAAGGTGCAGGGAGTCGGGTGTGAGTACTTCCAACTCAGCGGTAATAAAAGTAAATAATGCTGAAGGGAAGAAAACCACGCAAGACACTATCTCTTGCTACACAATACAGAACTATCATAAAACTTCAAAACAGTATCATTTTATTCCCTTTCAGCATATGTGAGTAGATTATTTAGAAATCTCAATTTTTAACTACTTTCTTTCATGATAATATACCGATACCTGGATACAATCTCAAGCAGTGCAAGTCCGCACTCAAATCAGCCCCTCGGGCTCAGCACTCCTTATCAATTTACACCAGGAGATCTGGTCAATAAGGCAACTAATGCATGTGTGCCAGTAATGTATGAGTACTGAATGTTATGCCACGTAGTACACGTAAACCAATGTATGTATGCCATGCAACGCATATGACCGCTACGGCGTGTAGCCCGATCCAATTTGGGTACCCGTGCTCACTGTGGGGGTTCAGACTCCGGAGGGGCTCCTACAGCCCAAGCACAATATTAATATCACACCTGCTGCGGCGCGCAGCCCGATCCATATACCACTGCGGCGTGCAGTCCGATCCATGCATGTGTATGCATATGCTCACATAAAATGGCATGTCCTAACATATGGCCCTCGGCCCCAATCAGTCTAACAAATAATCAAGGAAGCCTTACGGGCAACAATATCACATTAGCTCACAACTAAAATATTATTAAGACATTATTCAAGTTTTTCATAACCTTATAAGAATGCTGAATAGCAAAAATCCCATTTTAAACCTTAAATTATAATAAAATATGCACAGTGTTATCAAAACAGTGATACCAATCCCTAAAGGACTCAAATAATTGGCACGAAGTCCAAACATGATAATTAGTCCAATTCACTTCAACAATTAGGTGTTATTATTTATTACGCGGGACGGACCAAGTCACGATCCCCAATGGTGCTCTACCTCATGCCCGTTATTCGGCGTGCAAGTCACCTCAACACAGCACTAAGATGTGCAAGTCCGGGGTTTACTAACCCTCAGGACATCATTTACAAGAATTACCCACCTCGAACCGACGAAAGCTTATGCCCGCGACGCCTTAGCTCCTCGAACCGGCATCCACGCACGTCAAAACTAGCACAAATCAGCACAGATATATCAAAATAGGCTAATGGAACATCACCCAATCGAAAGAACTCGAAAAATATCAAAAATCACGAAATTTGCAAAACCCGAGCCTCGGGCCCACATCTCGAAAAACTTTGAAACCCGTATTTCCAGAACCCTCGTCTCGCCACGAGTCCATACATATAAAATTTACCAAAATCGGAGTTCGATTGGTCTTTTAAAACCCAAATTTTTGTTTTCAATATCTAGGCCACAATCCTTCACAATTTCTACCCAAATTCATGAAGATTGATGTTAATTCTACCATAAAATGATGTTTTTGAGTCAAGAAACTTACCTCCGATGAATACCCGATGATTTCCCAGCGTTTTCCCGTGATTTCTTCTCTCTAGGGCTCAAAAATTATGTTTTGGGTATATGAACCCGTGAGCCCTCTGTTCTGTGATTTTAATTTCACTGCCAGACGATTTTACTCTACGCGTTCGCGATGCCCCTCACGCGAACGCGGCATTGCCCTCGCGAACGCGAAGGCTTAGCCTTCTGCACAGTGATCTGCAATTTACAGCAGACTTTTCATGTTCCAAAAATGCCGGATGATGGTCCGGATTCACCCCGAGACCCCCGGGACCCCAACGAAAACAACCAACATACTCCAAAACACGATACGAACTTGTTCCAATCATAAAAACACCACCATAAACATCAAAATCACCAATTACACACGGATTCAAGCCTAAGTTTCTTCAAAATTTTCAAAACTAACATTCAATCCAAAACCCGATCAAACGACGTCCGAATGACCTAAATATTTGCAGATGTATCCAAAATCACATAACGAAGCTACAGGAACTGTCTGAATTCCATTCCGACTCCCGGATCAAAATCTCACCTACCGTTCGAATTTCGCCAAAATTCAACCTTAGCCAATTCAAGCCTAAAACTACACCGGACCTCCAAATTCAATTCCGATTGCTCTCCTAAGTCATAAATGATCTCCCGAAGCTAGTCGAATCATCAGAATCTAATTCCGAGCACTCTAACTCGATAGTCAACTCTAGGTTGACTTTTCATATTCAAACTTCCTTCAAACATGCTATTTGCTTCATTTTCAATTCAGTTCACTCCTAACTCACCCGATAGGCTCTAACACTGATATAAAAGCATAAAACATGTAATTGCAACCTGACGGGGTGGTAAATTCCCTTAACGACGGGTCGGGTCGTTACATTCTCCCCAACTTAAACAAACGCTCGTCCTCGAGCGTACCAGAGAATTGTACTAGAAGCAACCCAATAGCTGAATGACCTTACCAAGCATATATTCGGGCGATCATACGTTACCCTATCTCACATAAGTCCGAAAACACCATATAGTCAAAATTTCATAGACCATCTGAACCATAAATCACATTGCACTTTCCGAAATCATATGCTAAATGCCAATCCCATGCCTATACTCAGGATACACTCGAATCCACTGCAATAACCCATATTCACTACTCCGGGTGAGATCATAGGATGTATCAAACAACCCAATCACTCGAGACAATAGTCTCTAATCACACAATTTCCCATGATAACCAAATACCAACTGAAAAACCATTTTTCATTAGATAGAGTCTTGTTCCAACACCTTCATATCATGCCCACGGCAACCGACCACGTGATATATCGAACCCATCTCTCAGGTCAACCATTCATGAATCTATTTCACTTTTAACTGATACCCCAATAGGTTTCGGAGCCAAACCTCGATTTTTTTACCTTTCTAACGAGCTAAGATCCAATATGCTCGTATTCATAAATGACTCCAAAGGTCATTTCGATTATAATACACCGCACTGGTGATATGACACCTCAACATCGGCCTAAGCCACAACGAGCACAACATAGGCTCCAATAGAAATGTTTGCACACACTCGAATCATGACAGCTCAAATCATGACAATTGTCTCCAGCAAATAGAGCTGCAATTCAGTTCCTCTGTGCCATCATAACATAGAACTGAGATCGCGTCTCGCATTATAGAAATAGAGTACCCGAATCCTCCTCGAGAGGTCATAACATCACGTGGCCTTGCCACGATTCGTGATTTTATCCCAACATTATTACTCATGAAGCACCTCAAGTTACCAAGCTCAAAAAGGTTAGCCACGCACAGATCTAGGTCTGAACCCAAGCAATCAACCTCACCCACGGTGAAACCATTAACATATGCTATTAAATCTTGAGAGGACACAACCGATGTGCCATTCGCCAAGCGATACTCAAAACGGTCTTTTCCTCAGAAGCGAGGAAGTATTGTATACCAGGTAGCTTATAACTAACTATATTTTCACAATATTCTGTTACGGCGTGCAACCCGCTCCAATGACATACCCGTGGCGGCGTGCCACCCGATCTAGATACCATACCCGTGGCGGCGTGCCACCCGATCCAAGTAACCCTCGTCAAATAAATACGCGTCGAGTCAAGTTGCTCATCATAATAAACATATATAGCCTCAAGTTTGGCCACAAAAAACGCATCCGACAAAGTTCCTCAATACCAGAACTAATCAATGGTAGATACTTCTACACTAACATCCGCCACTAAGGTCCAACTGACAAAGCAATGCCTACCAGCCGCCCGCTGGTCCTGTGTACAACTACTCTGTTGGAGCATACTCTGATGCTCTCTGCTACGCAATTTGTGCCATTTTCCGACATAGTCCATATCACATTAGTCTAGACAATCCGACCCATGACAACCAGTCAGCAATCGAGTATCATAATCCAAATTCGTTTTATCAAGTCAAGAGAGAGCCTCTAAGGCTTCCGATTTCCAATAATCACAAAACGGTGCCGATGCACACGATATACAACCACTGCATAGGCGGATTAACGAGAATTTCAAATCTCCTACACATATATAACACATGAATCACTATGCTTGATTCCGTATTCCACCGTACATATACATAACGCACATCAAGCGTCCATTCATACCACGACGACCATTCAGAAATTTCACTATGCCATCAACGACTCAGTTATTATAGTCGATCCAACAAGAGAATACCACCATACCACTGGATATCATCAGTTTACATTACCTTGTCCTTTTTGGATCATATTCCCTGCCAAGTTAATAGAATAGCAGTACCATTTTCTTAAATTATTAGAAAGATCGATTCTTAATTCACCTGCAGTTGTCTGCGCTGCACAATAATTTTATTGACTTCTCATATCTTATGAACTGATCTCAAAACCTAGAATATACCATATTACACTAAGACAACATTGGAAATTCATATCCCTTTCCTCCGCCTCAACATCGGCGCACTCTACTAGTCAAGGACTTTCGCGATCCCATATAGAAGAAAAACTCATTACACATTCCACGCTTCGCATACAGACAAGAATATACTCATTTTCAAACCATGATAAAACACATCACAAACTATTTCTTCCCATTCGTTGCATAAGTTTAACTGCCAGGACTGAGTCCTTATACCCATATCGAGTTACACAATTGTCAGCACTCAAAGGCTTTGTTGCACAATATCTGCAAGACTCATTACTTCAATCACACACCAATAATTAGTCGTATTCCTTATCATACCGCTTCGGTTTATTAACAAGTTGTTCCATTTACCCAGTTTCCTTTCTGATTCATCTTTGATTTAATATTAGCTCTCTCAATATTTCCCAGAAGGATCACATCCTACAATACTTTATTTTGAAGAACCTCTTGCGATTTGAATTCGTTATCATTACCTTCCCATACGGTTACATAGACTCCCATCATTCACATAATATAACACTAGTCTTGATTTTTCTCTAACGAAACCGCCATCTTTAGCCACATACACAAAACTTAAGGCACTTGATTGTTACAAGCAAAATCTTGAACACTGCAAAACCATTCTCGGGCATCATTCACCCTTATTCAGCTGTAATTCAACTGTCCTATTGAGTAGGACCACTTGTCCCTTGTTAGAACTATGACAATGCAGATCATGATTACATACAAACACAATTAGCTATCTTAACTTTCTATACACCGAACATTCTTTATCAACATCAGTTCAAACATCCTAGTATTTCTTCACATCTACGAAGCACCATAACCTTTATCAAAATTTCCCAAACATACCTAGAGACAGAGCCAACACAGCACACGACAGTGCAATCAGTTAATCAATATCAGCCTCCCCAACTTAGCTCGGAGCCATTCATCAAAGCACTTTCAACCACTCATATCATTATTACTCAAGTGATGCCGAAATGTTAATATGAGATTAAACTCAAGTCATTTACAAGCCTTGACAGAGACTCGAATCATCGGAGACCTTAGCTCTTCTGCAATTCTTGCAGATATACATGCACCACCAATAAGCCCACTCCCTTTAGGTGACAGAAATCTTTCTAAGTCCCAAATTTTTCAAAAATTGCGGCAAAGTTTCCTTTGTAAATTGGCCTATCCACCTGCCAGAGAATCACCAAACCATTCTAACAATACATCCACAACTCAACAAGATATCACAATGTATTTCAACAATATTAAATCTCAATACTATACGAATCATATTATCATAATTTATACTTGAACCTGCGCTGTACCTGCTCGAATCATAACACATATCAAAATCACTTTAGTCTTCCTGAGTTTAAACTCGTTCCACTACACATAAGGCACTTTACCTTCCAATTACGAGATATTATAATTATTTCTCACGCCCATAGCTAGGGCTACATATCAAACCACAATAAGAACTGAATACCTTACAGCTCTCCCATTATCAAACTGCCATTTGCACAATAAGGATCAGTATCGATCGTATGAACTTTATAATACCGACTCGCAAAATTAATACCTTGGTGCTCAAGCCATAGACAAGGATTCGACCTCAAGTCCTCCCGACTGGCCCAACATGAACTCATGGAGATTATATCTCGCCCCTCGATCGGGGAATTGCAAGCCATAAGTCAATTATATTACTGAGCGTTCGATGCGTACACAGACGTGCGGAAGAAATTTCAAAATTATATCTCAAGCTGAATCAAGTGCGCATGATAAGAATTCCAAGAAATGTGAAGTGTTTCCTAAAGGTTCGCAGCCTCCCGAGGATAAGTACAGGGCGTCCCCGTACCGATCCACAAGACTCTACTAACCGGCTCAAGACTCACGAGGCCTAGTAAACCTAGGCTCTGATACCAACTTGTCACGACCCCAAATCCGGTCGTGATGGCGCCCAGCACACTGCTAGGCCAGCCCGACCAATCAACAACAATCATAGAGCTATGAGCTCGCCTTATCCCATTTAAACATAACAATTGTAAATTAACAGTGATGGATATATCAAAAAACGGGGGGACCAAGCCCCAACGCATACCAACTCCCATAGACCGAAGGGTCAAGAGTCATGAGCCTCTACGGAATATACAAGTGTAAATAGTGAATATAACTGTGCACAAGTGTGGGATGATCAGAACAAAATATAGACAAACTGGAGAATCAGGTCCTGCAAACGCTGGCAGCTACCTCGACTGTCCAAAAGCACTCCCGAGCCGCAATGGAATCAGCTCTACCAAATGTACCTGGATCTGCACACAAGGTGCAGGGAGTCGGGTGTGAGTACTTCCAACTCAGCGGTAATAAAAGTAAATAATGCTGAAGGGAAGAAAACCACGCAAGGCACTATCTCTTGCTATACAATACAGAACTATCATAAACTTCAAAACAGTATCATTTTATTCCCTTTCAGCATATGTGAGTAGATTATTTAGAAATCTCAATTTTTAACTACTTTCTTTCATGATAATATACCGATACCTGGATACAATCTCAAGCAGTGCAAGTACGCACTCAAATCAGCCCCTCGGGCTCAGCACTCCTTATCAATTTACACCAGGAGATCTGGTCAATAAGGCAACTAATGCATGTGTGCCAGTAATGTATGAGTGCTAAATGTTATGCCACGTAGTACACGTAAACCAATGTATGTATGCCATGCAATGCATATGACCGCTACGGCGTGTAGCCCGATCCAATTTGGGTACTCGTGCTCACCGTGGGGGTTCAGACTCCGGAGGGGCTCCTACAGCCCAAGCACAATATTAATATCACACCTGCTGCGGCGCGCAGCCCGATCCGTATACCACCGCGGCGTGCAGTCCGATCCATGCATGTGTATGCATATGCTCACATAAAATGTCATGTCCTAACATATGGCCCTCGGCCCCAATCAGTCTAACAAATAATCAAGGAAGCCTTACGGGCAACAATATCACATTAGCTCACAACTAAAATATTATTAAGACATTATTCAAGTTTTTCATAACCTTATAAGAATGCTGAATAGCAAAAATCCCATTTTAAACCTTAAATTATAATAAAATATGCACAGTGTTATCAAAACAGTGATACCAATCCCTGAAGGACTCAAATAATTGACACGAAGTCCAAACATGATAATTAGTCCAATTCACTTAAACAATTAGGTGTTATTATTTATTACGCGGGACGGACCAAGTCACGATCCCCAATGGTGCTCTACCCCATGCCCGTTATTCGGCGTGCAAGTCACCTCAACACAACACTAAGATGTGCAAGTCCGGGGTTTACTAACCCTCAGGACATCATTTACAAGAATTACCCACCTCGAACCGACGAAAGCTTATGCCCGCGACGCCTTAGCTCCTCGAACCGGCATCCACGCACGTCAAAACTAGCACAAATCAGCACAGATATATCAAAATAGGCTAATGGAACATCACCCAATCGAAAGAACTCGAAAAATATCAAAAATCACGAAATTTGCAAAACCCGAGCCCCGGGCCCACATCTCGAAAAACTTTGAAACCCGTATTTCCAGAACCCTCGTCTCGCCACGAGTCCATACATATAAAATTTACCAAAATCGGAGTTCGATTGGTCTTTTAAAACCCAAATTTTTGTTTTCAATATCTAGGCCACAATCCTTCACAATTTCTACCCAAATTCATGAAGATTGATGTTAATTCTACCATAAAATGATGTTTTTGAGTCAAGAAACTTACCTCCGATGAATACCCGATGATTTCCCAGCGTTTTCCCGTGATTTCTTCTCTCTAGGGCTCAAAAATTATGTTTTGGGTATATGAACCCGTGAGCCCTCTGTTCTGTGATTTTAATTTCACTGCCAGACGATTTTACTCTACGCGTTCGCGATGCCCCTCACGCGAACGCGGCATTGCCCTCGCGAACGCGAAGGCTTAGCCTTCTGCACAGTGATCTGCAATTTACAGCAGACTTTTCATGTTCCAAAAATGCCGGATGATGGTCCGGATTCACCCCGAGACCCCCGGGACCCCAACGAAAACAACCAACATACTCCAAAACACGATACGAACTTGTTCCAATCATAAAAACACCACCATAAACATCAAAATCACCAATTACACACGGATTCAAGCCTAAGTTTCTTCAAAATTTTCAAAACTAACATTCAATCCAAAACCCGATCAAACGACGTCCGAATGACCTAAAAATTTGCAGATGTATCCAAAATCACATAACGAAGCTACAGGAACTGTCTGGAATTCCATTCCGACTCCCGGATCAAAATCTCACCTACCGTTCGAATTTCGCCAAAATTCAACCTTAGCCAATTCAAGCCTAAAACTACACCGGACCTCCAAATTCAATTCCGATTGCTCTCCTAAGTCATAAATGATCTCCCGAAGCTAGTCGAATCATCAGAATCTGATTCCGAGCACTCTAACTCGATAGTCAACTCTAGGTTGACTTTTCATATTCAAACTTCCTTCAAACATGCTATTTGCTTCATTTTTAATTCAATTCACTGCTAACTCACCCGATAGGCTCTAACACTGATATAAAAGCATAAAACATGTAATTGCAACCTGACGGGGTGGTAAATTCCCTTAACGACGGGTCGGGTCGTTACAACCTAGTTTCATGGGCCCTGTCCTTACACGTACACTGAACCCGATGCCAAATATACCTGCCTATCGCAGCCTTTCCAGTCACTCGAGTAGCTTAATTACTCGTCCCCCAGCTATGTTTTCCCAACACCACTACTCTCCCCAGGGCACCCAACATCGTACTTCGCCTTCCAGGTACCCAGCTCCACAAAAAGCCTACCAACCCCCACAAACATACCGGAAACCCCCTAGGTCAGGTTTCAAGCCAAACAAGGCGTTTAGGGAGGAAAGGTTGCTGAAGCGAGAAAAGGCTTTCACCCCTATCGGAGAATCTTATGCGAGTTTGTTCGAAAGATTGAATCATGTTGGCTTGATTAAGCCGCTCGCCGGATGTATTTCAAATCCTCTTGCAAGAAGCTTCGATCCTACTGCACGATGTGTATACCACTCCAATGCTCAGGGGCATGATGTTGAAAGATGTTGGAATTTGAAAAAGGAAATAGAAAGAATGATTCAGGCAGGAATGATTGCGGTCCAAGACACTGGCACCCTGGACATTACACATAATCCTCTACCTGCATGTGATGTTGCGCATTTTGTGGGGACGATGCCCGATGACGAGGGTGAAGAGATTTTTCTTTGGAAGCCGAGGACATTGAAATAGAAAGCGATCTTAATGCAGAATACAGTGGCTAAGATGCCATGCTTGTCAATTGGGAAGTTGCTCCAACTCTTGGAGTTTTGGTAGTTTTATTTTGGTGTCGTTTCTGTTACTCGGGTTATTTCAGGGTTGTAATCCGGACGTTATCTTGAGATTCAAAACCCTTCTATCTTTGCTTTGTTTAGTAATAAATTTGTTTAGTGCCGTCTAGGTTTGTAATTCTAGTTTAGTCTGTTCGTTTTGTTGTTCGTCTTGTTGTTTCAACCCATCAGTTTAATATAACTCTTTGTTTCCCGTCATTCATAGTCATTCCATTTCTAATCACTTTACAGTTCTTTTCATACTGATTTTAGTGACATGACATGTACATAATTCTCGGCCTGATTTTAAAAGTCAATGAAACAATGTTGAAGATGTAATGATACTCGGAAAAAATAAAAACATATTGGAATACTGTGAAGCCGGAATCAAGTGAACATTAGGGAAAGCGTAACATAAAGAAATGCCTTGGAAATGCATCATCGGTTTAAAGCCAAAGGCAAAAGTACCCCAAAGCTAAAGGAACCATTCGTGGTATCGGGATTGTTGCCCAATGGCACTGAGAATCGTCAAATACAGAAGGCAAATATGTGAATCAATCAAAGGTGTTTAACCGTGTAGTTTGTACTTGGTAGGTCTCGAAGATTGGAATGACGAAGGCATTTTATTCGGCTATCCAAACACTTTATCCATTGTCAGCCCTTTGAGCCATATTATATTTTCTTTCATATCCCTCTTTCGGAATCAACAACAAAAATTGAGGATTGAGCGGGGAAATCAAATGGAGAAACAAAAAAAAAGAGAAAAGAAAAAAAAAAGAAAAGAGAAGAAAAAAAAAGAGAAAAAGAAAAAGAAAAGAAAAAAGGAAAGAATCGGGAGAAGTCAAGATACAACAATGAATACGGACGTAGTCTGAACTACGTTTGACTTGATCCCGAAAGGGTACGTAGGCAGCCTCATTGAGGTTCAGTCACAATAAAAGAAAAATCCAAAAAAATCCCCCAAGAAGGAAACTGGGGCAGAAGTTATGGTTGTTGAATAAATAAGATTCCGGAAGTTGTAATCCTTTAACCCACGTTGAAATAATTTGAGCCTTTATATCCTTTCTTTCTAAACCCCATCCAAAAGCCTGCATTACGGTCCAAAAGAAGATTTTCCGATCAATCTTCAAGAAATGCCGAGTCAAACGAGCAAAGGTGAATCACATCAAGGGCAACACTCCAGTCCGAACAAAGGAGAATGAAGAATTCAAGATGATGAGAACCACCACGAGACTCCAAGATGAGAGAAATCAAAATGAAAGAGTCTTATCGGTGAAAACCTGCACGGGCACCGTAAGGCGACGGTGAGTCGAGAGAAAGAAAGAGCAAATGAGAGAGGCTTGATGGTGAAAACCCTATGGGCACTACAAGTCGACTAAGGATCAGATCAAAGAAATGAAGTGTTGAAGACCGGTTTCACAGCAGAGCTTGCAACAAGAGTTGAACATCAAATTTGCTATACAGAGAAGGCCAAAAGTGCATGTCAAGGTCGATAGAGTCGGTATTCAAAATCCGATAGGTCGTTCTTCTGTAGGTTTCTTGTTAGGAATTATGTTTTCCTTTCTTTCTATCCTTTGTACCTTGTTTTACCCTCCATCTTATTGAGTCTGTCGGGTCATAACAAGTATATGAATGATTTCAAAATTTGCCACCAAGCTTTCCAATTGCACAGGATGAGATTTGGCTAACACGACAATTGTCGTAAGTCAGGAAAAGACAAGGCCAGTGCTTTAAGCCAAAAGAGCAACATGTGCAATGGAACGGGTAACAATAAAAACGTTTGGGGTTCATGCAAGATGCAAAGGTCGGCAAAGTGCCAACTCGGGGGAAAATATAATAAATGGAAACATGGGGTTTGAACAGAGAAAGGTATATATTCTGACAAAGGGAAGAGTCAGTCAAGAAACACCCAAGGTTGTCCAGTGAAATCATTGAAGAAATCATAGACTTCAAGATCGGAATTGTGGGATCCGTCAAGAAAGGAACAACATACATGCCGTAAGGAAGGCGGCTTTTGAACAAAGAAGAAGTGAAAATGGATAGCCGGTGAACAGGCCAAGCATTCAAGCGGAAAGTTCAAGGCCACAACCAATCACCGCATTTTTAAACTGACAGAGTTTTTTTTGCTTTGAAACAGGAGCAAAATATATTGTCAAACTAGGGCAGGAAAAATTTTCTGTCATCGGATAGTCATCCGAAGAGCATACAATTGTTTTGAAGATGAACAATTCAAGTTGAAAGGTGAATGAAGCAAGTATCGGAGTGAGATACAATCTTAGTCTGTTGAAACTTTCTCCTAAGACAAAAGTCTTAGTCCGATGAATTTTTCACCTAAGATGAATGGATAAAATCTTAGTCTGTTGAATCTTTCTCCCAAGATAGAAGTCTTGGTCTGATGAATTTTTCACCTAAGATAAAGAGATAATGCAATGTGAAAACAAAAGGAAGGCAGAAGCCAATGAAAGCAGAAGTTGGAAAAGAAAGAAAGGGCAAAAGCCGGAAAAGAAAGGAAAGATTTTTGAAATTGAAAGACTTAAGAAAGTCTGAATTGCAAAGGGACCCAGTCTGACGAGTTATCTCCTGGAGTCATAAACTCAGTCCGATGGATAATCCTCCTGAGACCATGCAAATGAATAGACCGAGTCCGAAGAGTTATCTCCTGGAGTCATAATCTCAGTCCGATGGATAATCCTCCTGAGATTACATTGAAATGGACATAGTCCAGTAAGATACAATCTTAGTCTGTTGAATCTTTCTCCCAAGATAAAAGTCTTGGTCTGATGAATTTTTCACCTAAGATAAAGAGATAATGAAATGTGAAAACAAAAGGAAGGCCGAAGTCAATGAAAGTAGAAGTTGGAAAAGGGAATGAAGGCATAATTTGAAACGAAAAGGAAAGGCATAATTTGAAAGGTAAAATCAGAAGTTGGAAAAAGAAAGGTAAGAAGTTGAAAAGAAAGAAAAGTCTGTTGAATTTGAAAGGCTTAAGAAAGTCTGAATTGCAAATGAATAGACCCAGTCCGAAGAGTTATCTCCCGGAGTCATAAACTCAGTCCGATGGATAATCCTCCTGAGATTACATTGAAATGGACATAGTCCAGTGAGAATCAAAATCTTAGTCTGTTGAAACTTTCTCCTAAGATTAAATGTCTTAGTCTGATGAATTTTTCTGTTAGGCGCCCACCTTCAAATACGGGAATATTTTCTGCATTCGCATTGCACGTTTAATTTCTGTTAGGTGCCCACCTTCTAATACGGGAATACATTTCTGCATTCGCATTGCACGTTTAATTTCTGTTAGGTGCCCACCTTCTAATACGGGAATACATTTCTGCATTGCACGTTTAATTTCTGTTAGACGCCCACCTTCTAATACGGGAATACATTTCCGCATTGCACGTTTAATTTCTGTTAGGCGCCCACCTTCTAATACGGGAATACATTTCTGCATTGCACGTTTAATTTCTGTTAGGTGCCCACCTTCTAATACGGGAATACATTTCTGCATTGCACGTTTAATTTATGTTAGGTGCCCACCTTCTAATACGGGATTACATTTCTGCATTGCACGTTTAATTTCTGTTAGGCGCCCACCTTCTAATACGGGAATACATTTCGCATTGCACGTTTAATTTCTGTTAGGCGCCCACCTTCTAATACGGGAATACATTTCACATTGCACGTTTAATTTCTGTTAGGCGCCCACCTTCAAATACGGGAATATTTTTTTTATCGCATTGCACGTTTAATTTCTGTTAGGCGCCCACCTTCTAATACGGGAATACATTTCGCATTGCACGTTTAATTTCTGTTAGGTGCCCACCTTCTAATACGGGAATACATTTCGCATTGCACGTTTAATTTCTGTTAGGCGCCCACCTTCAAATACGGGAATACATTTCGCATTGCATGTTTAATTTCTGTTAGGCGCCCACCTTCAAATACGGGAATATTTTCTGCATTCGCATTTCATGCATATCTGCATTTTAAAGGAAAAAAAATAATAATAATAATAATAAAAAAAAATGAAAAATTCGGACATTCAATAACATGATGTGCCCAGTCACCATACTGGGGCAGAAAAATCTTTCTTGGGTTGTTTATTTTGTCACAAGCAGAGGTCCACCTGGAGAATGGACGAATGCTTCATATTGAAGAAGTTGAACAAGTTCAAGGCAATAACAAGAATGCCGGTGAAAGTTGAACAAGTTCAAGGCAATAACAAGAATGCCACTGGAGAGAAGATACAAGTTGAATGCAATAACAAGGATGTCGTTGCAAGGAATACAAGACACAAGATCAAGAAAATACAAAAACAAGTTGGAAGACATAGATAGGAATTTTTGTAATTCATAGGCTGTAGCTTAGGCTAGCTTCTTTTATCTTTACCCTGGTGTAATAAGGAGTCAGTCAGCAATGACAGCAGTAACAACAGCAACAGCAGTGAGATCACTGTCCTTGGTAGTCCTAGCTACCAGACCTTCCCGAACTACACTGACCTGATTCCTGATTAGCCCAGGATATGTAGGCAACTTCTGAAGCAGAGTGCGGTCAAAGCTTTTCAAAATGCTTCACAATGGAATACTCAAACGAGTAAAAATCGTTCATAGTTGCTCACTTATCTTTGCACGGAAACTCTTCGTGTCCCCGAGCAAAGAGGGGCAGCTGTGAGCACGTGATTTTTACCCTACACATGAGTTATTCCTATAAAATTCAAAATAAATGATTTTTCCTTATTTTTTAAATTTTGTGTGAATTTTGTGTTAGTTTTTTGCATGTTATTTGCGTGTGATAAATGAAAATACAAAAATTTGCATCTTTAGGAAATTAATTCTTTTTCTAACAAATTAAAGAAAAAATCAAAAAAATTAGTTAGCTTTTAAAATAAAAAATTGTCAAAAAAAGAGGTAATTAGTTTAATTTTTAATAAGTTTCAAATAATTACAAAGTAGAATAAATACAAAATAGAAAAAAAAATACAAAAGAATAAAATACAAAAATACATAGATATAAGAGTTAATTAAGGGAAAAAGCAATAAATGAAGAAGAGTTGGGCCAAAGTTTAAATACCCAATCCCTTAGCCCAGCCGGTTCAGACGCCCCAGGCCCAGGCGGGTATCCAGCCCAAACCCGTTTCCCCCCTATTTAATCTCAACCGTCCGTGATATTTAATCTTACGGTCCGTATTCAATCTTACAATTTAATCCATTACAACCTTAATATACCCAAAGTCAAATGAAGATACAAGACTTCATCTCTCTTACAAGACTTTAACACATAACCGTCCATCTCTTCTTCACCATAACGGCGGCGCCGCTAGGGTTCCGCCACCCACGACGGCGGCCGGCCACCATTCCGGCCAAAACCAACGCCAAAATACTCCCCTCATCCTCCTCATTACATCTATCCAAGCTATTACCTTCAAACACCAACCAATCTCCTCAAATTTCAAACCCAAGCCGCGCCGCCACCCACCTCCCATGGCGGCGCCGCCTCAAAACCACCCCAAATCTTCACCTCACCATCCCCCTAATATCCCTCAACTGTTACAGGAAAGAAATAAGTTCTAAAGGCCGCCGAAAAGTCAAGAACAAGCCGATTTCAATAAAACGAATCATGAAAAGACGCTGCCGGAAGAAAAGGTTCAAGGGAAGATTCAAGAAGTGAAGAAAATTCAAGAAAAACAAAAAAATAAAAACAAAAGAAAACGAAAAACAAAGAAAAAAAAAAGAAAATCTACGGCAAATAAAAGAAGCTAAGTTCTCTCTTCTTTATTTCGTTTCTTTAATACGCATGATTCTCTGTTAAAAACAAATGTTAGATTATTAGGTTTTTTTTTAGATTTCAAATAAAATGATGATTCTCTATCAATTTCCGTTTCGGCCATTTTTGATTTCTATTAAATAGTTAGAAATCATTGTTTAACAATTATAGGTTTTAGATTTTGTTAGTTCTTAGATTTTTCAGATTTCATGGAATTAGCCTTTTTTCTTATTTCGGTTAAATTGGTGTATTTTTGATTTTTGTTTCAATTGTTTGGTAGTAACAGTATATGAGAATTGCTTGAATTTTTGCTTTGTTCAAAGTTTTAATTAAAAAAATAAACAATGTCGAAGTAATTTGTTTACTGAAATTGGTTGATTTGGTGTTAATCTTTTAGAGTTAAATATTTATGATATTGTTAGTAGTTCAAATTTTGTTAGTATTCAATACTGTTGACTTACTTCTTAGTATGATAATTGAATTTTTAATTCTAGAATCTGTTTTGTTCATTTAATATTGGATAATTGGCAATTGCTTTGGTGAGTCATTATGTTTGTTAACTGTTCAATAGGATGTATTGGTTATAGCTGAAATTAGAAATTAGTTCGATTAGGAAAGTTGTCCCTTAGAACTAAGTTTAGATTCAATTAAGTCGATAGTTGAAATCACATGATTCGTAGCAACCTAAGGCGATTACTAAATAGAATCAATTGCGACTAGTTACTTCGATTAATAAGACTTACCATCTATCAATTGTTCCCCCGAGTCTTGTTAATCGGATAATTAATCATAAGTGGCTATATTTGTAAGATTGCCCAGGGTTGGCTATAGGTGAAATGTGATTTTAATTAGTGAATTAATCTAAATTTAAAGTAGTTAAAAGGGTTAATTGCTTAATTGAACAATAGTCACTTAATTGTGGCTATTTGATAAATACAAATCTGAAAATGGGTTAAAATAAGGATAAAATACAGAATTTAGGAAAGTAATAAGCCTTAAGAAGTAGGGGTAAATTGGGAAAAGGAAGTTAGTATAGTTGTAATAAGGTTAAAAGGAAAAGGGTGCAATTGGGATAAGAATTGGCATAATTGTTATAAATATAGAGCTTTTAGGGTAATTTGGGCATAACAAAAGGTATCTTAATTAATAATAAAAGGAAGTGAGGGCACAATAGGTAATACAAGGGAAATAGAACATGGTAGAGTATTCTAGAAGGGGTCTTAGTGTAGAATTCAATAAAATAATTGCACTAACTTGTGCAACAAGCTAAGAATTGGTGGGTTTTTAATAAAATTCAGATTTCTTGATTTTGGCCTATAAATAGGCATTTTCAGCATTAATAATGGGGGTTCAATCTGATTTTGAGAGTCTCTTTTAGAATTTTAGCCATAGGAACCCTAGAAAATCCCAAAAATACTTGTTACAGATCTGAAATTAATATTTCAGATTCCTTTTCTTTTAATTTTACCTTCAAAATCATATCAAAAACCAAAAATAAACAACAATAGTGAAATTCATCACTAATCAGTGAAGAACTAAAATTACTGTGATTTGAATGTGGAATTGGGTTTTGAAACATTTCAAAATTCTAGAAAATCTCCCTGGGTTATTCTCACTGTTGGTTTCACTGCTGCTGTGAATTTTGTGACTTCTGCTGCTGTAGTCACGCCTGTCATTACCAGTTTTCTGATGCATGTAATTGCTGATTCTCATACTTTGCTTCTTAATATCAGGTACACATCTTCGAAATTCCAGAAATTATAGTTTGACAATGTTCGAGTTTGGGAAATATATGAAGATCTGAAGCTTATGTTCAAATTTATCATGTTTGCTATATAGTGAATATCGATTTGCTTTAATTGTATAATTAAACTGTTATTTCTCCATTGTTAGTAGTGCTTGGACTGTTAAGATAATACATATTGTATTAAGTTTTGTTGGTTAATCATTGATTCACGGTTTAGTAGCAAAACCGTTCAGGTGTGTTCAATGTCAGACTTGTTAGCTCCTTTGAAACATCTCAAATATGTCTTTTATAAAAAGGGGGTTCACTTGAAGGAAATAGTATTGTAGTGTCTGGTAGCAGCAACTCATGTTTAAAAATAATCACTCGAAAATCACCTAGTGATGTTAGTTAAAATCTATTTAGTTTAGTAATAATTTATTAGATATTCAGTTTCAAGAGATTCTCAAAACAAGGTAATAACAAATAATTGGAGTTTTAGGCAAGAAAATATGTCTTCATATGGAGCAGTTTTTTTCGCATCTAATGATATAATTAACCGTGTAATTTATAAAGGTCTAAACAGCAGTCATTAAGTGTTCTCACTAATCATTAAACGTGCAGTGGTTAAGTAGTTTAATTTTGGGTCCAATTTTATACTTGACAGGCCCATTTAAATAAAAGTTTTAGTATTGACTTTCTCCCTTTGGGCTATCTTATAATTTGGGTTTGAATAAATTAATGGCTGATGATATGTTGGTTTGGGCTTGCTTAATTCCTTTGACAACTCCATTTGGAACTTTATAGCAATAAACCTAGTAATAATAAAATCAATTAGGACTTTCTTTCCTTTTTGATGCAAAAACAAAACAATAGAAAATTTAGTTATGCTAGGTATGACCTTAATAAATAATTGGGACGAGCCTCGCATAACGTTGAACAAGCGGGGCCCCCATTTAGTAATGGCTTAATACAATTAGACTCGGGAAGACTACTAGCTAATTCCATAGTCTTACCCAAAACAATTGAAAGCCGATAGACTATTTTAGGGCACGATTTTAATATACCTTCCATTGAACAAGTGTGCACTTGGTGCGACTCAAATCCAAATCTCGGCAAAGCTGAAATACACCGAAGGTCATTGGCGTACTGGTTGCGATATGACTCGAGGCGTGTTTTCGCAATGCCGCAAATTCCTAAAACTAATATCTAACGTGAAAGCACATTATGTTGTTAAAACCTATAATTGAGTAAAACAAAAATCAAGAACGACAGTGGAGCGACCGTGCTAAAACCACGGAATCCGGGAGTGCCTAACACCTTCTCCCGCGTTAACAGAGTTCCTTATCCGGATCTCTGCTTCGCAGACACTTTTAAGAGTCAAAATTCCTCGGATTCGGGATTAACCGGTGACTTGGGACACCATTGTCATTCCCAAGTGGCGACTCTGATTAATCTCTAATAAAATCCCGAACCGATTGTCCTTTAATTGGAAAAACTCCTTCCCTTACGCTATTTTATCCGTTTCGGGTAATTGAGCGTCGGGGTATACCCTACAAGTGTATTTATACGCATTTAACTGTTTGGGGTAGTAAAAAGGGAGGTGTGACAGCACTGGCGACTCTGCTGGGGATCAATCCTGAACTCCGGTTTCAGGGTTTAAGAACTCGAGCTCCTTAGAACTACCGTTCGCGTTTTTGTTTGACTTCATTATATGATTTGAACAACATGCTATGTGCTTTATCGCTTTGATATTATGTGAACTGCGTATATAAATTGTGCCGAAAACCCTTCTCTCTTCTCCCCCGGGGATGTGCTTACTGGTTGAGACTCCCCTTTCTGTTAAAGTCACCTTAAATTAAGAAAATAGAGGCCGGATAAGTTACAAAGCCGATTGATTCCGCGGGTCACCGGTACGTAGCCCCCTCCTCGATTCGAGTTGTCCGCTCGGGTACACGGTCTAGCAATCTATGAAACCATAAGATTTTGAACATATGTCTAGGACGATTATTTGCATCATATTTGACTTAGGGGACTCAACACAGGGGTTGGGTCCGTCTAGGACAGGTGACCCGGTATTGAAAAGACCGAGCATGCTATGTGTTGCATTTTATTGTCCTTGATCGTTATGCGGACCGGCGGAAATCCCAAGGATAGAAAAATTGTTGAAAAAAGAAAAAAAGAGAGGAAAATAAGATTTGTAAAAAATAGGTATCCGGAAAATTTGAAAATTGAAAAAAAAAAAGAAAAGGTGGAACATTTTTTGAAATAATTGGTCAATTAATCTGACCGAACTACGCAGGTTTGATTCTCGCCATTAGGTGGGATACGTAGGCAACCCTCATCGGGTCCAACCACCCCTTTTAAAAAATCAAAAAAAAAATGCCGAAGTTTAGTTTTCAATAAAATCAAAGTGATGCTGTTTTTGAAAATAGCCGAATGTTCCGAAAGGACGCCGGAAGGCTGTTTTTGCAAAAATGGCCACTTTGACTCTTTTCTTTTTGAATAATGGCCTTGAAATTTTCCTTATGGAAATGTTGAAAGGCCACCCTTTTCAAAAAAAAAAAAAAATGTGTGTGTGTTTTTGTCAATAAATCGAAGTGACGATGTTGTTGAAAATAGCCGAATGTTCCGAAAGGACGCCGGAAGGCTATTTTTTGCAAAAATAGCCACTTTGAATCATTTTTTAATAATTTGCGGGCACATCCTTGAAATATTCCTTGTGGAAATGTTGCAAGGCCATAGCCGCAAAATCAAGTCCGGGTTCACACCCCTTTTGCAAAAATAACCAAAAAATGTCAAAATTTTTATTTTGTTATAAATAAATCGGCTGATGCTATTCTTGCTTAAAATAAGCCGAATATCCCTCAAAATGACACCGGAAGGTTGTTTTTACAAGAATAGCCACTTTGAGTCATTTGTAAATAATTTTGGACACAGCCTGGAAATATTCCCTCGCGGAAATGTCGAAAGGCTGTATCCACAAAAATCAAGTTTTGAGTCATCACTTAACTTTACAAAAATAACCACTTTATCAAATAAGCCATTACATGGCCAATTTATGAAAAATAGTCTTGTGTTGGTTTATGGTGATGCCGAACGATGCCCCATAGGCCCCGGGATAAAAATTTTGAATTTGCATCTTCTCAAATAAAATTTTGCAAAAAGAGCCACTTTGTCTGAATAAGCCATTACATGGCCAATTTATGAAAAATAGTCTTGTGTTGGTTTATGGTGATGCCGAACGATGCCCCATGAGCCACAGGATAAAAAAATTTCAAGTTTATCTTTCTTAAATAAATTTTGCAAAAATAGTCATTTTGTCAAATAAGCCATTATGTGGCCAATTTTGTAGAAATAGTCATAATTGACACCAAAGATATTCTTATTCTTGTAGAAATCTCCTACACAAGTTTGTAGTTGGAGTCGGCTTTTATAATTTTCCTTCAAAGAAAAGAAAAAATCAGAAAAAAAAATCAAATAAACATCTCTTTATTTCTTGCATTAATTTGCAAGAACTACGCTCGGTCTGATTCATGCGGGGTCATGATACGTAGGCAATCCACATAGGATTCGACCATAACCATTTCCATAACCAAAAAAAGGGGAAAAAATGAAAAAACCACAAAAAGGGAAAAAGAAAAAAAAAAGCAGAAAATGAAAAAAAAAATGATCAATAAGCGGGATACCTTAATGTTGACATGCTGGCTTCGTTTTGTTGTGTCCATTTTCAGAAAGGTGGTTGGTTGTGGTTCCAAAATAACTCTTCCCTATAATACAAGGTTAGAGGACAATGGCAGAGAATCTCAAGACTGAGTGGGTTGGTACCGGTACCCGACAACAGCTGGTTGAACGGAACCACGGGTTAGCAGAAGAAGTCAAAATATTAAGACAACACGTGGCTGAAATGTATCGGGCGTGGATGGATGGAAAAGCACCACCACCTAGTTTCATGGGCCCTGTCCTTACACGTACACTGAACCCGATGCCAAATATACCTGCCTATCGCAGCCTTTCCAGTCACTCGAGTAGCTTACTTACTCGTCCCCCAGCTATGTTTTCCCAACACCACTACTCTCCCCAGGGCACCCAACATCGTACTTCGCCTTCCAGGTACCCAGCTCCACAAAAAGCCTACCAACCCCCACAAACATACCGGAAACCCCCTAGGTCAGGTTTCAGGCCAAACATGGCGTTTAGGGAGGAAAGGTTGCTGAAGCGAGAAAAGGCTTTCACCCCTATCGGAGAATCTTATGCGAGTTTGTTCGAAAGATTGAATCATGTTGGCTTGATTAAGCCGCTCGCCGGATGTATTTCAAATCCTCTTGCAAGAAGCTTCGATCCTACTGCACGATGTGTATACCACTCCAATGCTCAGGGGCATGATGTTGAAAGATGTTGGAATTTGAAAAAGGAAATAGAAAGAATGATTCAGGCAGGAATGATTGCGGTCCAAGACACTGGCACCCTGGACATTACACAGAATCCTCTACCTGCATGTGATGTTGCGCATTTTGTGGGGACGATGCCCGATGATGAGGGTGAAGAGATTTTTCTTTGGAAGCCGAGGACATTGAAATAGAAAGCGATCTTAATGCAGAATACAGTGGCTAAGATGCCATGCTTGTCAATTGGGAAGTTGCTCCAACTCTTGGAGTTTTGGTAGTTTTATTTTGGTGTCGTTTCTGTTACTCGGGTTATTTCAGGGTTGTAATCCGGACATTATCTTGAGATTCAAAACCCTTCTATCTTTGCTTTGTTTAGTAATAAATTTGTTTAGTGCCGTCTAGGTTTGTAATTCTAGTTTAGTCTGTTCGTTTGTTGTTCGTCTTGTTGTTTCAACCCATCAGTTTAATACAACTCTTTGTTTCCCGTCATTCATAGTCATTCCATTTCTAATCACTTTACAGTTCTTTTCATACTGATTTTAGTGACATGACATGTACAAAATTCTCGGCCTGATTTTAAAAGTCAATAAAACAATGTTGAAGATGTAATGATACTCGGAAAAAATAAAAACATATTGGAATACTGTGAAGCCGGAATCAAGTGAACATTAGGGAAAGCGTAACATAAAGAAATGCCTTGGAAATGCATCATCGGTTTAAAGCCAAAGGCAAAAGTACCCCAAAGCTAAAGGAACCATTCGTGGTATCGGGATTGTTGCCCAATGGCACTGAGAATCATCAAATACAGAAGGCAAATATGTGAATCAGTCGAAAGGTGTTTAACTGTGTAGTTTGTACTTGGTAGGTCTCGAAGATTGGAATGACGAAAGCATTTTATTCGGCTATCCAAACACTTTATCCATTGTCAGCCCTTTGAGCCATATTATATTTTCTTTCATATCCCTCTTTCGGAATCAACAACAAAAATTGAGGATTGAGCGGGGAAATCAAATGGAGAAACAAAAAAAAAGAGAAAAGAAAAAAAAAAGAAAAGAAGGAAAAAAAGAGAGAAAAAGAAAAAGAAAAGAAAAAGAAAAAAATCGGGAGAAGTCAAGATGCAACAATGAATACGGACGTAGTCCGAACTACGTTTGACTTGATCCCGAAAGGGTACGTAGGCAGCCTCACTGAGGTTCAGTCACAATAAAAGAAAATCCAAAAAAATCCCCCAAGAAGGAAACTGGGGCAGAAGTTATGGTTGTTGAATAAATAAGATTTCGGAAGTTGTAATCCTTTAACCCACGTTGAAATAATTTGAGCCTTTATATCCTTTCTTTCTAAACCCCATCCAAAAGCCTGCATTACGGTCCAAAAGAAGACCTTCCGATCAATCTTCAAGAAATGCCGAGTCAAACGAGCAAAGGTGAATCACATCAAGGGCAACACTCCAGTCCGAACAAAGGAGAATGAAGAATTCAAGATGATGAGAACCACCACGAGACTCCAAGATGAGAGAAATCAAAATGAGAGAGTCTTATCGGTGAAAACCTGCACGGCCACCGTAAGGCGACGGTGAGTCGAGAGAAAGAAAGAGCAAATGAGAGAGGCTTGATGGTGAAAACCCTATGGGCACTACAAGTCGACTAAGGATCAGATCAAAGAAATGAAGTGTTGAAGACCGGTTTCACAACAGAGCTTGCAACAAGAGTTGAACATCAAATTTGCTATACAGAGAAGGCCAAAAGTGCATGTCAAGGTCGATAGAGTCGGTATTCAAAATCCGATAGGTCGTTCTTCTGTAGGTTTCTTGTTAGGAATTATGTTTTCCTTTCTTTCTATCCTTTGTACCTTGTTTTACCCTCCATCTTATTGAGTCTGTCGGGTCATAACAAGTATATGAATGATTTCAAAATTTGCCACCAAGCTTTCCAATTGCACAGGATGAGATTTGGCTAACACGACAATTGTCGTAAGTCAGGAAAAGACAAGGCCAGTGCTTTAAGCCAAAAGAGCAACATGTGCAATGGAGCGGGTAACAATAAAAACGTTTGGGGTTCATGCAAGATGCAAAGGTCGGCAAAGTGCCAACTCGGGGGAAAATATAATAAATGGAAACATGGGGTTTGAACAGAAATATGGGAGTGTATTCTGACAAAAGAAAGAGCCAATCAAGAAACACCCAAGGTTGTCCAGTGAAATCATTGAAGAAATCATAGACTTCAAGATCGGAATTGTGGGATCCGTCAAGAAAGGAACAACATACATGCCGTAAGGAAGGCGGGTTTTGAACAAAGAAGAAGTGAAAATGGATAGCTGGTGAACAGGCCAAGCATTCAAGCAGAAAGTTCAAGGCCACAACCAATCACCGCATTTTTAAACTGACAGAGTTTTCTTTGCTTTGAAACAGGAGCAAAAGATATTGTCAAACTAGGGCAGGAAAAATTTTCTGTCATCGGATAGTCATCCGAAGAGCATACAATTGTTTTGAAGATGAACAATTCAAGTTGAAAGGTGAATGAAGCAAGTATCGGAGTGAGAAACAATCTTAGTCTATTGAAACTTTCTCCTAAGACAAAAGTCTTAGTCCGATGAATTTTTCACCTAAGATGAATGGATAAAATCTTAGTCTGTTGAATCTTTCTCCCAAGATAGAAGTCTTGGTCTGATGAATTTTTCACCTAAGATAAAGAGATAATGCAATGTGAAAACAAAAGGAAGGCAGAAGTCAATGAAAGCAGAAGTTGGAAAAGAAAGAAAGGGCAAAAGCCGGAAAAGAAAGGAAAGATTTTTGAAATTGAAAGACTTAAGAAAGTCTGAATTGCAAAGGGACCCAGTCTGACGAGTGTCACACCTCCTTTTTACGCACCCGCAAGGATGCAAAGAGTTTTTTCCAATTAAAGGACAATCGAGATGGGATTTATTTTAATTATTTCAGAGTCGCCACTTGGGAGATTTATGGTGTCCTAAGTCACCGGTTAAATCCCGAATCGAGGAAAAGAATGACTCTATTTAACAGTCCGCGAACCATAAATCCGGATAAGGAATTCTATTAACCCGGGAGAAGGTATTAGGCATTCCCGAATTCCGTGGTTCTAGCACGGTCGCTCAACTGTCGTGTTTGGCTTATCTGTCTGCTTTTTACAATTATGTACTTAGTGCAAGTTAACACCCCTTTACCGCTTTTATGATTGGTTGTGATTTACGAAAGAGAAAGTTGCTTAAAAATATGCTTTCGAATCACGTCACATGAAATGCACCCGGATCCTCAACATATTCTTATTCAACATTTCGGGTTTTGGATTTGGGTCACATGAAATGCACACCCGTATTTAAAAAGGTAAAACGTACAACTAAAATATGCACCCGGATCGACTACTTATTTACACTGTTGAGAAAGGCGTGATATTCGTTAAGAAACGACGCATCTCGAAATCTAAGCATTTATATGTACATTTATGACGGCTATGTGATTAGTGTAACTATTGGGCGAGGCGTACCTTCGATTCAAATCTAAAGCGAACTACATCCCACTGTATCTTACTTAAGAGTTGATTCCAAATTACTTAAAACTTGCTACGAACCACATCACATGAAATGCACCTGTGATTCTTAACACGCTTTGTTTATTCTTGCCCAAAATTGGGGTCGGGTCACATGAAATGCACCCCCGACTCTTTTTAATCTAATTACGTCATTCCGTTGAGTAACAACTCCCTAGCTAATCTTGCTTGTAACATAAGGTCTATCATTTAACAGGTTTGGAGATTACACACATGAGTAGGGAAGATTGAACGGAGATACAACAGACTAATTCGGGTTTACGTGCATATCTAATGATAGTGTATCTTTGGTCTAGCTACATTTTCCATAACAAAACTAGCAATACAAATTTAATTAGACAGTAACAGAATGTAATCAAGCATAGACTTTGGACGACTACATGATTCAACAGACTTCAAACATAAACTTCAGGCTTCATTCTTTTTGAACCAGGGAATTACAATAACAGAGATGTGTACCTGGAATGTGAAAGAACAAAGAAGAGTGAGCGATGGTAATGCCGCAACAGTAACAGGAACAGTAACAGCAACAACCCCACACCAAAACAAATGGTGAACCAGCTAATAATCCCAACAAACCAAACAGTGATCAAATTCTTCAAACTTTACCAACTAAGGGACTAATGGAACAGTAATGGCCAGGCAGCAATCAAATGGCCATTACAGTTAAGTAGCACAGCCACAAAACAATGAAACCACAGCAACAACCAAACCAGGCAGCAAACTATAGATCGGCCAGCAACCAAAATGACCAAGAGCAATAAACTACTGACCAACAGCCTCAATTGAACACCACAGCAACAACAATAAGGACTAACAGCAATATTTGAACCAAGCAGTAACAGCACACAGCCAGGCAGCAATCAAAAGACCAAACCCTAGGCAGCAAACACTAACAGACCAGCCACCAATAGACCAAAAGCAACCCCAAACAACCAGGCAGCAATATCAGCACACACGACCACAACCAGTGGCAGTAGCCACAATAACACAACAATAACAATTAACAGAAGAACCAGCCAGACAGTAGCCAAGAGAACTCGATGAAACAGTGACTCCAAACCAATGAAACAGTGACCTTTTGTCACTCTCAGTGTATGAATCTTTTGCTCTCTAAGTGTGTGTTACTCTCAGGTATCCTCTCAAGTGTCTATATGTATCTATGAATATTTGCTCTCCAGGTACTGTTTGTGCTCTCCCAGATGCTCTCAAGTGTCTGTCTCAATCTCTATCCCCTATAGGTTCAGTTTGATGCTATATTTATAGCTAAAAGTCCCTCCAGAACACCTGCCCCTAAGGTTACCCCCTACCCTGACTTCCCAACCCATCATATTCCCTGCAAAACCCACTGTCTATTGTCCAAAGTATGGACTCAGCATTAAACAATGCTGGTGGCAGGAGCCTCAGTGGGATGCCTTGCAGTGCTCAGTTCCACTAGCCCTTGTGATTAAACAATTAACCTATTAACTACAACCAATTATCCCCCTTTAATCTGAATCAAACAGTAACAAGTTCTACACCAGTGAATTGCATCAGGCAGATTCAAGGGATTAATATTACGAACTATTTCCCTGACGACTTTAATCACATTGAACCTATGATTCATCTTAACAACTAAAAACAGAGGGAATTGGCCAAATAAAAGGCCTCAAAGGAGGGGAACAAATCGACTGTTATGAGAAATGAGAAGCATGCTAGATGAGAATTGAAACAATGAATAAATCAACATGCATATTCACAAAAATCGAATTAAATTGACCAAAGAAGGAATGAATACCTCATAAGGAAACTGCCGACCAAGCTTCGAGCTAAGACTCGGAATTATTGAAGCCAAACGGGCTTTAATCAAGATGTTCTCGATTGAGAACACCTGGACTAAAGTCCCTTGGACTTCAATTGCGGCTAACCCGGCTTGAATTGAGTTACTTCAAAATTAGGGTTCTTGGGCTCGGATTTGGGGCTTTTGTATTTTTGGTTAGATTCGAAGCAAACCAATGTCAATGGGAGTGTGGGGGAGGTGTGGGGAGACCGTGGTGTGAATTTGGGGTGATTTGGCATAGGTTCGAGTTTGACTCGAATCTTCAAATGAAGATTCGAGGAGCTCCGGCATGATTCGAGGTTAGTGGAGGCCGGGTTCGTGATGGGGGAGGTGAGGGGAAGGTTTGGCGTTGGTTTGGGTTTGATTGGCCTACCGGAACCGCCGTGAGGCGATTTCCGGCAGGCGGAGTACGGCGGAGTTACGCTGGGTGTTTGAGAGCTCCTGAGGGAGATGAAGGGAGAGGGGGGGGTCTGGCTTGGGGGGGCGGGGTATGGAATGAACCTTATATACGAGAGATGAGATTAAATCCTGATCGTTGGATCATTTACGATCAACGATCAGGATCCCCTCACTTAAACCAAACGACGTCGTTTGGTCAAGTCATAGGCTGAATGTATATTAGAATTAAAGGATTAATCTGGGCCGTTGGATAATAAAATCCAACGGTCCGGATCAAGTGTTACACAGGCTGAAGCTGGACGGGTATTTGGGCTGAATTAGAAGAAATCCGTTTGGGCCTGGCTTTTAGACTGGATTTGGCCCAGATCGGATCTTCATGATGTATTATATGTGTATGTGTATATATATATATATATATATATGTATATATATACATATATATATATACATACACACATATGTATATATACTAACCTATAACACCGCTATCTTTTACTACCATTAACGTACATAATTACATATCACCCAAAAATGTAAGTCACATGACTTCGATATCAAACACTAAAAATGCAAAACTTAGCATATATATTTTTTTTGTATTTTTTAATTTAAATAAATAAACGTGCACACAAAAGATAAAATAACACAAAATCACAAAAATCATACCCAACACGAAACTATTTTTATATTTTTTTTTTTTGAATTTTCTGGGAGTACTTCTCAAGTAAGGCAAAAATCACGTGCTCACAGCTGCCCCTCTTTGCGCGTAAACACGCAGAGTTTTCGTGCAAAGATAAATGAGCAGATATAAGCGATTTTTGCCCATTCGAACACTCCGTATGAAGCATTTTGGAAAAGTTTTGACCGAACCTTGCTTCAAAGGTCTCCTACATATCCCTGGCTAAAAGGGAATCAGGTCAATGTAGTTCGGGAAGTTCTGGTAGCTGGGACTACCAT